>JAQQZR010000010.1:11787477-11839165 GCA_030068235.1 Notoglanidium macrostoma | reverse complement strand
CAGCAGCAGGAACTGGGAGACTAGTCAGGATAAAGGGAAAGATGACTGCAGCAATGTACAGAGACATCCTGGATGAACATCTGCTCCAGAGCGCTCTTGACCTCAGACTGGGCGACGGTGTGCCAAGCTTGTGGCATCATATTCAAAAAGACTTGAGGCTGTAATTGTTGCCAAAGGTGCATCGACAAAGTATTGAGCAAAGGCTGTGAATACTTATGTACATGTGCTTTCTCAGTCTTATTATTTTTAATATATTTACAAAAACCTCAAGTAAACTTTTTTTATGTTGTCATTATGGGGTGTTGTGTGTAGAATTCTGAGGAAAAAAAAAAGAATTTAATCCATTTTGGAATAAGGCTGTAACACAACAAAATGTGGAAAACATGTTGCGCTGTGAATACTTTCCGGATGCACAGTATGTGCAAAACATAAAAATTCTCCCAAGCTGGAAATGTATTGTAATATTTTTTTATTATAAAGTCATATATTTATTATATAAATGTCTTATATAAATATAGACATTCTAGATATCTGAAATTTTTTCCTTTTTACTTTATTTCCTTATTGTTATTTTTATTTATTTATTTTTTTGATACACATAAACCAAGTTAGTATTCAAAGCTTTTCTGAACCTCTTAGTCCTTGAAGGAAAGAATATTAGAAAAAAATAAGGAAAAGGAAAAATATTTTTCATTTTATTTGAAGCATTAATTAAAATTGATCAAAAAAAAAACGAAGTTAGTTCGGTTTACTAATTGCATTGAAATAAATTTACAAAAATGCTTCGTTGATGCTTTTAACCTTTGAAATGAAAAATAATACAATTGTTATTATAATCACTCACCGTCCCCGTCAAAAGAAACACCTGTACAACTGCTCGTTTATGCAGTTATTCAATCAGCCAATCATGTGGCGGCAGCGCAATGAAAATGATGCAGATACAGGTCATAAGTTTCAGTTGTTCTTCACATTAAACATTACAATGGGGGAAAAAAGGGTGATCTCTGTGACTTTAACCTTTAGTAACTCAAATACACACTCTGTATAAATGCAGTGAGCAGAAAAGCATCTCAGAACACCCAACAAATAAAAACCTTAAAGTGCTACAACAGCCGAATTAGTTTTTTTATATTTATATTAAACAAGCGAATTACAAATATAGATTTTTAATGTTGCTTCTAATTATTCACAAGGTCTAGATAAATTTGCTCCTTACAAGCTTTTAATTGTTGAAGTAAAAAAAAAACAATGACAATGACAAAAAGACAATGAGACGAAAGACAGAAGTGTAGATGATTAGAGGACGAAGAGAAAAACCAAAGGGAAGAATAAAAGAAAAAAGATTCACTGAATCGGAGGTGAGGTGAAGCAGTTGATTGGCGAGCAGCTGTAATGCCCATTACGACAGCATTAAAGTACTTCAACATCCCGTTTCACAATTTAACCTGATACACAATCAACAGTATGATGTTAACGATGTCATATTATTAGCAGAAATCATGTTATGTGACTAATCTACTGGGAGAACATTCTGGAGCATGCTAGAGCTGCTGTTTTGGGATTATAAACGCCCCTCGGAGCCGAGAGACAAAATCAGGACCCAAGGAAAAAACGGTTGGATTTGGCGAGACAGAGACATGGAGGGATAATTAGACCATGAGGGAATTTCGGGTTTCAGCAACAAGACACGTTTGTGTGCAAACGCTGTCATGAACATGAGAGCTAAAGAGATGCTAACTGGTTTTATCCGCCTTCAGGGACCGAAACAAATCACAAGGGCACTTTCTGCCTTATAAACTTCTACCTCAACAAGGGCTGAAATGCTAAATGCTAGTTCCAAACCACAGCCGTATTCACTATATTGGCCACATAAAGACCATCATCAGTCCACTGTGGCTGTGTCTCAGAACCAGCCTCTATGTTCCGGTTAATGTGGCTTTTACGGTCAATATTGCGTCGTTGTACATGTTTGTAAAGTGATGCAGCCATGCCTCTTCTCCTGGAAGTTCCAGGAGTCTCCAATTGATAGCGGCTCCCTGATGCAATGAAATTATATACAGTATCCCGGAAATATTTTTTTTAGAATGAGAGCATGCGTGCGAGAGAGAGCAAAGATCCCTGAGTTTATCTAGGGTAAAAAAAAATCTTTGGAGGAGGAGAACAAGTGACTGATCAATGTTATGAGAGTGTAACAGAGAGACAGCATCCTGATTGGTGAAAGTAGACCCTCTGTGGGAGGGCTTTACAGTCGACCTGTCTCTCTGATCTATCAGTTTAGTATATTGTCCAGCATTGCCATGACAGACTGCCTGTAAAAAAAGATATTAAAAAAAGATATAAAACGCATTTCATTTCGGACTATACGAAGGTGTACCCCTGCGTTGTGGCAGTCAAAAGTAATGTAGTAGTGTTACCCACTGCACTGTTTTTTAAACAGGTGTCATTTGTTCATTATCATTGCTAACCTCATTTAAACTAGCCGGCTAGCTGAAATTAGCTTTTGCAGGGTGGGATGTCTGGTGATAATTGACCTGTATTTAAGTTTTAGTATTTTTTTTTTTTACATTGTACAGTTTATAACACTTTTGAGCGTTGCAGTAAAATTTAATGACTGACAGCGTAATGTCAGCTGGCAAACTAGCATTCTTTCATTTCTTTTTTTCATTACCATCTGAAAAGCTATAAAAATGCTTGAATCTTGCATTAAGAAAAAGTTTCTATGTGGTTCCAAGCTTTCTAAGTATGGCTAACATGGAACTACTAATTGTTCTTGCTAAAACCACTTCCTGGTAGTGAGTTTCAGACTCAACCATGTGCAAGTGATGGTGAGACTTTCAAACATTTCCAGCGAAGGTGAGATAGAATAGCGCCCCTGTTTGCTTTATATGTATCTGTGCCCAGGAATCGATGCATTTTTCAGTGAGCAATCTGTCAAATGAAAGTCCTGCAAGCCGCGGCGTTGAATAATACATGGCTCAGAAAACGCAGTCTCTGAAAAAAAAACTATGAATTAATCACGACTGAGATTGTAAACACACCCACATCCCCGAATACGAAGTGTTTATAGCGTATGCGTGTCTGTGTGTGTCAGAACAAGCTGCTTCCTGTGTTTTAGAGGAAGTGAGTAAAAAGTTCACGAAAAAAACACATAGGATAAAATAAACGGCTCCAAAAGTCAAGGAACCCGAATCCAGGATTAACCAAGTGACTTGCGTTCCTGAATCTAAATGGCAGAGCTCAGCTTAAATACGATCAGCTAATCACAAACCAGATTAAGTGACATAAATCCACTAAGAAATGGACCACAGTCTTATAATAATAAATATGTGGTGTTTATATTAACACAGATTTGCATAAATCTGCATAAAAACAGGTGGTTGGATCTGTATCAAAATTCCCTGTACTGTGGCATGATCTCCTGAACTTTGAAGCTTAATTAGTCTTGATTGATTGGAGAAGACTTTAATGAGTATTTAATGACAATTATTAGTTGTGCAGAGCCAAAGCAGACTATGGCTGCCTCATTACACGCTTGCCGAAAAAAAAAAAGCATGTGGAAAAAACTCTCAAATTACACCAACCCTGTCTCCTTCTTTCCCCAATCTGTCTCCATCATCTGCATTCACTTAGCACAAAGCGTTTTAATTAAGACATCACTCTTGGATCACGACTAAATTTACTCGTAAAATAAATTCCTTTTCCCCCAAAATGCATTTAATCTCGGAGCTCTGTGGCTCTCACTCCTTCTCATATTCCTTCTGTAATTACGGGAGAAATGAGAAAACATGGCGGCTTCCATTTAAAAAGTTGATCATGCCTAGTCACGCTTGGAGGATCCGATGTCATCATTTTCCCCCCTCCCATGTTTCATTATGGTTGTTATGCTGAGTACACAATAAAAGATCCACTGGAATTGTGCCCAGATTTTTATTTGGCATCTGAGGACACTCAGTCTTGTCCTGGCTGTGTAGCGGATTGTTTGCTCTCCACGAAGATCCCTAAAATCAGCAGAGAATGCATAGATATGTAGGATTAATCCAGAGACCATTATACACAGAAAAATAGCAGGTGTAATGAAAAATCTTCACAGCACCAAATAATAATACTTGGATATGTATTAGTGTGACTGTGAGGCAGGCGTTAAATGTGGATGGAGTAGACTGTTGTGTTTTTCAAGTGAGAACGTTTACTCATTAATTGGGAAAAAAAAAAAATCTGTGTTCCCAAAATCATGTCCCTGAAGCTCTGTGTTCCCCAAGCCCTATGTTACCAGAACCCCATGTGCCCAGACACTTAAAACCATAGGTTTCCAGGACCCTATATTTCCCCATCACAACTGACAAAATTAAATAAGCTATTAAATCATTGCATGACATTTTAATGTCATGGCCTGTTTATGGGATCTGATGAACTCTTCTAGGGAGGGAGAAAAGTCATGTTTTTAATAAAATAAGTTCTTTTGGCGTTTTGCCATTATACAAGGAGTGTCATGCCCTTGTCCTGTGGATACTGGGTAGCAGAATTTCAATTGGTACAGATCAATCTAATGCACCATAAGGAGGTACTAGTATCTCAGTATAAGATACATTCAAATATAACATCACCAGCAGCTCCTAGCCTAACTCTGACCCATTGCACAATTTTGAAATATGCTAAACAGTGGGCAAATGGCTGAAAGTCTGCTCTGGTCACCACAGTGATGCAGATGTACATCCCTCAAAGCCATGTAATTACTGACGGTGATTCTTTTTGTAGTTACTACAAAATAAAATCCATCTATACTGCTTATCCTTTAAGGGTCACAGGCAAGTTGGAACCAATCCCAACTGGCTTGATGCGAGAGGTGGGGTAAACCCTGGGCGGGTCACAGATTTCTCTCAAGGCAAACACGGACTTTGTTTCCATTGCAGTTGTGCGCAAAATAAAAATTTGTGACCAAACACAATTGCAAATGGTCTGTGTTTTCAAATTTTTGTTATGGGTTCTCTCCTCTGGTGATAGCTCTTACAGAGCAGTTTTTTTTTTTATTCAAAAGGTAGCTTTTTCATTTGCTTTTCATGTCATGTGACTTAAATGCGAAAAATGTGTTTCCATTTCAATTTGGTAAAATATTGCTTCATTGAATCATCTGAAAACCGCTTCGTGCTAGTGTAAAAGCTTTTCGTGATATTTAAGAGGTTTTATTTCAAAATTCTCCTGGTTCCGTTACTCATTTTTTAGTTTGCAATTTCAAACAGGTTAATAACCATTCACACCTACATTCTCACCTATGGGAAATTTTGAGTTGCCAGTTTTAACTAATCTGCATGTATTTGGGCTATGGGGGGAAACTGGAGCACCTGGAGGAAACCCACATAGGCATGGGGAGGGCTATGCACATAAAGACCCCAGTCAGCCAGAACCAAATAAAATGTTCAGCAAATCTCAAGAGCAAGACATTAAATACATCCCTACAGTGTCCTTGTGCATGCACAGGTGTTCTTGCAGGCACTGCAGTTGACTGTCTTTTAGAGAATGTGAGTTGTATGGAGGTGCCTAGGTAATGCTATTGGAATAAGACCAAATACAGTTTAATAATGATCATATTTATTTTAGGGTTACCATTTCTTTTTAGCAAATAGCTAGTTTACTTACCTCCCATATTACAACAGTAATGCTCATATACAATGTTCACACACAACTTTGAATTCGTTTTAATTTAACCATATCTGAATCATATCTACCTATAATGAGAATGACAAGACCAACATCACGAGGCTTCTACCTATATGGAGTCTGTCTATTGTTCAAACAAGATAATATAGCTTAATTATTCCTCTGTGTTGATAAAGGTTGTTATGCAACCAAATTGGAGTGGGAGGGGTGTGTGTGTGGACTGCATAACAGCCCACCCAGGCTTTGAGGCATTGGTTCTTAACCCATATGTGCTGCAAGCTGTCTAGAGTCCTCTTGGGAAATGCAAGCACCAGTCTTGAGCTGGTCAGTTGTAGCATGAAGAAAGAACAGGCTGTTTCTTATTAACCTTAGTAATTATTTGTCACCTTTTGTTAGATATATGCACAAGCTCATTCTGCTAGATACACATGTATTTTTACCCCCCTTTCAGCTGTTATTAACACCTGGCATACCACAACTTGGTTCAGCGGTGCTGGGGATATCTGGGTAGATATACCCATGTGGATATATCATCCTGGATTAAAGTAGGGTTCCTTGGTGATATAGAGTACTGAGGCATCCTTCCACCACTTCATTTAAAAACAAAACAAACAAAAAACAACTAAATTGCAACAGCTTCATTTGATCTGATTTTATTCAAACAAATGTCTTTTTTTAGGCCAAAAACATAAAGTAACAGAACAAAGATTAGAACACATGACGGTCAATATGTGATTACATAAAACCTTTACTATAAACCTGAAACAAAAGGTGATCAAACATGATTACAATTTGAAAAATGTCTCCAGACAATTTAGACTCTTGCTTATAATGCTTCCCTCTTATCAGTCTGCCCAGCTAGCAGTAATGCAGAGCTCCCAGCAAAACAGGGTTATAACAAGCAGTGACAATATTTCAGTGTACTGGCAGTCTTCAGGAAAATGGTGCAGGTGAGATTAATGGTAGGCATGACAGTGTCGTAGAGGGGATGTGACAGGCATTTATATAGGTTCCAGATGGCTTGTCCTCACTGGCCACCAATTTCATCTATCCATTCATTATCTATACCGGCCATGGGGAATCTGGAGCCAATCTCTGTCCCAATTCATCAGACAAAATCATAGTCTATAGAGAAAGTGGGGGCACACACACAAACGTACAACATAAAGATAATATCCATTATACACTGATCAGCCATAGCATTAAAACCACCTGACTAACACTGTGTATGTCTACCTTGAGCCACCAAAACAGCTCTGCCCCTTAGAGCAATGAACTCTCCAAACTCTTTTCATGTAGTGCATCCTGGTGCTATCGCTTCCCTATATACTCACACACTGAATGTAAAAGAAGTGATTCATCGGACCAGGCCAGCTTCTTTCATTGCTCCATGGTCCAGTTCTGATGCGCGTGTGCCCACTGTAGGTACTTTCGGTGGTGGACAGGGGTCAGCATGGGCACTCTGACCTGTCTGCAACTATGCAGCCCCATACGCAGCTAGCTGTGATTCAATGTGTGTTCTGACACTTTTCTACTACAGCTGGCATTACCTTTTTCAGTAATTTGTGCTACACAAGCTCTTCTGTGGGATCAGACCAGACAGGCTAGCCTTCGCTCCCTACAAGCATCAATGAGCCTTGAGCATCCATGACCCTGTCACTGGTTCACCAGTTGTCCTTGTTTGGACCACTTTTTGGTAGGTACTAACAACTGCATACTGGGAAACACCCCACAAGACCTGCCATTTGGAGAGGCTCTGACCCAGTAATTTAGCCATCACGATCTGGCCCTTGTCAAAATCACGCAGATCCTTACACTTGCCCATTTTTCCTGCTTCCAATACATCAACGTCAAGAACTGACTGTTCACTTGCTGACTAATATATCCCACTTTTTGGAGTAATATCAAACAAAGAAGTATAGGCTTATGCGTTTAAATTCTCAATGTTAGTGAATGTGTTTGGGAGGATATTAAAAGTTAATTATGAATCATCACTACTGGGGGCTGCAAACTTAACACTGAAAAACCGAAGCACATATAAAACAAAAGTCACCTCTAAACCTCTCACACTGGAGAGTAAACCGAACTTTGGTCAAAAGGAATTTATTCAGAATAAAGCTAATCAAATACCATTCTTGTAGCTAAGTTTTGAAGGATGCTATTGCACTTAATTTGAGCTTTGTATGATGTGATGTAAACATTGAGTCATGGATACTGGCATAGCAGCATATTAAACTAGACCTTATTAGATTATAATTGCAATAGCATCCTTTTTAAACTATAAGTGAAAAAAAAAAAAATAGGGGCAATTTGGAAGCCTGAAACATGACTGGTGTCTTTCTACTGCTTCATTTTTGTCTGGTCTGAAAAACAGGGCAGAGAGGTCTTCTGGCACTATTGTCTGCTTCAGCAGTTCCTGATATTGATCAGGCCCTTCCACAACCTAAATCAAGTGACAGATCAAGGAAGGTGTCGACATAACCTACAGTAGTTAGATATCAAAACATTGAATTATCAAAATATTGAAAAACTCACCCATCCATAAAATTAATGCAGCACTGATGTTTATCACACAGTGTAATCTCCATGCTTATACTTGGGATACAAGATGGCATACCTCAGCTTTCCATCTCGAGCGTGTGCATGCAGTCGTTCTCATTGAGGTGCATCGCCAGCAACTGGAGTCTGATGGGAAAATCAAGGGTCGCATATTTGTTATACTGACATTCATTCATAACCTCTAGTTAGTTAAAAATACCTCTAAGAAATCATGAATTTTATATAAAAATCAACAAACAACTCTATTCATGCCTGCAAAACAGTCCAAGGAAGGAGAAGACCAAAGATTTAAGAAGAGGCTGTACAATGCCTCAGTGAATGATGTCTGGTGTGTGCAACGAATCCTTACTCCATTTCTCAAGACAAATCATGACAAACATGGCTGTCTCAGACTACAAATGCTGACAGACCCTTTGCTCAAGTGCACCAGATTCCCAATCACACACACCTGTTTCTCATTCAGCTCATCATACACAGTATATAAGGACTCCAAGGTCCATTCCCCAGTTCTTCCCTAACAATACCAATGCCTTCTTTTCTGTATTTGATACTTTGGTTTTTGACTCAGATTGTTTTCTGGACTTTGTTCATTTGCCTTTTGGGTTTGAAATCTTGTTTGCCAATTGTCTAATCCTTGGCCTATTTTTGACCAAGATTTTTGCATGATGTTTTGGAACTGTTTGCCCTGCAAATTAAAGGCATTTTACAACCATTGTGGCACATCTGGTCAATTTTGAACATCCATCCATCCATTATCTATACCGCTTTATCTGTCTGGGTGGCGGGGAAGCTGGAGCCAATTCTAGCATCTTCGGGCGAGAGGCGGGGTACAACCTGGGCAGGTCGCCAGTCCACCACAGGGCCAACACAGACAAACAGCCACACACGCTCGCATTCACACCTATGGGCAATTTAGAGTAGCCAGTTGACCTAATCTGCATGTCTTTGGACTGTTGGAGGAAAACGGAGCCCACGGAGGAAACCCACGCTTGCACCGGGAGAACATGCAAACTCCACACAGAAAGGCACTGGGTGACCCGGGGATCGAACCCAGGACCTTCTTGCTGTGAGGCGACAGGTTTAACCTCTGCACCTTGAGGTCCATCATAGTGTAACTGCCCATCTTAACATGGTATCCTGAATTGTAAAGGCAGAAATATATTACATTTCTGTGCTACTTTTTGCTGTAAATGAGTTGGATGATAATTTCCAATAGCATACCTCACCAACACAAATACTTACCTAGGGTGTCTCATCTCAGATCAGTACCAAGAATCACATCACCACTGCCAATAGCATCTTAGATCAGGTCAGTTTGGTATTTCCACCACTGCCATTTGATGGTAGGGAGGAGCAGATTTCTATGATGCCTATGGTATGTAGACTGACAGATTCCTTAAATGCTGAATGCCTTTATGAACTAAAAAGAAGATAAATTAGGAAGTGGATCATAACAGTAACTTTGCACAGATATGTGAAATATCAGGGATATTTATAATTTCTGATTACTGTAGTCATTCTGGTGCTGTTACAAGGAATCAGTTATTTTGCTAACTTTTAGTAGTCAGTATGGTGAATGTTATAAGATAAAAGCAATGTGCAGTTCAGTATCGTTTAGACAAATTATAGTACACTTTCCAGTAAAAGTGCATTTTTTTGTAGTTAGTACCCTGATTAGTTTGCAATGTCAATCATGAAGCATGGAATTGTCGCATTTCATTGCCAAGACGCGTCTACATTTTGAACTATGATGGACTAAGCAGAAATTAATTTCTGAAGTAATTCATAAATATAAATAAATCTTAAGCAATAAAATAATCTTAAGTATCCATGACAATTACTCACTTGTGAGACCTTTAGAAAAGAGGATATGGAGTGAATATTCACAGTGGGGGCAATTCTGGTTAACATGCAGCAGGGAACCAACAGTTCTTGTGCTGACAATGCAACTTCTGATGCATATAGGACAATGCAGAAAAAATTGCATAAGGCTGTCTTTATACACAATGATATTCTTGATCTAGTGGGACTTAGACTTGATTGATGTTATGGGAATGATTGTTAGATAAACAATTAATAGAAATGAATGATACAGTGACACATACAACTTAGCAATTTAGTTACAGAGAAAATTGCAACAATAAATGTAATCAAGATAGACAGGAGACACACACCCTTACTTCTCCTGGAGGGCTTTGCATTAGCTTGTACAGTGGCATGCTGCAGACCCACTGGACAAGTTTAACAAGCAGTTTCTTTCACTCCAGGGTTGCTCTCACATGCAGTCTGACATGCAACCTCTCTGAAAATGTAGGTCTGGAGACCAGCATCTGTCGTTATTAGACCTTTTATGAACAGAACACAGTAACAGTATATATATATGGGGTAACGTTCTAATGATAGTACAATAGCTAATGTCAGATCAATGCTTGCTTGCATAATGAATTAACATTATGCAAGCAAATATTGATTTGACATTAGCTATTGGATAAAATGATTACGTTAGCATTATGGGATGAACAGAATTATGAACAAATAGAGTTGTTGGCAAGGACTGCTGTAAAATATCACAGTATGTGCATTTTTCGGCACACGGAATTTAAAAAGATTTAAGTGCGACAATAACATCAGCTAGTTTACTGTCATGTTAGCATCAGCATCAGCTATAATATGTTCCATCAGTTCACACAGTCACTGGTGTAGGTAGAATGTTTGCAGGCTTTGAAACCACAGAAAAAGTGAGGCAAAGATGGCATGTTGACATAAATCCCAACTCGAACTCTGTGTAGTTAGAATAGCACTCTGGTGAAAAATACATGCAAATGCGCATGGCAGTGGTGTTGCCATCGAGGGAGCATCGTAACATCTGCAGCAATCTCATATGTAGGGAGGGTATGTAGGGAAAGAATGCAGTCCGGTGGTGCTTCTAAAGTCATCAAAAGCACAAGTCAGTCCCATTGCACCAAAAGTATTGGAATGTAATAAATGAGGATTGGCAAAACAAAATTTAAAAAGCATAAACTGTTGAATCTCGATCAGCATATATTTGAAAATACACATGGTCTCAGTCAAGGGTGGGGGTTGGTGGAGGTGGGAGCTACCCACCTCTGGTTCAACATTATTAAACTCCATGATGTAAAGTACCAAATGACTGTGAAGTTTTCTTGTATCTTAATGATGTTACTTTTTTTCTGTTTATACAAATATATAAAATAAAATTAAAATCTGCATACTATTTTAAAACATTTGTGCATTTTCAATATACTATATATCACATGGGCATCATGGTGGTGCAGTGGTTAGCACTCTTGCCTAACAGCTAGAAGGTTCAAACCTGCTACCCAACTGAGGTCTTTCTGTGTGGAGTTTGCATGTTCTCCCCAGGTTTTCTCCTGGCACTCCGGTTTCCTCCCACAGTCCAAATACATGCAGATTAAGTCAACAGGTCACTCTAAATAGCCCGTAGATATAAATGTGCCCTGCAATAGACTTTGCTGAATAGAGTGGAATTTGCCTCAAAAGTTTTAATCTATTTTGGGTCAAAGTCAAAGTTATACATACAAGATTAAAAATATACAGACAGCACACCTAAAATTTGATTAAATGTCCCTAAGCAAGTTTCACCATGACCAGATGGTTTTGTTAGCCATCAACAAGCTTCTGGCAGAAATCTGGCTGGATATTTAACCACTCTTCTTGGCAGAAATCACTGAAATCTATCTATCTATCTATCTATCTATATATCTATCTATCTATCTATATATCTATCTATCTATCTATCTATCTATCTATCTATCTATCTATCTATCTATCTATCTATCTATCTATCTATCTATATATCTATCTATCTATCTATCTATCTATCTATCTATCTGTCTATCTATCTATCTGTATCTCTCTAGGGTTAGGGTTAAAGTTGATTGCACACATAAATATTCAAGAAGAAAATTAAAATAAGAAATGAGTGACATTAGCCGCTGCTCATAAAAAATGAATACATTCTTTCTAAAGCTACTTAATAATAATTAAAAATTCAGAATTATGAAATGTTCCATTACTTTAACCCTGTTATAAAGGTCAAACTCCAATATGACTCATCACTTTCACTGAAGGGTCCTGGCCTCTGTGTCTCTCAGTCTCAGTGAAGGAGGTGTGACCTTTGTGTGTGTCAGTCTCAGTGAAGGAGTTGGCCTCCGCGCCTGTCAGTCTTGGTGAAAGAGATGTGACCTCTGTGTCTACTATGTCTGTAGTCTCAGAGCAAGAGGTGTGGCCTCTGTGTCTACAGTCTCAAGGAAGAAGGCATGGCCCCTGTACCCATTTCAATGAAGAAGAAATTAGCCTGTGGCTGTTTATTTATTTTTAATTGATTTAATTTTGAATTTTTCTAACATATTAGACCGTCGATTGAAAGTAAAGACAACCATGATGGAATGCGTCATAAGAAGAAAAGCTCTGATTTTCAAAACGTGTAGTAAGATTTCTCAAAAAGATGTATCTGAAATGACAGATGAGTCAATGATGGTGTAGACAGAGGCATTTCACAAAAATGTTAATGTCTTCATCCTACTTCCACCCTGAGTGGGACATAAATCATTGGATTTTTGTGCCAACCTCTGAAGTTCTTCAAATGCTTTTACCACTGTAATCACAATCTACGTGCTGTGTTATCATCAAATCACGAAATACAGTCACACACACACACACACACACACACACCCTCAAACTCAAAAAAACACAGTCATATTTTAATTATTACTGCTGCAAGAAAACACTGAAATTTTAGGCTATACAAGAATGACACCATCAAGTAAAATTAATTATTAACATAACTTTATTATTATAACATTATAACATTATTAACAACAAAACTTTCTGCTGACAAAATCTATTACTTGATATGGCAACTAATAACCTTCTATTTGGCTTTGTTTTAACTAGATTGACATGTATTTAAAGAAACATATTCATATACTCAATGCATATTCTCAAATGTATGACTTTTCTGCTTCTGTTGGGCTGGACCATGGATCAATTACCTCAACATGTTCCCCAATGTCTTGAATAGGTTAGCCCAGAATTGCCTGATTTTAGGTAGAAACCAATCGTACAATGACCGGGAAGAAATATATAAAAAAACTGTACTGGGTGCAAACTGGGTGCCTTTCTGTGTGGAGTTTGCATGTTCTCCCCGTGCATGCGTGAGTTTCCTCCCACAGTCCAAAGACATGCAGGTTAGGTCAACTGGCTACTCTAAATTACCCATAGGTGTGATTGCGAGCGTGTGTGGTTGTTTATCTGTGTTGGCCCTGTTGTGGACTGGCGACCTGCCCAGGGTGTACCCCGCCTCTCACCCGGAGATGCTGGGATTGACTCCAGCTTCCCCGCGACTCAGACGGATAAAGCGCTATAGATAATGAATGGATGGATGTATATATATATATATATATATATATATATATTTTTTTTTTTATAATATTTGACGGTGTTAGCACAATTGAACATTGAACATAAGTGAACATTTTTATCTAGCATTGTGTATAGCAGGCTCTTATTTTGCCAGTCATGCAGAGTTTCTACCGGATACATACTGACATTTACTGGTTAACGGAAACCTACACACACACACACACACAGACACACACAGACACACACACAGTATCAACAGCTTCGGTCGATGAGAGGGTCATGTCCAAATCACTGGGCTAGTGTTTTACTCGAACTGCAGTAATGATGAGAATAAACCCCAGTGGCCCTTCCACTTAGGCAGCAAGAGTGTACACACACACACACACACACACACACACACACACACACACAATCAAAAACCATAGACTTCAGAACCACGTTTTACACACATCAAGGCAGTGTTGAGGTAAATCATACCACTGTTGCCATAGCAACAGAGGCAGAACCACACTAATTGAGATGTTGGTGTTCAAGATGAAAAGGAAAAAAATTCTGCCTGTCAGTTATAGCGACAGAAAGAGAGCGAGAGACAGAGTCAAATAGGCAGACAGAGCGGGAGACAGGGAGAGAGAGGAAATGATAGAAAGAGATAGAGAGAGAGAGGTGGTTTTGATTGTTATTATGAGGAAAGAGGATTGTCCTTGTTAGCATGCTACTCAGAGTGTTTCATTATAACAGCAGTAATGCAGTGTTTCCAATGTATACACCTCCAATAAAACAGCGAAATTCTTCTGATTCCTGAACAGTGTGTTTCTATAGAGTGATGGAGTGACTAAGCAATGGATCACTGTGGAATAATATTAGTGACACCATTTAATCAAAGTCACAAGTTGAAGGTAGTTACGTCACAAATGTAGGTGGTGACTTATTACAAGTTGATGGTTGTGACATCATAGATGTGGTTGGTGAGAGATTCAAGTTAAATTTTACAATTATCAGCTTGCCCTAGAGCACCGCCCACATCTGTGACATGACAACCTGCAACTTGCACTAAGGAACCACCTACATCTGTGACATCACTACAATCCACTTCAACTAAGGCACCACCCACATCTGTGATATCACAACCATCAACTCATGATTTTGATCACATGGTCTCACATGGTTTAATAAAAAATAATAGAAATGCCAAACAAAAAAAAATTCTATCTGAGCAAGTGGAAATAATTTTTTTTTTTAATTTAATAAAACTGAATAAAAATTGAAATTGTTTTCTCATATTGCCAGATAAGTTTGCTTCTTTCTAGAAATAATTGTAACATCTGCCAATCTAGATTAGATTATGTTCATGGTACAAGTTGATGATTGTGATGTCACAGATATGGGCAGTGCCTTTATAGTCCAATTAATTAACATTATGATATAAGGTGATCTGAGACTTTGTTAACTTTAATCTTAAAACTATAAATATATAGGGAAAAAATACAGTGTGTGTATTTTAACCAAATTAAATGTGCACTGTGCATTAGAAATAATGGTATTATTTCAAAAAAGCAAAAAAAAAAAAAAAAAAAAAGTTCTACAGTGTGATGATCATGTAGATCTGCTTGTATCATACAGAAATTATTCTGAAGATGTGTTTTCTGGCTCTGTCTTCAAGCAGTAAAACCTTGAATCAATAAGAAAATCAGACTAGCAGTTCTTATAGCCTGAATAAACAAAACCTAATGTTGGATGTTGCCAAAGTTGAGTCCCATTTCCTCCAGTCTGCAGAGCCACAATGTGGATTTCCTCTAAAAGGAACAGGAACAGAGTGATGCTCCAGAAATATCATTATTAATTTTTTTCCCCATCATATAAAGAGTTATTAAGATCTGTTTGGTCTTCTCTTAGTTTGAACAATCCCCAACTGATTCCTCAAATTGGCTCCTCAATCCTCAAGCTTTTTTGATCCACCATGCTTGCTTTGATCAAAAGGTACAGACCCTTTATTAGTACTTAAAATATTCAAGACTACAGCATTTTTTTTTCTTACAAAGCCCCCAGTTTTGGAACAGTTGCAATTAGTGTTCAGGACTTAGACACCATATCATTTTTTAGTCTAGGGTGAAAACCTATTTGATTAATCAACCCTTCTGTTAATATCATTAGATCTGTGAGGTTCATTCATGGATAAAGAATTTTGGTAAACTGGTATGCTTTGATGCTGTCACCACGCCACCCCACCCCACTCCCCCACTCTCCCCTACTCACTCTCTCAGGCATGTGATGGTGAAGTGGTGAGCCGCTGTATGTTCCAGAGTGCCCTTATGCCTTTGTTATCTTCTGGCTCTCCCTTTTAGTTACTCTGTCATAGCCAGTCGTGCAGGAGTCCCTGCTTGCATGCACATTGTACATTAACCCATTATAGGACAAGGGCATATCTAATAATTTGTTCTCTCTCACACGTTAGTCCTGCTTCCCGATGAGTCGCTGACCCTGAATCATGCCATCTGGACCTACCTAGCCATGATGCTCTACTTCTTCTTGGAGCTTCCTTCACCTCAGAATCATTCACTGATAATCTAAAGATTGCGCTACTGAAAACAGTTTATGCCAAAGTCTCATTTATTATTTAGTAGATAACTTAATTTGAATACTACAGATTTAAGGATAAAAGCTCTAATGAAATAAAAAAAAAAGACCAGATGCTGGTCCTGAAGTTCCTTTCAACACTGTATTGCTTGACTCTATAGCAAACAGTTATGAAAAGTAATGACTCATAATAACGATATCTGGTGTTTCTCAAAAGAAGATGGGTTCACTTTTGAGTCTGGTTCTTCTAAAGGGTTTCTTCTTCATATGATTTCTGAAAGTTTTTCCTTGCCACTTTTGCCTCAGCTTGCTAAGGCAAACCTAAATCTAAACCTATATTTGGATTTCTGTAAAGCTGCTTTGTGACTAATCCCATTGTTAAAAACATCATGAAAATAAAATTAAATTTAATTTAACTGAATTGAAGCTGAATGGATTCCAGTGATTCCAAGTAGAACCCTTTCATTGGGAGACTAGTTTTCATAAGCAGTGAACCCTTTAAGAACATTTTTCTACCAGATATTTTAGTAAAATGGTAACATTTATGGGTTCCCCCAGAGAAACAGTGGACGTCTTCTAAATTATCCAATATACTTTACCCTCAGAGAACCTTTGCCGAACCATTATAAAAGTGCTCTAAGTACTGAGACAGTTCAGCTAAATGTTAAACAACCAACAGGCCATAATTATTAAACAGAAAATGACGACCAGTAATTTGGAGCTTTGTACTGCACACTTACTCAGGTAATATATATAATCTTAGAATAGAATCTTGGATAATAAATATTGTGTATTTTAGAACCATAGATCAAACCATTATTTGCCTGAAGAACCTTTGAAAAACCCTTTTGGTAAAGAATATATCAAGCACCAAGAGGGAACATGTTAAATGCCTGACAGGTTCCAGTAATTAAGAAGCAAATAATGACTAATGAATTGAAACTTGTACTGTACAGTGAAAAACACATTCATGGAGTCATTAAAGGTTCTCAGCATTTTAAATCAGCTGCTGCATGGAAACTTTTCTGGTAAGAAAATAATTTGTTGCAATGTTCTACCCAGAGCCATTAAATGTGCCCAGGGTACCCAGAACAACTAAAGGCTCCTAACTGTACAATGAACCCTTAATGAAACTTTTTTCTACAAATCTATCAAGTACCTTTAAGGGTTCTTAGCATTCAAACGTGTTCTACTTGGAACCATTTCTGATAGTTGAACACTTCTACCATTTGTTTTACCAGAGGGACAACCCACATTTTGAGTGTGCCTAATTATCACAAGATGTGAAATAAGACAAACTGGACAAAACAGTGTGAGTATGCATAATCTACCAATGCTGCTATATATATTTTAAAATAAAGATTTCAATCCAGAAGAGTGCCGAATTGCGGAGGTAATGTTTGAACTCATTGACTTGTTAAGTGGTCAATATAAATACAGTTAGCACTGGGCAGAGGATATTACTGTTAAACGTGGTGCATTTAGCATGATTGTCAGATTAAATATGGATAAATATATGTTGGCCAAAGGAACCATAAGAACCATAACCACAACCATAACCAAAAACCATAACCATTTAGACAGAGTCACTTTATTTCCTGACCCATGATGAGTTCCCCATTAGAAAGGAACATTATCTACTACAGCACTAAGTCTCAAAACAGCAACACGATCAATGCAGTCCAATCAAGACAGCAGTCCAGCGAGGACACAATCAGTTCCACCGTCTCATTAGCAATCACGTTTGTAATGTGAGGACAACTGTGGAGATCTGGGTCAATAAATGTGGATGTGGCGAAGCTGATAGTGGATTATTCAGTCTCAAAGACAGAGGATCGGATTGGATCTAATCCCAGTCTCATCAGTTGGTGTGTTTATTTTTATCCATCCTGCCTGATTTCTATCTTATTTCGGATAACACTGTAACCACAGGGTTGCGTTACATTGGATGCCTCATCATGGCATTTGATCAATAACCCCAAGCTATGAAATTTCTGAAATAACAGCAACTGAGAGGAGTGGAATTTTGATCTTGCATATATACAGACCTTAACATTGCACACGCCTCGGAGAATAATCGATATTCTGGGCTATTTTGGGGATTCAGCGAAATATACAGAATATATTTGAGACCATAACGCAGCAAAACAGCATCATAAACAGATGAAAGTAACAAGGGAAATAAAGTGTTTACAGGAAATAGAAAAAGAATACTTTGTTTATGAATTGTTAATCCTTTTATACGTTATATGTGCCTATTTTTAAGTGGAACATATTCCTTCATGGACAGCAATCTTGAAATGAAACTTTAATGCATCAGATATGCTCTTCAGTTTCTTTTGGAGAAACTCATTTCACATTCATTTTAAAGCAGCACATCAATGTGAATAAATAAATGATATTACTCGAACCGAGGTGAAGCGAGGCTGAGGCAGTGAAATCATTAAGATTACAATAAACCCCAGGGATATAAACCTTGGAGCAGCTCTAACTTACACTATACGCATATGATGCATATAAAAGACCAACCAAAACCATCCAAAATTTGGTGGTCCAAATTTGCTACCTAGCAAATATTCACTAAATTGAGACATAATTTAACCCCACGAGCCAGAGACCAATATCACTAATGACCTTGCTTATGGGAACCTTGAAAACTGTCTAAATTGTCTTATTTGATACTTTATTTTATAGAGCAAAGCTAGCTATCTACTAAGCTAGCTGGCTAGTTAGTGCAGTTGTATATGTAATCCCTTGTATTACAAAGCTAACATCTTTTATGGGTTTATTTATGGTTAAGTTATCCTTCTGTTCCATGTGGAACGCTACAAATCAATTTCAAATTTTATTTGTCACACACACAATCATACATGGTACGACATGCAGTGAAATGTATTTGCAGTGCCCGACCCATAAACACTAAAATGGAACACAAAAAGGAAAATATAAGAATAAAATATAATAAAAAGAAATGTAGATATAGAGGGGTAACGAGAACAAAGATATGAAATATATAAAAGATATGCAAACGTGAAATGGTATAAAGATATAAAGAATATGGAATGTGTTCTGTAAATATAAAATGCAAAATACAAGCTGTAAATAAAAATATACACAACCCTTCTTGAAAGGGTTTATTCTTTTCATCCTTAAATGATGATTCCTGTCTGTGACCACAGTTCAAAATTTAGCTAACTGTCTTGGTAGAAAAAAGGGTTCTCGAAGAGTTCTTGGATCATTTAAATTTCTTTGCTTGTTCCTCCGGGGGCAGGCTCTGTGTAGAATCCCACAACAGAGTGTTTTGAATTGAAACAGTGTGTGTGTGTGTGTGTGTGTGTGTGAGAGAGTGTTGTACTGCATTTAACATTGTCCTCTTTCTAGACACTGAGTTGATCATCTCAGCCCTGGTGTCTGTGATGAGTTTCAGAATGGCTTTGATATCACCACCAAACTGGGGCACTGGAGAAAAATTGGAAATTTTATAAGTGTGAACCGGCAGATGGAGTGTGTCAGATTATTAATAAAACCATCAGGGTGTGTATTTCAGCAACGATCTGGGTCATCTACAATGCGGTCAGTCAAATTTCAAAAGAAAGTGACGGCCTGATTCCAGAGTGAGATGAAAGCCTCTTGTTCTTTCTTTCTTTTTTTTGCTGTTGTTGTTTTTTTTGTTTAAAGCTGCAGGGTGACCCAACCCCCAGCATGTGGTTCATTTTATGTTCCACTTTAGTAGACACTTGGCACTTCCTCTTTCAACTCCCCCCTCTACCCTTGTAATCTATTCATGCCAAAAACCATTTGTCCTGAAACTGGAACAGTGCTAATGCTGATTATTTTACATGCTCAGTTCAGTTTTTTTTTTTCCTCCTTAAAACTAAATTACCCTTGTATTGGAATAAAGTGGAATGTAATGACTGCTTTTGCTCACACTTCAAATGGCTAATCAGAAGAGAACCATGTGTTTTGGTTACCAATATATGATGACGCTATAAGCTAATTTAAGAAAATGGAAACTGTTCACTGTTCTAGTGGGTTAATTAGCCTGAGGTGAATGATTTTATTGTGTAATTCAAACCAGGAGATCGGATTGCTAGCAAGCATAATGCTAGCTATTGTATAGTATAAGTAATAGCAGTTAATAAGTTAAACTAGGGCTAAAAATCATGTTTCTTACTGATGCTTGATGTATTTTAAGCCATGATCATGTTTGCTAGTAAGCTATCTAAGGGTAAACAATATATTAGCTGATTAAAATCAGAAGTAGGTTCACTACATGCTAGTTGATTTCAAGCTAAATGTGTTGTATTTTGGGACTTAAACCTGGACTCAGGCTTCTAGCTAACATGAGTTAAACTATTGTGTAATTAGAACCAGGAGCATGGTTTGCTAACCAAAATGAGGTAGACAATACTTTGCTAAACTATTGCAGAAGAAAGAACATGATGTCATGTCACCCCAGCCACCTGTCACGCAGTCCCAGCACCCCGCCATGAACTCCAATTCCCAGCAGTCTCAGCGGCCTCCAAACATGGCTGCTGAGGACTCCAATACCCAACACACACATGTGCTTTTCCATTCATAGACTCCTGAATTTCAAGTCTTTGCACCTGTTGTTTATTTGTTTTGTAATCTCAGGACACCTCAGGTTTATATTGCGAAGTAACGTTTTGTGTTTGCACCAGTCCATACTAAGCCTTTTGTTCCATGTTCATTTTTGGACATTGTTTTGTATCTCGACTTTGATTCTTGCTTAAGCCCTTGATATTACGGTTGTCCTGTATGCCCTGGTTTTGAACTTTGCCTGGTTTTGACTTTGCTCTTTGGATCACGTTTTGGATTTTGTCTGTCTGTCTGTCTTAATAAAGCTCCCTGCTTTGACATCTGTTGCCTTCCTGCTTAACCTGACACATTACAGGGCAAAGACCACAGTGGGGGTTCTTGTAATACCTTGATATTGTTTCATCAAAAAAAATGCAAACAATGTAGTCAGTAACTTAATCTATTTGCCACAAAATTAAAGTAATGTAACTGATCACTTTCCATTACTTTCGGATTACCTTTATAACAAACATGTCGACGATGAGTGCAATTTCTTAGCTGGAAGGCAGAACTTGCACTGTACTATGATGTGGTTCCCCTTTTCTGGTTTAAAGACAAAATAATGGCAAAATTTCCACCCAGTGAATGCATTTTTTTTATTATTACCAGAGGCCACGATAATGAATTCTAAGGTTACCTATGAATAAACTTGATACCTGAGTGGTGATGTGAGACCCGTGAAGTGTATGTACTACATGTACATTGTAGTATACCGTTCGTTATTTTAAAATGTATTTCAGGGCTGCAATTACTGATTATTTTTGATAATCGATTAATCTGTTCCCTGATTAAATATACTATATACAAAAGATATTTATTTAAAATCTTTATTTGCAGCATTTTAATCAAAACTGGTAAACTTTTTCTTAATTAAGCTTGTAGGCTTAATTGAATAGCAGTTGACTAATTACAACATTAGTGTCATTTATCAGATAATCTGTCACAGCTTGAGAATATTATCCAGTGCTCATGTCAACCGAATGAGACACTCCGAGTAACCCAAGGTGGCTTTATTATGTACATTGTTTAATGCTAATCACTTTTTTATTCACTTATTGCAACTGTGTGGTATGGTTTGTTCAAATTTCAAAGAGACAAATTCCAAATAAAGATCAAAGGAATAAAGTAATATCAGCTGCCTGTTTTGCTCACTGAAACGCTCTGATGCTAAGTTCATTTTGCTTGTTGTGTGTGTGTGTGTGCATGTGAGGTGAATCATTTACAGTGTGTGAAACTGACTCCAAAATGATTAAAATGCTGCAAATAAATATTTGAAATAAAAATATTTTGTATATATATATATATAAAAAAAAAAAATCTTTGAATTATCAAGGAGAAGAATATTCACTTAAAAATAAACATATCAAAAAATTAATAAACAATAATCAAAATAATTGGTAGCTGCAGCCCTAAATAAAGAACGATATACTATAATGTACTTCATGCATGTCACATCACCACTTTGGTCTTAAGTGAAATCAGAGCTAACCAATTCATTATCAGGGCCTCTGGTGAAAAAATGTGTTCACTAGGTGGAAATTACACCGTTATTTTGTCTATAAAGCAGAAAAGCGGAACAAAATCCCAGTACAGTTCAAGTTCTGCCTTCCAGCTGTGAAAATGCTGTCATCATACACATATTTGTTATTGAGGTAATCCAAAAGTAACGGAAAGTAATCAGTTATATTTTGCGGTAATTAGATTAAGTTACTGACTATAATTTTAGCAGGTAATTAGTAACTGTATCAGAATATTTTAAAGTAACCCTCCCAACCCTGTATATATTTAAGTCTGGTGTAATATTTTTCCATTTTTCATATGTATTCTGTGGAAAATGTAGTAGAAGTGTAAGCGTTATTTATTAATATAGACCTTTGGTGTCCCGGGACAGAAGAACAATGTACACTAAGTTTTCCTCTAAGTAGGTTACACCTGGAACAAGCACAAGCCCTGTTTTTATCTTGATCTAAAAAAGAAACAAAGTTACATTTATTTCAAAACCTTTAGAACATCAGCATTCACTGTGCTGAGTGCCTTCCCACATCGCTCTGATACGAAAGCTTCAATTATTCCATCCACAGGACAGATTAATCATGGGTTGTACTCTGGAGAAAAAAAAAATATTAAACTTCAGTTTGGCGAATATGTATTACATCTTTGTTGCAGTGCCCGTTGTTCATAGTGCCTTGACATTGGGTTATGGTGAATAAAGCACATTTAAGGCCATTTATTCAAACTTTACCTGCTTTTATATTACTCATCACTACTATGTAGTGCTCATACGGCATAATACTTAGTTTTTACTGGTTGAAGTTCAACTCCAATACTAAGGACAATTAAAATACCTAGAAATGATCTAGATCCTACACAAATATTACATAATTCCCTGTATAGGAATAACAGATAAGCTGATTTATTATAAGTCTTTAGGTTTTTTTTTTTTTTACTTTAACTAAATGATTCATTAAGATCAGATTCTGGAACAAATGAGGCAAGAACTAAGCAACACAGTCTTTGCATATTTGCACTTATTTATTTATTAAGTTATTTAACTTGAGTAGCTCATGGCTTGTGGAGTTAGAAGCTGCTAGTACTAGACCTGGAGATTTTACACCTCCAGCCGTTCACTGATTCTGTCCAAAATATTTTCTACTTGGCCTTAAGGTTAACTATTCATGTAATATTTTTAAATGTACATATATTTCTTAATTAGCTGATGGTAGGTACTGGGCTGGCTTTAGTAGTGAAGTGGCTATAGTGTGTGAAAGCTATTTGACTCCAACCTCACTCAATTTTCTCCCACAGCTTTTTAAATGTAAAAAGGTGCTGTCTGTAAAGACGAGCAGTGTAATGAAGTGAAAATAATTTAAGGGCTAAATTGTGTAATCTATTTGTACATTTACAACCTGTGGTGTACCGAACAATGTCTCGAAGCTTGTAGACCTGAAGGCCAGCCTTCCTGCTGAGTGAGTGTGCGCATGTTGTGTCTAATGAGAGTGTCCAATTGATCTGAGGCCGAATCAACAAGCAGCTGTTTTGTTTAGCCTGCTGTGTGTTTCATCTGAAACAAACAACAACAAAAAAACCAGTCAGCCATTATTTTCATCATTGTCACTATGTCTTTTTTTTGTGTGTGGGAGTGTATAAAATGTCTTAGGACTTCTCTCGCAGATGGCCAGCAGATGAAGTTTTGATGATGATGATAATAATAAAATATTAACTTTACTTCTTACGATGAATCTCAGCATTGGGACTACACATAAATGCATGTCATCACTTCCTTGACATCAGTGACTTGACCCATAGTCCCTTAATAAATTTGTGTAGTGTACAACTATTGTGTAGTGGTGCACAAATACCTAGAAAGGGTTATCCATAAGCTCCTTAAATAGAAGCTTGGCATAATAGGTTACATAAATAAAAAACAAGGGACAACTTCATGCACCGATATATGAAGTTTTAAGCATTTCTGCCAGGCTGATTCTAACAAGCCGTAATAAAAAATTTGTCTCTAAATCATTGTACTCTTGAAATGACACCATATTGTGCTTGTGCAAAGAAATTTAATGGCTACTGCTGCCCCCTTGCACCAACCTGTGCTTGTGGGAATGATGAACAAAACAAGAAAAATCATGGCCATTCCACCCTCTTGTTCTTCTACTACTTCTAACAAACAAGACAAACAAGAGTCAGACCTCAAAATACTGTGATTAATTAAGAGTCAGTGCCCTAAATCTGAGACTGAACAAGAGTCTGACGTCCAAAGACTGGGACTAACCAACAATCACAGTCTGAAAAACTGTGCCTAACCAAAAGACAAATCTCTTAATCTATGGGAATAACTAAGATACAGAGCCTTGAACATCAGGATTAACCAAGAGTCAGAGGCCTAAAGCCTGCAATTACTAAAGAGTCAAAGCCTTAAAAACTGGAACTAACCAGTGGTCCGGGCTCTAAAAACATGGATTAACTAAGCGTCAGAGCCATTAAATCTGAGCCTAACCAAGAATCAGACCTCTGAATGCTGGGATTAACCAAGAGTTAGAACCTTAAATCTGAGACTAACCATCAGTCTGAGCTCTAAATACTGGGATTAACCAAAAATCAGAGTCTGGACCTAACCAGGAGACAGAACCCTAGAAACTGGAACCAACCAAGATAAGAACTAAAGCCTGCAATTAATCAAGATTCAAAGCCTTAAAAACTGGAATGAACTAAAAGTCAGTGCTTTGCAAATCAGTACAAACCAAGAGGCAGAGTCCTAAAGACTAGGGCCAATGAATTTCAGAGTTGAAAAGAATGGGACTAACCAAGGCCGAGACCTCCAAAATTGACAGTAACAAGTTGCAAGTAATAAGAGGTATTCTGATTGGTTTATCATATCTCATACACTTACAATGTGTTTAAAATATAAACAAGAGGAAGAAATGGCTAATAGTTGAATGTATAATGATACATCCCATCCTAACCTTGTTACAGTAAACTTTAAATAAGTATAATTCTGAATAAATGCAATTTTGTTTTTGAGCTGTTTTATTTTATTCTATAAATGTGTTTGACTGTTGAAGGTCAGCATGAGAAAACTCTAGAAAAATCAAACAAGTTCAATATTAATAATAAACCTCAATGGAGGGAGATGGAGCCAGGAAAGCAGAGGGAGAAAGAGTACGTTCCATGAGTCATTTCCTGTTGCTTCTGACATTTCATCTACAGTCCTTGCTTTTCAATTCTTAGGTTTAAATTCATTGTTAATTTGCAGCAGTTTATTTATTAATTTACATTATCTCTGCTAAAACTGAAGAATATAATGATATATAGCCAATGCATTTATACTACATTAACATGTACGGCATAATAAGCTTATGGGCAGCTGTTTCAATCAAACGTTTATACAAACACCTTTAGTTTTAAACAAGTAGTGCACACATTGCAATGTGTAATCTCATTCATTATTTTTAAAAGATGATCTGATTTTATAGTACAGCACATCATTCTTTCACTCGTGATGTTTATTTAAGAGAACTTGACATTCACACAAATTCCATACACAGAAGGAATATAAAACTATATAGCGATCATTATTATTATATTAATGGATCTGATTGTTGATTAACTTGTAAGTACTTAAATTATTAAAATGATGCCATTCCATCATTTATTCATTCATTCATATTGTTCACTCATTCGATTACTCCCTCCCTTATTTGTTAATATAGTCATCCTCTTATCCTTCAATATATCAATTAAGTCCTTCATTCACCCACTGATGCAAACACAACCCAAACTTTCATTCACTCATTTAATTATTCACTCACTCATCCATTCTTCTCATTCTCCTTTTCAAACTTTTTGATCAAGTCTCCACGTGTTATTTTTTTAATTCATTCTATCATCAGTATATAATCATTTATTTACCCAGCAATTCATCCACTCAGGGTTTTTCTTTCATGTTTTTACATGTATAACTTCATCCAATCATATTCAGCCGTTTCCTCCACCATATCTACCTATTAATATTCTTATTCACCCATTCATTTGCTCTCACTCCAACTTTAATATAAAAAATGCATTAACAACACCATTAATCTACTCATTTATAATGAACAATTTATGCTGTATAATTTTTTATTCGCATTCGCTCATTCACCCACTCGTTTATTAAAATATTTGTTCAACCATTCACTAATTCAACTATTACTCACCCACACGTTCATTTTCTTAGTCATTTTTCTATTCACTCATTCACTGGTACATCTATTTATTAAAACGTATTCATTCACTCATTTATTCCACTTACTCAATTAGTTATTTATTCACTCATTCACATTGTATTTATTCATCCCATTACTTATTTATTCACTCACTCGCTCATTCACTCATCTGTTTATTCAATTATGTATTTATTCATTCAGTCATCCTATTCATCAGTCAGACATTTGCATATTTACTTATTTATTCACTTCATCACTCCATTTATTTCAGTATTCACTTACTCATCTATTCGCTTACCGATTTATTCTTTTAGTCACTCACCCATCTCATTTTGTCATTTACTCATTTATTCACTTAATCAGTTATTTATATATTTATCTACTTATTTATTTATATATTCACTCCCTCCTATACCCATCCCTTCGGTGTAATTCAGGCCACTCCGGGCTGAACCTTTTTTTTTTTTTTTTTTGGTTCACTCTTTTGATTATGCCATAAACAGCTTCAATAGAGCTCTCTTTAATCAAACTGATACATCTTTTATTTTAGAAACCAGTTCCTGAACCCCCCTCCCCCCCTCCCCCCCTCCATATCCCTGTTTCCCGCCCTCCCCTCTCTTCTTCCTCTAATTAAAGTGATTGATGAAGTTTGAACGGCACTGCGGTGAACGAGTGAAAACAGGATGTCACCCATCAGTCCCGCATATTGATGCACAGCTAATGGGTTTGTGGCATTCGAGTCCAAATCAGAGCTCACATTCATACTTTAACATCAGAGAGGAAAACGGAAGAAAGGAAAGGCAGCAATCGTCAAGAGATGAGACGCACGAGACGGGAGTGAAAAACACCAAGATGACGAATTATTCTATCGCGGATATGACATAATTATTAAGAGTATTTTTTTTCCCCCAAACGCATTTGAAAGGAAAAGCGGACGAAGCTGCAGAGTGTTTAGGCGCGTGACTGCATTCATAGAGGATGCATGCACTTTTTCATTCGCTTTAAATCAAACACACACACACACACACACACGCAGAGAGAGACAGAGAGAGAGAGAGAAAACACTCCATACAATTTAGATTCGCGATACAGCATGTGTCTCCATTTCTGTCCGTTTATATCCATTTTGCACGACATGAATCGCAGGAAAAAAAGGATCTGCTGTTGCGCGCGCGCTGTGTAGATAATTATTTTACCGCATTCAACTGCGGCTCTCTCTCTCTCTCTCTCTCTCTCTCTCTCTCTCTCTCTCACACACACACACACACACACACACACACCTGTATCCCCGAGCAGGCGCTGTGCATATTCGCCTTTTTCGCTCTTCTCCGAAGAAAGGATGAAAAAATCGCTCCGCTTCAAAAACATATCTTCAAACCGAGAAGCTGAAATGATCACTCTGAGCATCTGAGCTCTGTCTTTTCTTTAGATGTCTTTTTGGAGGCTAAAACAATTTTGAAACGCGCGATGCGGTTCGCAACGACGATCTGAACACCGTCGGAACACGGACATATCCAGAAAGGCGGTTTTTTTTCTCTTCAGAATTTGTTCAATTTTTTTTATTATTATTTTTCCTTCGTTACCATTGGATTGTAGATATTTTTGTGGATCGATTTAAAAAAAAAAAAAAAAAAAAAAATCGTCACACCGATGGATTGTTTCCACTGCAGCTCGGCAGAGGGGGTTAGATGCAGCACCGAGCGTTTCTTTAGAAATGCTGAAAAAGCGACGGAGTGCCGAGAAGGAGAAGCAGCAGGATGGAATGTGAGGATGTGAGAATTGCGGATTAATTCATCGGTTCTTCTCTTTTTCTTTCTCTTTATTGATCTTTTGTTTGTTTGTTTGTTTGCTTTGCTTTGTTTTCCTTTCTATGTCTTTTTTTTTTTTTGGTCCTCTGGCGATGCATTGGGATTTCAGAACCAAAAGAGAACGGACAGCTCCCTTCCTTCTGTGAGGAATAACAAAATCTACAATAAAGGAGGATTTTCTTAGGGGGGAAATGCACAAGGTCACTAATCTGGTAAGATAAATCTCACACTGTAATCTGAGAGATCAGAGATGATGATGATGATGATCATGCTTTTTAGTGTTTCGTAAATAAGATGACAGAAAAATTAAAGCATCTATTTAACCAGAGTTGGAAGGCATGGCTCTAAACATGAACTGTCCTCCTGTTTCTGCAGCCTGCGTCTGTCAGTTTGCATCTGGAGGAACGCAGGCGTCCGTAATCTGATTGTTTTCATGTCTTGGATCGCGGGGATGAATTGTCGGCATTGAAAAAATGCTGCTGTGGATTGTGTTGCTGAAGGCGGCTCTTTGTGCAGCTCTCGGGAACGGTACGAGCGACGTGTGCAAGGAGGAGATCTGTTCGTGCAGTGCGATAGAGGGCGATTTGCACATCGACTGTGAAAAGCGTGGTTTCAGCAACCTGCAGCACTTGACTGGTCCGAGCTCGCAGTTTTATCACTTGCTGCTGCACGGGAATTCCCTATCCAGACTGTTTCCCAATGAGTTTGCCAACTTCTACAATGCAGTCAGTTTGCATTTGGAGAACAACGGCTTACACGACATCGTCCCAGGCGCCTTCCTCGGCCTGCAGTTGGTCAAGCGTCTGCATATAAATAACAACAAGATACGGTCATTTAAAAAGAACACTTTTCTGGGTTTGGATGATTTGGAATATCTTCAAGCTGATTTTAACCTTCTAAGAGACATTGATCCCGCTGTTTTCAGGGACTTGAGTAAACTAGAGGTCTTAATTCTGAATGATAACCTAATTAGTGCACTTCCTACCAACATTTTCCAGCACGTTCCCATAACGCATCTTGACCTGCGCGGGAACCGGATAAAGACGTTGCCTTATGAAGGGGTCTTAGAACAAATTCCAGGCATTGTGGAGGTTTTGTTGGAGGACAATCCATGGGACTGCAACTGTGACCTTCTTTCCTTAAAACAGTGGCTTGAAAACATCCCGCAGCGGGCACTTGTTGGCCGGGTTGTTTGCGAAGCGCCTGCGCGTGTCCAGGGCAACGAACTTAACGAAACAGCCGAGTCTGAGCTCTGCCCTTCCAAAGATGGCGCCGATTCCAGTTTAGCCGCACCTCCAACTCAGGACGAGACCTCAGGACTGGATTCCCCTCCTTCTCCCACTTCCTCCGCCTCTAGAATAGCCGGTGTGACAGAGAAAAGCACTCACAACAACAAGGGCCGTCCCAAAGCGAGAGAAAACTGGCAGCTAAAGACCCCAACAGCAATAGCATCAGGCACAAGTGATGTTGTGTGTCCTCAAACGTGCGTGTGCAAGCCAATCGGCGCTAGTCAAGGACTTGGGGTGAACTGTGAAGGTAAAAAGTTGGAGAGTGTGCTCAATTTAAGACCCAAACCTCTTGGTGCACACGAGCTAAATCTACGCGATAACAATATCCATGCAGTGAAAAGGAACCAGTTTCGGGGTTACACAAATCTGAACCTGCTCGATTTAGGTGGGAACAACATAAAAACAATCGAGAATGGCACTTTTCAAAACTTGAGCGAGTTGCGGTGGCTTTACATGGACAAGAACTATCTGGATACTGTCATGGCGGATATGTTTGTGGGACTCCAAAACCTGGAATATCTCAGTTTGGAATATAATGACATCCAGCTTATAATAGCAGGAGCCTTTAGTCCAATGCCTAACTTGCGGGTGCTGTTCCTAAACAACAATCTGTTAAAGTTGCTGCCCACAGATGCCTTTCTGGGTGTCTCCTTGTCCAAAATAAGCCTGTATAACAATTATTTGACCCATCTTCCCATAAGCGGAGTGCTTGATCAGCTCAGCTCAATCATCCAAATCGATTTGCATGGGAACCCATGGGATTGCACGTGCACCATCGTGCCACTGAAACAGTGGGCGGAAAAAATGGCGCCTGACGTCATCGTGAGTAACCTAAAATGTGAGTCACCAGAGGAGTTCTGGAAGCAAGATTTGCGTCGCATCCGGATTGACCTGCTATGCCCGGAACTTTACGACCAGACTTCGCCGACTTCATTGTCCAAAAATGGCACCGTTGGTATGGATTCTGACTCAGGGACACATCCTGGATCATACCCGGAGCCGAACCGAGTCTCAATTTCAGTTCTGGTGCCCGGATTGCTGCTTGTGTTTGTCACTTCTGCTTTCACGGTCGTCGGGATGCTCGTTTTCGTCCTGCGCCACCGGAAAAGGTCCAAAAGGAGAGACGGGAACTCCTCAGCATCTGAGATCAACTCTTTGCAGACAGTTTGTGACTCAGCTTATTGGCATGGCGCTGCTTATCATGCTGATCACAGGAGCTATGACTGTGGCGCTCACTCGCTCTCTGATAAATAAGGCACTTAGACATTCATCAGAGCACTTGAGTGCAAAAAAAAAGATGCATCCTGGTGGCGCTTTCTTACTCGCTCTGTTGGGAAATACCCTATTTTTCTTCGCTTCAGTTCACTATAAATATTCATGAGCCACCATTATGGATGCTGTTGTAAAATATGTACCTCTTTCTCTTCTTCTCTCTCTCTCTCTCTCTCTCTCTCTCTCTCTCTCTCTCTCTATCTCTCCCTCTCTGTCTTTGGTGTCGCAATCATTCGACTGCAAACCTGAGGAAATGGGAATGGTGCACGAAGGGATGAGGAGTGCATGAATGTAATGTAAATAGCGACTTGTAACATATCTGCATGATCCAATCCGCATGGTTTCGACTCCTGAGTGCCAGGAACCAGACCACAGCGCGCTGACTCCACAGTTCTTTGATGATAACCGTATAAATATTGTGTATAAACATAAAATGATTTATGAATATATTAAAAAAGTGCCATTTCTCTATTTTTTGTGGAACAAAAAGTTAACGCATTTAGGATTTGTATTTGTTGTTTTCTTTCTGAAATAAGGCAACATGATGGGGAGAAATGAAGAACCGAGATGTACTAATGCATGTAGGCTACTTTTCAGTTTTTATCATTATTTATATTTTCATCTCCTTACTAGTGTATTATGTGTTATAATGCAGTGCGTTGATTATTTTGATTTGTTCATTTTTGCCCAATGTAGCTAAAATTTTATTCGTGATCGTTTGCGACTCTTGAACAAACGATGAGCTGTGGAAGGTTCTAACTGCATATTTTCTTCTTTTTTTTTTTTTTTTGGTATGTGTAGTATGGAAATAGACTAGATTTTTATGAGGTCTATGACTCACTTTAATCTTTAATTCTTGTGAGCTTTTGTAAAGCCATTTATTTATCATTCAAAAGGGAAAAATGGCTTCTTTTCTTTCCCTTTTTTTTTGTTTTGGTTTTTTTTTTGGGACATTGTTACTGTGAATAAGCGAGCCATGTAAATATCTCGTCTCCAATCCAAGGCCTCCTGCCTCTAGGTGTTGCTGTTGCATCTCAACCCAATAAAGCTGACAGAGTTGAACTTGTATATCTGTATCGAACTGCTCTGGCTAGAATTCACCCTTTTTATACGACCTTTGACCTTAACACCTATTGCACATTATTATTATTATTATTATTATTATTATTATTATTATTATTATTATTATTATTATTATTATTGAATTCTGGTCTTAGATCTACAAAAAAAGATATAATTATTTGCATATTTAAATATACTGATAAAAAATTAACAATACAGACATTAAGAAGTTACCTTAAAGCTAGTAACATAAATGCAAACCTTATGCATTATAAAAAATATAAATCACATCATCAGCAGATGCTTCAGTTAGTACTGTATTAGCATCCATCAGCAAGGCTAACAATATCTAATTCCTGATAGAATTTTTGTTTTAGAAAAAACAAACCAATTTGTGGCCAATAATTAGCATATAAACAATTTCACTCATATTAAAGCTGTTACAATTTTCTTTATCCTTTTGTTTTTTTTTGTTTTTTTTTTTTTTACAAAATGCTAAGAGTATCATTCATTCATATTTTATATTAAAATGATTATAATTTCTATTTTCTATTCTTTTTTGTCTTACAATATGGTAAAATTAGCTTACCTCAACCACCAGCTAATATACTTTTTCTCAAAATTAAATCAAATTAAATTCTTCTTCCTCTTCTTCTTCTTCTTCTTCTTCTTCTTCTTATTATTATTATTATTATACAATGAATATATTATCCCACGTGTTTCCATTTTCTATTTTTACATGCTAAAAGCAAACAAATGTTAAATTAAAAATTAAAATACAAATTTAAATCAATTTAAATAGCTTTAATATTAAAAACTGCCTTAATTTGTTTTTCTTTTGAAGAAAAAAACAGTAATACACAAGTATCATTAGCCAATGTATATTTACAATTCTTCTTCTTATTATTAGTAGTAGTAGTATTAGTAGTAAAAGTAGTTGTAGTAGTAGCTCAAGTATTATTATTATTATTTTTTTTAAATAAATGGCTGATATTCCAGGAAACAGTGAGGTTATCCAATCCTAAAGCTGCATTTTAACATTTTCAAAGTGGAAGATTTTAATAAGGCAGCAGGTATCACTGTTTTTTGTTCCTGTACTCTATTTTTAATGTGCAGTCAGGAAAATCATCTGATTTTGCAATGAAATGGAGATGCAATGTACTTAATGGAAATGTAACACACACACACACACACACACACACACACACACACTGTAATAACGGTATAAGCTGGTTTTTGTGTGGTTTATGTTTATCTGTAACACACCCTCATCTATTCTTTGTCCCTTTTTTCTTCGCATCCATAATGGTTGCATCTGTTTGCTTTGTTGCAGCGTTCACCCTGCTTCTGTTCCATTCAATAAAGTGTGGTTGAGGTTCAGTAACATCTGTGACCAAGATATTTTATTTTTTATATAATTTTATATATACAGAGTCAGCCAAAAAATTTATACACACTTCAGGAAAAGAAAAATTTGTATAAATGTTTTAATATAAAATTTATTCAGATGTCATGAGATTAATACAAGTTACCTTTGGCCTCTACAATTACAAGAGGTGATCAAAGTGGTGGCCGTTAGCTTCAGAATTACGTCATCTGGCAGACGCCCTTATCCAGAGCGACTTACATACATCTTATTTTATACAAGTCAGCAATGAAGGTTAAGGGCCTTGCTCAAGGGCCCAGCGGTGCCAGCTTGGCAGTAACTCACGACCATCTGATCACTAGTCCAATGTCTTAACCACTGAGCTACCACAGACCCCGTTTATGCATTTATGTGCAATAGTGTGCATACATTTTTTTGGCTGACTCTGTATATATGTATATATATATATATATATATATATATATATCTTTTGAGGCACATGCACAAATACTAACCTGATGGCTTTAAGATTCCCTTATATTCAAGTGAAAAAGTTTGCACTCCTTTTGGATAAATTGAAAAAGACAACAAAGAAATTTGTAACAACAGATGTAATGAGTCACATATGCTCCATTAATATCTCACATAATAAAACAGGTCAAGTGCGTGTTAAGATATTAATAGTGAAACGATATAAATGACTTTAATATAAAAGTTTGTGCCCCTTTTACATTTTCCTTCCAGTAATGACACTTTTTCACTCAGCTCTGTATTTTGCTTCATACCTTTACAGTTGCCTTCAGTTGTTTTTTTTTGCACACTTTATTGTGTTATGAATTTAATTTAAAAAGAAATTTGCCATCAAACAGAACACATGCAGACACACAATAACCCATAATGACAAGCAAATGCAAGTTTTCAGCAATTGTTTGCAAATTTATTTAAAAAAATGTCATTTAGGTAAGCAGTCAGAACGGTTATTCACTAATTTGTAGAAGCACCTTTGACAGCAGGTGCTTTTATATAGCCCTTGCTGACAAAAGTACTTGTACATTGTAAAAGTTCATGGATCATTAAATTGCATGGTAAAAGGCATAAAACCAACATCCAACACAAGTACATAATCTGCTCTGTAATATGTTTAAGTCTCCTTAAAGGATAATGAAATCAGATGAGTTTTAAGTTTAGATTTAAAGACTAAAATTGAAGAAGAACAAATAATGTGCAGTGGTAAGCTATTCCAGCTCTTCAGTGCTGCCACTGCAAATACGCAGGTCTTCGGAGTGGACAAAAGAAGCGGGAGCTCAGTGATCTTGATGCAGTATGTGGACATAGCAAATCAGCAATATAAGAAGGAGCTAACCCATACAGGGCTTTATAAACAATATAATATAGTCCATCTTCTTTGCACCAATTAAAAATGTGTAGCAGCATTTTGAACTAATTAAAAAATAAGCTAAGCATAGTCATGCAGACTGACCCCAATTACAGTGAATTACAATAATCTAAATGAGACAAAATAAAACCATGAATGAGTTTTCAGTGTCCTGAGAAGAAACGTATGGCTTAATTTTTTAAAACCGTCCTAAGTAAAAACCTATCTTTAACAACAGCATTTATTTGCTTGTCAAATTTAAAATCTAAATCAAAATTTTACCAAGGTTTTTGGCATATGGGCTAACATAATGAGGGAGAACCCAGATTTCCCTGGGTTCAGCTTGGAGTCTTCTTGGGTAAGCTTGCACATGTTTTCTTCCTGGCAGATCCTTGCAAACTCAGATCAGATTTTAATGGGGAGCATCTGTGAACTGCCATCTTCAGGTCTGGGCTTTAGCTGGGCCGCTCAAGGACAGTCAGAGGATCCATTGTTGTCTTGACTGTTTGCTTCAGGCTGTTATCATGCTGAAAGGTGAACATTTGAATGATGATTGCTATATGACTGTACATAAGCATTCTCATGACCAGTGTACAAAACTTAACTGGAGTGCCAGGGCTCAGATTTTCAACTTGGAAACAAAACAGTGGAACTGGATTTGAAAAATAAACTGGCTAAACTTGAATTTGACCGGACAATTTACAAATATTATCTCATTCAACATCTCTTATCTTAAGTATCTCTTTTTCTTTTCAGTATACTCAAAGTGCTTGATTCTTTTTTATTTTGGCTTATTAGGTCCAAAAATGCCTTTAGGTGCTTGCCATATACATTTTACTCAGGACTCGCTTCTGTCTATCCACTTCTGAAGCTCTGTTAGAGTGGTCATTGGGTTCTTGATCACCTCCCTGATCAAGGCCCTTGGCGACAGGCTGGATGAAGCTTTGGGAAGATTCAGATTGATGGAACACACTGTACGCCTGAAAAATTTCAAAGCTTTAAAAATAGCTTTATACTCATGCCTAAATCTATATCTTGATACAATTTGATTATGGAGGTCTACAGAGAGTTCCTTGGATGTTTTGGTTTTTGGTTTGACATGCATTGTGAATTATGGGACCTTATATTTACAGGTGTCTGCCTGTCTAAATCATGTACAACCCACTGAATCTTTCAAGTTCTGGAGACATCGTGAGATAATCAATGAAAGAAGGATGTACCTGAGCTCAGTTTGAACTACCTCCTCTAAATGGGAGACTCTTTTTTGTTGTTGTTGTTGTTGTTGTTTTTTGCTTTGTTTTGTTTTATGTATTTTTGTTGTTTTGTTTTAATCAATTTGCAATTTCTAAAAACTTTTTACAAACTTTTTATCATTCTTGATCACTATGTAGACTTGTTTGAAATTATATCTATAAACAATTAAGTATGGTCTGAATAATTTTCAGACCAATTGTAAGTCCTAATAATTAACTAAATAACAGTGTAAATGAACATCAGAATTAAATAATATTTTTAACATCCTTAAGTACATATAAGTGTAAATAAAAGCAATATACGGTAAAATGAAATATTAATAAATATTAATAAATATTTTTGTGTTTGACAAGTAATGCTCAATCTGGGGTATCAATATTGAAGCTGTAATTTGAACAAGACACTTAAGGTGTATTCAGCAACAGTACAGTAGCTTACTGTATTGTAACTACACTGTATATACAGTACAAGACAAGGATTGGACACACATTCTAATTCAATGTTTTCATTATCTTTATGAAACTTAATTTATCTTTTATTACTTAAAATACACTTTTATTATTACTTAGTTATGATTTAAAAGACACTTCAAAGTAATGACGGACTCTCCTTTCACTTTACATTACAAATGTTACATCTCTCTCTCTCTCTCTCTCTCTCTATATATATATATATATATATATATATATATATAGAGAGAGAGAGAGAGAGAGAGAGGAGATGAGATTAGATGTTTACACATGTGCCTACATCATGCCAAGAGGAAAGGGCTTCAGCCATTACCTCAGAGAACATTTTCTGCTGCTCATCAATCCAAGAATGGTTATAAGGCCATCTCCAAACAGTTTGAAGTTCATCGTTCTCCAGTAAAAATGACAGTTTACAAATGGAGTCCAAGGTAAGACCCTTTATTGCTCAGAGATATAAAGAAAAAGCCAAGCGCTATGTTATGTGACCTACTGTATAGGTCTCTGTAAGCACATTAAATACTTATGCTCCACACAGGAAAAGACTGAACAAGTATGACTTTCATGGATGGGTGGTTTGAAAAAAGCCCCTTTTCTCCAAAAAGAATTTGCCAGCATGACTTTGGTTTGGACAATTGCATCTGAACAAACCATTAAAGTACTGGAACAATATCCTTTGGACTGATGAGACCAAGGTGGAGATGTTTGGTCGTCATGCATGGTGCTATCTTTCACAAAACCAAACACAGTGCATCAACACATACAAACACCTCATACAAACTGCCAAGCATGGGGGACGGGTGATGTTTTTGGCTTGTTTTGCAGACACAGGACAATTTTAGAATGTAGGCATGGCATACCTAATGTCTACATATTCTAAATGGCTGTTTAGAAAATTATAATCATTATCTGTTCAAAGAACCTTTGAAGAACCTTTTTTTAATCTAACACTGTATACATAGCATAGTGGTTCTATTATCCTTAAATGGCTGTTTACAAGGTTACTTAAGTATTCAAGGACACACTGAAGAACAGATTATTTCTTTGATTTAGGAGATCCAGGCTCTCCTATATAGCTGTTTAGCTTTAACTATCCATAGGTGCCTTAAGGACACTTTTTTTCTGTAAAAGTGTAAAGTACAGTGCCAATTTTAACATCTCCTAAAACTGTTAACTATCCAAAGAAGCCTTAATAAACACATTTGTCCAAGAGTGTATGAATGCCATAGTGGTTTTAAAATCTCTTGGATGGCTGCTTAAAAAAACAAGAACTCTTTACTATCCAATAAACCCTGAAGGAAAGCTTTTTTGTTAAGATGTAGTTATGGCTTGCCAGTTCTAACATTTTATAAATAGCTGTTTAGAGCGCTAGAATCACTGAAGGGTTTATCCAAAGGACCCTTGTGGATTTGTCCACTTAAAGTGTAGGTATGCCAAGCCACTTCTAATACACGTCAGCCCTAACATTTCCAAAGAAACCTTGAAGAACTCATTTTTCCAAGAGTACAACTGAGCCATGGTGGTTTTAGTATATCCGAATCAGCTGTTCATAAAGCTGGAAGCATCAAAAGAACCATTTTTCTATCTTTTGTTAGTGAGGTCAGACTTTTAGACCAAACTCAAGTGTTAACTCAAGTTCTGTTATGGGTCCATCCCAAATTGATGCCCCTTCACCATGAACCCCACCCCACGCCACCCCATTCAGTATTCAGAAGAAAAAAAGACATTGTAGATTATTTAAAATAAATATTGTTGCAACCCCTTGAGATTCGAGCAGGGCAATGGCATAGAACATTGATAAGTAGTGCACACTACAGGAGGCTCATTTTCCTCCAGCTGAGCTTTTATAATTAGCCTTGTTTCAACTAGGCCAAGGTTGGACAGAAATAATGGCAAATAATAAAGTCTCTCAGTGAAGCAGATGAAGAATATTTTCCCCTAATGACCCTTTTTCTGTAAAACACTGAATGATTTTATGATTCAGGTTTAAAGTTGAATGCTGAATCGATTCATTATTGTTAATGATTGTTGTAGTATGTCATGAAGCTACACTAATTAGCTCATAATACTTAAGTGAGAAGAAAAATCTAAAGAGTTTGCTAATTTTTCACAAATAAAGAATCTATAATTGCATGAGTGTTCACCCCCTTACTGTGAATCCCCAGAATTTGCTCTGGTGCAACCAATTTCCATCAGAAATCACATTAATAGCCAACCTGGCGCAATTAAGGTGTTATGTGACCTCATAAATAATCTGTTCCTGGAAGACCCAGAGTTTGTTAGAGAACATGACCTAAAAAACATAGCTAAGATTCTCCACAATGCTGGACTTTATAGGAAAGTGGCAGTATGAAAAGGCATGTAGGCAAAATTTTGCTTTTAAGGCTTAACACAAATACAGCATATGAATAAATGTATTATATAATATTATATCATATATTATAAATATATTTGATAGAAACTGAATTCTGCTCATTACACTGAGAACAACATTCCCACTGTACTTCATTGGTATTCTGTTGTTTGCTTTTAATTGAATCTAAGAGAACAACTAATAAATAAGATTAAAAAATATATATTTTGTTTCATAGGTACATACTGGAAACCTCAAAGCTTGAGTGCAAAATGAAATAAAGTAAATTTTCAGACAGTGTACCTGCCTATGAAACGTAGTGACAAGTCGCGATGACATTTTGGATTATTGGTGGACCAATGTTTTGATTTTAATACACTGAATTTAATTCCACCTTGTTGTAAAGAAGTATCAGCTATTAGCAAGACCTAAAAACTCGAATCCAGCCACTTTCAAGCCTTATTCAGAAAAACTACTCAGTAAAATATATATATTCCCTTCACCATGTCACCAGTTCTGCTCATTTGGAGAAAAACCTGAGGGCAGAAAGCAGGAGTGTCAAGTATGTTTTGCTTGATGACTGTCCACTCCTCTGGAAAACTGCAAGAGCTCAAATGGAGGCTATTTTAAGGCTGAAATAGTAACACTCAAGAGAAACAAACACAAAAAAATTGGTGGATTGTGTTGGAAAAACTCCTGCTGTCTGTGAAATAAGGACACAGCTGGTACTGGACGCATTTCTCAGATTGTCTCACAGTCAGGAAGGCTATTTTTGGCTTCTATGATTTCTATCTGCTCAAATGAAGGCCGATTTATTTCTTTCCTTCGCTCATGCGTGACATTGAGTCCGCTGGGGAAAGGAGACGTTGTTACATTCCTGTCCTTCTATTGTCTACAGTTCACTTCTTATCCACCTCTCACTCTTTCTTTTTTTTTTACCCATTATTTTACCTTCACTGCCAGTTCCTTTTTATCCGATGAGTCGTGACAACATCACCTGAAATTCTTACTTTTTATTTATGGTCTCTTTTTATTTCCAACACTGGCATTATCATGACAGAACATGAAGAGAAAAGACAGAGAGTCAGACACAAACTGAATTCCAGGCTTTTATCAGATATTTCTAGGCCATAAATCAGAAGTGAACATTTTGGGGTAATAAAAGAGAAAGAAAAATACATAAATCTTCCTGAGCTCCAAACCCAAGAGAAAAAAGCAGGTATAATAAATAGCACTCCGTGGCCAAGATTGAGAATGCTTAAAGAATATTTATATCACATTCAGAAAAGCGGTACTGGTCTCATTTTAATTAACCTGAACTAGGTGAATTCACGAAGTTCTGAAATGCTAAAAGTCTTGTTGCAATACATTACATTTTGTCCTTAGGGTGCACAAAATCTTACAGTCAACTGAAATTACATAAAGGTTCGACATGCTGATACAAATAATATACATACTTGGGTTCAAGGCTGCTAATTAGCATAGTCTGACGTCACAAAATAAGATCCGAAGCTTTGCAACAGTCATGCTTGAGATTTGACAATGATGATATGGTAGCTAACCTAGCTAGCTTTTGCAGTTATCAAACGATGGTTGTCATGGTGACAATGAAATATATTCTGTCGGTTAAATAAATCATTGAGCAAGGAACTCAAAACTCCCACTCACAAAAGGGAACACAGGGGTGTTTCCTAATTTGCATATTCATGAATATTTGTAGGTCCTGGCATTTTAATAAAGCTTAAGGCTGCAGAGATGCGTTCCTGAACCATTTTTACATTGCTGAGATAGAGAAAACTCATGCTCCTTGTCTGGATGTTCTCTCAGTTCTTTCGAATCTTTCTTCACTTTTCTTCTCCTCTCCAGGTTCTTTTCATCTCCCGTCTCTGTTCTTCTCCCACGTGTTCAATTAGCTGCTCTATCTGAGCTGCATCTCCAGTTCTGGTCCATCATCCCACACACTGCTGCTGTCTGCATACACACACATACACACTCGCGCGCACACACACACACACACACACACACACACACACACACACACACACACACACACACACAGACCGAGACCCCACTGATGTGCGGGTGGAAACATGAACTCACTCACAGTTACAGCTCACATCACATCAACCCTGAACATAATTGTGTGTGTGTGTGTCTGTGTGTGTGTGTCGAGGTGAGTTAGACGTGCAGCAGCAGTGTGTGGGCTGAGACGGTGAACCCGAGTGCTATAGCTGCAATGTGTCACATTTTGTCCCTCACAAGTTCTCACAGAAACTCCCTCCTTACTGAAGAACATTTCGACAGCAGATTTTAAAGGGATGGTTCACCACGGTCCATGCCATGCATTTGTGTATGTATGTGTGTGTGTGTTTTGATTTGCTCTGAAGTTACACGGCTGAGGTTCCTGTGTGAACTTCCACACCATGGATGCTATTGATGCTGGTTGTCATGGTAACACTCCTGCATGGTTATTGTATCAGCAGCATTCTATTACAAGCAGGAACATGCACGGCAGCACTTGAAAGTTATGCATAAATACGACATTAAACATAATCAGATTACCCAATTAAACAAATGAGACAAAAACATTATAAGTGGTCATTTATTTATTTTGGAAAACCATGACACTACCACCTCCATGTTTCACGGATGGGATGCAGTGTTTTCCTTTCTCCAAACATAACGCTTCTTATTTAAAACAAAAGGTTCTGTTTTAGTCCCATACAGTCACACAATTGTTCCAATCGCATTCTGGATTGTCCATGTGATCTTTAGCGAAATATTCTTTTGGAGAACAGTGGCTTTCTCCTTGCAACCCTGTCATGTACACAATTGTTGTTCAGTGTTCTCATGATGGTGGACTCATGAACATTAACATAGAGGCCTTTAGTTGCTTAAAAGTTACATTGGGTTCCTTTGAGACCGCCGGGACTATCAAACACCTTGCTCTGGGAGTGATCTTTGCTGGTTGCCATGCCTGGAGAGTGTAATAATGATCTTAAATTGTAAATCTTAAATTAATCTTAAATCTTAAATTGTAATCTGTCTGACTGTGGATTGAGGTCCTCAGAAATCCCCTTTGTGTGCTCTGCTACACTTCGATAAACATGTGTTGTGAAGATCAGACTTTGACAGATCCCTGTTCTTTAAATAAAACAGGACACCCACTCATCACAAGATTCTCATCCAGTGATTGAAAACACCAGACTCTAATTTCACCTTCACATTAATTGCAAGTCTTAGAGCTTCACATACTCACAGATATGTAATATCGGATCATTTTCCTTAAAAAATAGGACCTGTGTGAAAATCGGATTACGTTGTAGGTCATATTTATGCAAAAATATAGAAAGGTCTAAAGGGTTCACAAACTTTCAAGCACTACTGTATTTCATAGGCACATTCTTCCTCCTCCTCCTCCTCCTCCTCCTCCAACTTTGTCTCTACAAACTTTCATACACACAACAAACACTTACAAAACTTGTGAACACACACTCTTATCTCACTTATCTCACACTCCTATCTTAATGAGTGCATTTATATACAGTAGCTGTTGAAAGCTGCCAATATTTCACTGCTGTCCAATATTTTTAGGCTTAATTGCTGTGACTCTGTATGCTCCCTGCATAGTGTTCAACATACTGATGTTATAGACCCTATGTAGCACACTACCAGATCCAGCTGCATGTAAAATCATTTAATTCAATTATTAAATTTGATTAAACAATTAGGGCATGGTTAAAAAGCATGTGACAATACATATAGCATAAACTGTATGTTTAATTTGGAGGCTTTTCACATCAAAAGTGTGAAGAAATGTGGTTTTAAACTCTTACATAAAATCGACTAAAACTAAACGGCTTTGTAATTAAGTGTGTACACACCTCATTTTTTAAATTACAGTACTTCTTAATTTTACATCCCTGATAATAGGCTAAAATTGACTGGGTGATTAAATCGTCATGTAGAAAGCATCTAATTTTTTTTTTATTTATTTTATTTCTGTAATGGAACAAGGTTGACTGAGTGTAGTAGTGTTTAATAAGAAAATTACTGCTCTTAATGAAACATTTTTACTAATAAAACATTTTGTCTGTCAGCCACAAATTTATTAATTATTCTATCAAATTCATGAAATAAGCACTTAGACATGACGGCGCAGAGATCTCTTTTCTCTCGTTTCTCTCTCAGTCACTGTGTGTTTCGCTGCTGAGTAAAGTGTGATTCTGTGTCAGCGTGAGTCACTGTGAGAATTATTCGCTTTGTGCATCATCTTTCCTAGAACCTCCCTCCACAGTGTATCGTTCTTTATAGCAGTCCTTATAACAATCATTATAGCTGTACTTATAACAGTTAGTATCATAGTCCTTACAACAGTCCTTACAGCAGTCTTTATAACAATCATTTATAATGTGAGCATGTTTTTCGCACCCATCTGTGTAAACTTTAACCCTCCTATTGTGTTTCGTTCAATCAATAGAACTGATTCCACACAGGGCATCTAAACACACAAATTACATTTTGGGTGTTTTATTTTACTTTTGTACACCTGTGGTTCCTGGTCATTAGAAATGAATGCATGAGACTGCAATCAGCGTATAAACTTGAGTTCAGGCATGTGTTCATTCATCACAGTTTCTTTCCCAAATGTGTTTAAGCTCAAACACACACACACACACACACACACACACACACACAATAGAATCTTTCTCCCATTGGAACCATACCTGTTGTCATTCTTACACACAATCACAGCATTGTTTTAATGACATATAGAACTTATATTATTCCAACTCTGGAATATAAAGCTTTTTTTGCTCATAATTCATTCTGTGGCAGAAGCACAATTGCCAAACGATATATTGCATTTTAGGCTGTTGATCGTATCTTTGATCATGATACTGCTGAGGAAGAGAGATGCCAGGAAACTGATAGAGGAAGATGCATAAAGGAAGAAGGCCCTGCTGAGATCAAAGAATGGTTATTTTTCCTGGTCTTCATCCCCACCTGAGAGTACAGGTTGCATGTCGGCTGAAATGTTATCAAGATGACCCTAGGGCCAATGAGAACACCGTCCTCTGCTGGATTGGCTAGAGATATACAAGGGTCAGAAGCAAGATCTACGACTACAAGAGACAGTAGAGACAAAAGGATCTGTAATCTGTGTGCACCATGGCACAAGCAACAACCATGACGTATTATCCAACATGTACATGAAAACACACAAAATGTAACCGCCACTGATTTATTTTTATATTTTTTTGTTATTGTTAGTAATACTGTAATTGTTACTCTTGTTCTTCAGTGTGTTCAGACATGTAGTTTTGGACCTTCCTTTACTAATAAAATCATACCGGTCAGTTTTGGCCAAGAACAGGATAGATTATATATTTCTTGCCACTATTTAAACACTTTTAATGGTTTGAAAACAAATGTCCTTGTTAGACTTTGACACAAAGTGGTCTGTGATAAGTAGCACAATATGCTTCATCTGAGCATTTGTTATACTCTCAATAATCTATATGGTATGCCTTTGTTTTTTAACTCAAAAGCAAGTTGTATAAGCTAAGGTCAGTCAGGCCTGCAGGCCATAAACAGCAAAGAGAAGTCCAAAACTTTAGTTTGTTAGTTTAGTTGAACATCTACCACAACTTTGTGTAATTGGGTGTATTATTATGAATTCATAATCAGCTATAATGGGGCAGTTATTCTGTAACACAGAATTAATTAACATGAAACTAACACAACAAGAGGGCTAGAGACCATTGGGTGGGACATCCCAGGAGGTCAGGAGTTTCTGAAATACTCAAACAAGCTCGTCTGGCATCAACAAGCACGCCATGCTCTTTGTTCTGGTGTTTTTTAACTGAAGTATCATTGATAATGTTTTATCTCTGATTTGTTTAGCATGTATGGATGAAAAACAGGACCGAGACCCGCAATAAGACGAATACTGAAATGATAGAAAATACACATCTTATGTACTTTATATTGCTGCTATATCTATACATATCTATAGCTATATATAAACAGACAGACAGTGTGGTGTTTCGGTGCCATTTCTCAGCTGTTGCAATAAGAATGCAGCCAAAATGAAAAATCACAGTGTGCCACCCTGCAGCTACGACACAGACGACAGAAAGCAGAGGATAATCCGTTTATATGAGAAGATTAGTGTTTAGAATGAGGGTTGCTGAGAGTTTTCAGTGCTTCAAGCTTAGGAAGGAATGTGTAGGAGGAGAGATGCTCCTCGTCTGTTAACGGGGTGTAGCATGACACACTAGTACAAAAAAACAAAACACTTATAGTGAAATCACTGAGGGCTACACAAACTACATATTTTCACACTGTTCACTGTTCCTGAGCTCTATCAAAGGCAGGGGTGGATTTAGAACACAGCCGCTCAGACGTTCAGAGACGCATGAAGGTGCTGAACGCATTAAGGGATTTTAGGACCAGGGAAAGGATGTTGCAATAAATTTGGAATGAAAGGTTTAGAATAGAACAGGTGTAATTCAGTCATGGGGGAAAATGACAACTGAACAGAGGCATGAAGAAGGAGTTTAAAGTGGCCCGCAAGATGTCCTTATAAAGGAAGTAAAAAAAAAAAAAAAACTTTATAAAAGTAATTTAATAAATCAGGTTAGGCCTAGACAGTGTTCATTCCAGATTTTTTATTTTTTTTTATTTTTTGTAATAATTCAGTTCATTTTAACTTTTAACCTGTGGCAAGCAAGCAAGCAAGCAAACAAACAAACAAACAAACAAAAAACCTTAACATTTCAATAATCTTTTACAACATCAATATTTAGATTTTCTATAATTTAATTATCTATTTCTATAATATATAATATAATATATCTTCAAATTTTGCTTGCACATATTCTATGGCACAAAATGAACTACACACTGATTGCATTATATTGATGTAAATACAGGCATAAAAAGAAACCCTAGTGTAGATAATAAAAGTGTTATGAAGCCCCTCAAGCATTTCTGTTCCTATGCTATTACTCAGCTGTTCAGTTATAGCAGATGCTGCGATGAAAAACCGCCCCATGTAGCCCCACAGGTACAAAAGCAGACAATAATCTGTTTATTTGGGAAGATTAGTGTTCAGAAAGTGGGGTTGCTGAGAGTTTTCTGTGGTTAACCCTCCGCTCAAAACACACAGCAGCCGCATTTCTCAAAACATAGTTTTATTGCCTGTACCACGGACGTGCTGAGAAATTCAACAAGATGAACTACTGGAATTTTTTTAGTTATTTATTTAATTATTATTTTATTTAATTTATAACATCTCACTACAAAAGTGGCACATTTTCTATATTTTCCACTTTCCATTCAGCCTGTAATAACTCCAACATCCAAATGGAAAAAAATGACCAACATCCCTATACCTTCTATTTCTCACTCATTGTGCCATTATTTACAGCTAACAAACTTAGCGATTTAATGATTTACTTTTTAACATTCAAACAACCTTTTTTTTTCATCGGTCTAGCGTTCAATTGTTGTGCACAGGGTGTGATTTGGATCTTCTGATTGATTGTGTTTAGAGTGCAGGGTGGGACTAGCACTTAAAGCATGGATGACAAATAAATTAATATCCAATATCACTGAAACACTCTGATATTACTCTATAAAGCGCTACAGGAGAACGGAGTGAGATGCAACTATTCTTTTCTCCAACACACTACAGATGTCGGTGCAAAAGCTGAGAGACATGGGGTAGATCTCCCACTCCTACTTCCTGTGAGTAATCTGCAAACTCAGGCCATCTCTGAAATGTCATTAATATGGGAGCAGTGTGTGTTAATATGGGCTGTTATACATGTTGTGTGTTTGTGTGTGTGAGAGAGCGAGTGAGAGAGAGAGAGAGAGAGAGCGATTAGATGGCAGGCTTCTCCTGTTTCCATGGATTTGCACTAGAGCCTAGTCCAGCTGCCAGCAGCCAATAGGAAGGTGCGTAAGGGTTGCCATGGCTACAGCTTTCTGAAGGCCAAATCAGTTGTGCAGTGTAATGCTGGCATGCTGACGATGCACACACACACACACGCACACACACACACACACACACACACACACACAGTGACTGCAGCTAATTGTTGCTCTGCTTCGGTATGTGCATACACACCATACCATTCATGAAACATGATGTTTAATAAAGAGCTTTCATAGTGTAAAACATCAAAATATCTGGTTAGCTGGTCAAACTCACTTAAAAGGGGTAACGTCTATTCCATTTCCAGTACATTGACAATATTTAAAATTAACCTCCAATGTTAACACTAACCTTCATACATACATACATACATACATACATACATACATACATACATTATATATATATATATACAATGTTTGTATGTGTGTGTTTTTTTAAAATAAGTTTTAATAGTTGTAATATCAATCTGAGGACTGAGAAGCTCAGGGAGCATTGAAGCCTTGCATTTTTCCCCATTGTCGCTTGTTGCTTGGCTACAGGATTTACACACATTTCATTTCATTATGTTTTCAGTACTGCATTTCTGTGTAAAAACTATAAACAGACACACAATTTCCTTTGTTTCTTAAAAAAATCATTAAGAATTGGAAACGCAAGCTTTGCGTGTAACTGTATATAACGTGGGTGGAAAAGTCACACACACACGCACACACACACACATATCAATATACTGGAATAATGAGAACAGAGCATCAGCAAAATCTTCCACCTACACATGACCCGTGTATAAGACGCAGTGGAGCATATGCGTGTGTGTATGTGTGTGTGTGATTTCTTTTCTGGGAAATAAAATCATTGCTTATCTAAACTCATTCATCTAAGCTATCAAATTATCTAATCAATATGTTTAATTATGATATTAAAATAAAAATAAGGATATTACATTTAGTACCAGTAATTTCCTTTACAAATTCCAAGCCTAAATAAATGGTTACAATAAAGATACTTATAAGAAATAAGCTTAATAAGTAATATAATATACTTAATAAGCTTAAGTCTGTGTATAATTTTATAATGACAAAATGATGAAAAATATTACAAACATTTCTCTATAACATCTATTTCCTTTATTTTGCAGTAGAATGAAAAAAGATGAGCTAATTATGAGTTTTAACAGTTCAGTACATATCTGACATTAAAGTACTATTACACCTTCAGTCACTTTCTTATAACTGATGCTTTTAGGCAGTATAATATGTCATCAGATGGCGCCCAAAATTTCCCCAGAGATTTTGACCCTGACCCGCAACATCCTCCTGCTGGTGGGCTGCCACTTATGGCCAGTCTCTGCCCAGCTTCTACTGGTTTCCAGCTCAACACCTCCCTCATGTACCAGAGCCAGCAGGAGGCTCTTTCTGCTGCCTCCCCCAGCCTGTGAGCAGCTGTCTTCCCTTCCTACTATTTTTCCACACAGACTACGCTAGGAAACTCCTGCAGCCAACCTCGACTGTAAGTAGCAGGCCTGCCACCCTTTGTGCCTGCATTGTTGGACCAGTCCTGCTACTTGTTGGCTTCCTCTCTGAGGCCTCTTCACATCTGCCTTCCCACAGGATCGGCAGTTCCATCAGGATGATCCTCTTTGCTTCCTCTTTCTGGACAACTTTGTGAAAGTATAGTTTCCTCTCTAGGTCCAACTTCATCTCCCATAATTGTGACAACTGCAGGAGGCTCTCCTTGGTCTTCTTGGAGGACGGTAGTTTCTCCTCGTTCCTGATGACCTGGATGAATGGGGCTGGTCTCATGTGGTTCTAATGCTTTTTCTGTCTCTCCTGGTCCAAGATGTCAGCCAGTGCTCTGAGGACCTTATTGTGATTGCCATCAGATTAGACTATATTAGATTGAGTTGAAAGAACTTCATCTAGTAATTAAAGAGTCAGAAAAGAAGTTATTAAGAAGTCAGAAAGGCTTGATTAACGGTAAGCTTTTCCTTGTGGTGGTCATGGTGGCAAAAGTCTGAGAAGAGTCAAAACTTCTCTATTCATACCGATACTCCTAGGGGATCTCCAGACAATCCCAAGAGAGAGATTTAGCCTCTCCAGTGGGTTCTGGTTCTACATTGGGCATGTTTTCTCCATTTAGTGAAAGATGCCTGATATATATTTACTGGGAGCTGAGAAGGAAGCATCCTTGTAAGATGTCCAAACCCCCTGAACTGACTCCTCTCAGTTGGGTGAAGCAGTGGTTTCTAATTCTACTAGAAGAATCTAGTATCTTCTAGTCTTCTATGAGAAGGCTTTCCTGAATTATCGAGATCCTCACACTATCATGGAAAGTAAGCCCTGAAACCCTGCAGAGAAACCTCATCTTCCTTCTTGCTTCTGCATCTTGATATGTTGTCCATAAAAGCCACAAATAGGGAGAAGTTATACCAACCCTTTACGAACTCTGAGACTCACCTTAAACAGTTTCAATTAAAAAAAAAAAATGCAGACAGTGCTCTCACTCTGCTCAGACAGATTCGTCACTTGAAGTAGTGACTCAGATACACAATACTTCTGCAGTACCTTTGACAAGAAATGTTAAGTCATATGATCATAGGCCTTCTCCCAATCCACAGAACAGATGTAAATTTGATAAGCATAATCCAATGACCCCTTACAAAACTGTGCAACAATAAATAGCTAGTCAATCGTTCCATGGACTGGGTAATACTGATATATATTCCAAAACAACAGCGATACCTGGCACTGCATCCTAAAGAGAGGGCTTAAGCAGGTCCTTTCATTGCACAAGAATTACCCCCGGTGAAATCAGCACGCCTCTGCAATTCCTTAGCAGAGCTTGTGCATGGTCTCTTTTTAACCCTTGTGTGGTGTTAAATGGTTTGCCATAACATCTTTGGGTCCACTTGAATATTCTTTCCATAACCAAGCCTTCACTACTGGGCCTGCTTTTACTGGCAGCCCTTTTGGTGCACCTATACTTCTCAATTAAATGAATAAAGCACTTGTAAACATTCCATTACTCCTTAAAACCTATGAACCTAAGAAAACCTTTTTCTTCTCACAACCATGAATTATTAATATTTAATAAAATTTTAATTTGGATTGTTAATCTACAGTGGGATATTTGCACAGTCTCTGGGTAGTGTTGCTCAATTTATATGTAAATATACCCATTTTACCTTTACATAATTTATATAAATACTTATTCATTAGGCAGACAGTTTTATAAGGAGAATCCAATCTGAGCATTGAGCCAAGCCACCAAACATTAATGGTTTTGTATAAAGACACAAGAGTGACTCTCTGGTTCTAATTAATAAGTGTACAGCATGCAAAGTCTGTGTTAGCATGTATTATATAGTTACAACTAGGGGAATAAAACTCAGGGATCCACACAATATGATATTATTTAATTATATAATTTAAAGCTTTAGGCATTAAGTCAATGTTTAATGAGGCCACTGAATCAGCTATGATACGATTTAAATTCACACACAGAAGTTCGGTATTTCTCAGTACCACTGAATTTGGTGCTGTACAAGTTTAGAGTAATAAATCAACAATTCAATATTTAATAATGCTACTTAAGCTGCTATGATATAATTTGACACAGTATGAATTCATTTAGTAGCCTCCAATGGATATGGGACCATTCGATTAAAAATTTGGGGTAGGCCTACCAATAATTACTAAACAATAATAATGTAGAGAGGGATTATTTTCAGTATTTCAATTATATTAAATCAATTATAATAAAATAATCAATATTAAATTGTATGATAAGTAATTTCTGATTTTGTTTGTTTACAGTGAAATTATTGTGGAAAAGTCTTGTTATATATGTTCTGTATCATGCAAAATTAACCATCTTGAGTAAAACAGTAAAAAAACTACTCCACCGAGCATTGATCATTATCATTTGTGATCACAGAGATGTTATTAGTAATTGAAACTTGTGATGAATTACTTAAATACTACTTAAATTAATACTACATATTTTAGATCATTAAAAATAATAATATATTTTGTCATGCTCTTGTTTTAGTCAAAGAAAAATAAATAAAAAAATTAATTAATTAATTAATTACTTAATTAATTAATGTATTTTTTTATTAAAAAAAAAAAATTAAACACAGAAGAGATCCACACATAGCCATGAAAATGTAAGTGAAATATAGAAATCAGTCCTTCAGTTTCTGTGGCTCAAAACTAAATAAAGTTTAAATTAGGAAAACAGCTTTAGTTCTCAAAGCAGCACAATAATGAGGTGAGAGCTCTGAAGGGATCATTCCTGATGGATGTGAAATAATTCTAACAGACTGTGCTAAGATTAAAAAACCTTCAGATACAACCTTCAGATAGTTCTGATTCCCTGATCATTCTGAATTTCATTAAGAAATTCTAAATGCTTCAACATGGTGTTGGATCTTGTTTCTATTTTATTCTCTTTTATGTGATAGTTAACTATTTTTTAAAGCAATTTAGAAACCAATAATTTAGAAACCAAGAAAACATCAATGTCAGTAATATATGTAAAGGGGTGTATGTTGGTGTAAGATAGTAGAGCAGGCAGGGGGATTTTCACATCACCAAGCAATGAGCTGTGTTCAGCAGATGGCTTAGTGAGGCTCAGCTGTTTATGTTAATTACTGATTATTAAACAGTGCTCTTAGCATCAGAGGATACACGCACACATGCACACACACACACACACACACACACACACACACACACACACACACACACTATAATAAGCATGTCTTATTTATGTTCAAGTGATGTTTGCATTTAAATTAAAAAGAAAAAATTAAATTTTAAAACAAATTTCACTGATTACTTTCACTTATTTACACAAAACTCATCTAATTAAATACCTGCAGCTCAAGTTCAAGTTAAGTTCTGTTCATCATATACACACGTGGACAAAATTGTTGGTACCCTTCAGTCAATGAAAGAAAAACTCAAAATGGTCACAAAAATAACCT
>JAQQZR010000010.1:11777067-11787377 GCA_030068235.1 Notoglanidium macrostoma | reverse complement strand
CAGACAGTAATGTTTCTGCCCGGATTTCTGCATGTCTGGCAGACATCTCATCATGGATGGCAGCTCATCAGTTGAAATTCAACCACAGCAAAACTGAACTGCTATTCATTCCTGGACAACTCTTTGATCCCTCCTTCGGTTACTGCACGTAACCCTGGGGTAACTATGGACAGTATGGATCTTTTTCCTCTTATATTGCTGATCTTTCTCGCTCATGCAAATTTCTCCTCTTCAACATCAGAAGGATCCATCCATTTCTTTCCACACAGGCCAGTCAGATACTTGTTCAGTGCCTTGTCATCTCAATACTAGACTACTGTAACGCACTCCTAGCAGGTCTGCCTCTGAGTACAATTCGACCCTTGCAACTGATCCAGAATCCAAGTTCTCCCACACTACCCCATTGCTACGTTCCCTTCATTGGCTTCCTGTAGCTGCCCACATCAGATTCAAAACACTGATGCTTGCCTACAAAGCCTAAAATGGACAAGCACCCTCCTACCTCAAAGCACTTATCTCACCCCGCACTGCACCACACTCCCTCCTATCCTCCAGCACTGCTTGACTTGTTCCACCATCTCTCAAGGTACAGGGAAGACATGCATCTAAACTCTTCTCTGTTTTGGCACCTAGGTGGTAGAATGAACTTCCCCTGGATGTCGGAACAGCTGAGTCACTGGGTGTCTTCAAACGATGACTAAAGACCTACCTCTTTCGGAAGGACGTGGACTAGCATTTATTTATTCTTCACTTTCTGTATTACTGCCAACAGTTCTAGTGTGATAGTATTTTTAGCCCAGGTCCAATTGAGCCAGTATCTGAATATATTTACTGATAGATACTTCAAAGCACTGTTGCTCTGGATAAGGGCATCTGCCTAATGCTGTAAATGTAAATGTGTCAAAGTAACTTCCACGTGATTGCCAGGACCCAAGGTTTCCCATCAGTACATTGCTCAGACCATCACTGCCTTCACTAGCTTGCCTGCTTCCCATAGTGCCGTATCTTCCTGAGGTAAATTACACCCATCCACCTGGCAATCCACATGAGGTAAAAAAAAATGTGAATCATCAGATCGAACCATTTTCTTCCACTGATCCATGGTTCAGTTCTGATGTTCACATGCCCCTTATAGGTGCTTTAGGCAGTGGACAGGGCTCAGTATGGGCACTCTGACCTGTCTGCACCTATTCAGAAATATATGCAATGCAGTCTGTGTCCTGACACCTTTTTCTATCATAGCCAACCTCAACCTTTTCAGCAATTGTATTGCAGTAGCTATTCTGTCGGATCAGACCAGATGGGCAAGCCATCACACCCTATGTGCATCAATAAACCTTAAAGCCCATGACCCTGTTGCCTGTTCACTGGTTAACCTTCCTTGGATCAATGTTGGTAGGAACTAACCACTGCATACCAGGAACACCCCACAAGACCTGGTGTTTTTGAGATGCTTTGACCCAGTCACCTCGCCATCACAATTTGGTTCAGATCCTTATGCTTGCCCATTTTTCCTGCTTCAAATACATCAACTTCAAGAACTGACTGTTCACTTGCTGTCTAATATATCACTCCTCTGTATATGTGTCATTGTTATGATATAATCAGTTATTCACTTTACCAGTCAGTGATTTTAATCAGGGATGGAAATAAATCACAATTACTTTTGCTACTGTAACAAAGTAGATTTTACACATAGCATTAAAAAACATTTACTTTTGATTAAGTATGTTTATTTCAAGATATTTTACATTGCTTCAGTTTAAATTGTCTCTGAAACAGAGTACAAAATACACTCTATGAACTATGCATCAGAAAATGTGATCTGCTTTTATGTGTGTGTTCATGGCATTTGAGCTAACACTGCCACTCAGTCATCTTTCTGTCACTCAGTGGGTGCAGGAAGTAACTGCAGTGACTTCCACCTGTGGTGACTTTACATGCATGCCCTCTATTACTCCATGCCAAGTGGTCACAGATGTGAACTGTAAAATAAATGGACACACAAGCCCTAAATGCACCATTATGTTGAACATGAAGAAAATTCTTGGTCACGTTTCAGGGACCGATTTGAGTTCAACTACAAGAAAGGTGACAGCATAATTATGGAACAAGACCTTTGTTTGTCTAAAAATATGGATATAACTGCTTAGAAAAGCTCTGCATCCAACCTGCCTCATCATGTGAAGGTAAGGTAACTGTTGCCACTGAATTAGCTTTGATGTTGGTTCACAAATCAACAAATTGGTAGCAAATCATTAATGTTAGTGTTTAGGTAAACCTACTAGTTTTGCTTACTTAAGCTTATGCTACTTCCATACCAGAGACATTACCATTCTGGCTCAGTTAATCCTATGATTATTTGATCTCAAGCCTGATTGAGGCTATGCTTTTTTAGGAGTATAAATGATCAATCAACATTTTAATACAATCTAAACTTTCCTGTTATAACTTTGGCTTGTAACATGTTTTTAGTTGGTAAGATAACTTAAAGGAGCAAAAGTAATTCATTGCTTTCTTCTGTTATAAACAGACTAAATGAAAGTTGTATGTGCACCTTTCATATGCCATGTTTATAAATTACAATAAGAAAATGGGAAGGGATCAATTGTAATACAAAATAAAATATAAATTTCAGTTATATTTTAAAAGTTGTTTAAAAGTTTTAAAAGTTTATTATTGTAAAATATACTTTTTAAATATCACCCCTAATTTGAAATCACAGTACATTATACTTTTAAGCAGTTTTTAATATGTTTACAAACAAACTGTCATAGATTTGCTCCTTGCTACCAGCACAGCATGCTCTTTGTAAACTTCATTTCCCATGAGAACTTGCACTCAACCAAAATGGCCGACCACTCCCAGGCTTTGTGTTACAAGTCTGATAATTGAATGCAGGTGCATGCAATCTATACTCTCACACACAGTATAAAAGGACTCTCTGTGGCCCTTAGTGTTTGAGACACATTAGTTAAGTAAACTTTTTGTTGGCTGTTACTGTAAAACCTTTTGGGCTGCATCTGGTATTCCTGGTTATGGTCCTGTTTCTAGTGTTGGATATTTGCTTCTGTTTTGCCTGCTCTACTCTGTCTGCTGATCGCCTGATCCCGATTTGTGTTTTGATTGAGAGTTTGCCTGACTATTTCATACCTTTGCCTCTGTGAGTTCAATAAACACCTTTGCTTTTACTGCTGCCTCCTATCTGCATGTGTCCAGCTGCACACTGCAAACCTGATACAAACTTACTAAAATGTATTTCTTTACAGTATACTAACGTAACTGTATTAAACTGCATTGCATTAAAATATACCTTTTATATAATACACTTAATTTGAAAAGCATTACAGAATACAGAAAAGTACTCTTAATGTGTATTTACATAAATTACATGAAATATAAATGCACTTGTATTCTTTACAAACCTACAAACAAATGTACTACTAAAGCACCTATGTATGCTTCTTTTTCACCCGAGTGTGTATGTTTTGAAAAAATATAACTAATGTCATTGCATTGAAATGGAATTTAATACCCATACTGCATAAAGTTTGGAAGGAATGTGTTGAGCGTGGTGAGGTGATAGTGCTGATACCTATGATTTATTGCTACTATGTGAAATGTGTTGACGTTGACACAATACCAGTATTTGGAATAATTGTGTGATTTAAGTGTGATTTTTAAGCAGTTGTTTCTACGCAGTCTTGAAACAGGTTTCAAGTTGTTAACAGACACAGTACGGCCCCGATGTCTGACAGTAATGTAATTTGACATGCATGAGAAGTAACTTTAAGATTTACTTACTAAGTAAGAAAAAAAGACTAATATTCTTAAAACAATCTTTAAATTACACAATTTGCTCTTTCATAGTATATTATTTTAAAATCAAGATTAATATGACTTTACAGCTAGATATAAAATTTTGCAGTGTAGAGAAGCACCCTTTTAGAGCTTACAGAGAACATCCTTCAAAAAGCCAAGCACTATCCAAAGATCACCCTTTTTAAGAACCATTTAGCTAACATTAGAGTGCATGATTAGGCTTAAATGGTCAATGTTCATAAATTAGAAGTTGTCTTGAAGTTGACGGGTTCTGTAAGTGAGATGAGTTTGGCAGTGACTTCCTCATCAATGACTACTCTGAAAATATTTTGGCAATCCTGAAGGCCCCCTTCATCCTTTTGGCAGCATTTAGAGATGGAGTTAAAGCAATTCATTAAGCATTTTCAGGACATCTCTCAAGACAGACAGAATGGTTGGTCCTTTTGTCTAATCAGTACAATCTGGAATTGAACATGCTCAAAACCATGTATCTGACAGTAGCCTTCAGTGTGACAATGAACATGTGCCCCCCACAACTGGCTCCCCTCACTAGTACTGTCTTTGCAGACTGTGAAGTATTTGGGAACCACTGTCTATCATAAGTTGGGAGGACAACATTGACTGTGTTGCCAGCAGAGTATATATACTTTCAGCATCAGCTGAGAAAGTACAAATGACCACAGGAACCACTGGCCCAGTTCTACACCAGTGAGACTGTCCCTGCCACCTCAATAACAGTCCACCAGTAATGAGCTGAACAGAGTGGAACATATTGCCAGGTCAGCTGAAAAGCTCACAGGGAGAAATGTACCCTCCCATAAAGACCTGTTCTTCTCCTGAGCCAGGATGCAAGCAGCTGACCTCACGTGTCACATTTTTGACCACCTTCTTTCCAGCAGGTACATCAGATCAACGTGCATAAAAACTAATAGACACAGGAAATTTTCTTTTTACATTGCAGTTTTTTGCACTCAGAAGTATGACCACTAAACTGTCTGACAGACAAGCTGACAGTGCCACTGTTTTTTGTTTAAGATACAGTAATTGTAAATTGTATGCAGTATTCTTCTTTTATGCCTACACTGCAGTAATTGGTAGCATAGTATAGTATCTACTCCTGTTCTTTGCAACGTGTGCTACATTAATAGTGTTTGTCATTGTCTTTGTTGTGTTATTGTAAGAACAGTGGGAGTGTGCTCTCTTTAGAGTGTATGATGCCAATAATCACAATTATGATTCTGATACTAATTAGAAAAAAGCAGAAAAAGTGTATACGGAAAAGGCTCCTGTTGATACTCTTGAAATGTGTGATTTTCTGTAACAAGAATGATTTGGTGGAAATTATGAATGTAAATCTAAGTTCCCTACTAAGCATGTAACACACTCCCCAGCACAGTGAATCCTGCTCTCTTTTGTTTATATTGAACATTGAACCTGATTGTACTTACATTTTCTCAGTTCATTCACTCATGTTTGTCTGTTCAAGCGCCTGTGTCTTTTTTCACATTGATAAGCCTTGTCAATTCTATTGTGCATTATTTTATGGTTTTCTAGTATTCTTAGTTCCTGTAGGTCTAGTATTTTCTGGTTGAGAGACTTAATTTACTATGGACTATGACAATGATTCTTAGATTACCCTTAATAACCACCACTGTGAGTTTGCACACTTGCATCCTGCCTCTCACCACATGTTACAGAAACAATGTCATTAGATTTCTCTGGATGGTCCAACTTGGATAGCTGAAAGAATACATTTCTGTTTATGTTTATGACCAAGTCTCTCACATTCTTCAGTAAATTTCTGTTAAAAAGTGCTATTAGAAATTAGAGATTAAATTTCTCATTTAAAAGATGAAATTAATTTCCAGTCATGCTGGCTTTGCCCATGAGCTCTGTAAAGTGTTTTCTTGTTAATGTCTCTGAATCATCCAATCACAGGTTTAAAAAGGTGATATCACCACTAACCTTTCCTTTGGAAAAATACAGGAATTCAGACATATTTTTAAAAAGTTAAATCTGAAAAGCTGAAATCATATTGTATGCCTTTTTCAACTGTACAGGCAATAATCCTTAAAAATTTGCAAAAAGACAAACATTCATTCCAGAAAAGTCTTTAAGTGGTCTGGAAATTTGCCCCACTGTTTATCTGTAACAGCTATACTCAGGCTTGTGCTAGCATTAGCCAGTTATAACTAGCGATAAGTAGCTATCTGAGATAAAGTTTGCTAGCCATCTAATGGCAACCTAATTTCAAATCTTAGCTGAAGTATTTTATTGTACAATTCTAAAAATGTTTGCATTTAAATGTATCCTATAATTAAAGCTAGTAGCAATGTTTTATATCAAAGTAGCCAAGACAATTTTTTTTGTTTGTTTGGTTTTTCACACCATTTTATGTAAATGCTAGAGACTATTTATGAAGGAGATAAGCAGTTTATGAAATACTCAAACAACCATGCCATGGTTAAAGTCACAGAAATCGCATTTTTCCCCAATCTGATGTTTGATGTGAACATTAACTGAAGCTCTTGACCTATTGCATTGCATGATTTTATGCATTGTGCTTCTGCTACATGATTGGCTGATTGGATAGCTACATAAAAGAGCAGGTGAACAGATGTTCCTATTAAAGTGAATGTTGAATGTATAGTGTATAATAATAAAACTCTAAGTTTGCTAGCTAATTTTGTCCATGTGCTATTGTTCCTTTCATTAAAAGTGAAACTTATTTAAATCAATATTCTGAAAAAAAGTGCATGATTCCTTTTTTTTCAGTATTTTCAGTATATACTGTTTTCATTTGGCACAGAGACATATTTCACCAGGTGCTCCTTTGATAACATTTTGTCGCACGTTTAGCAGTAGTTGAAGAAATTGACTCATTGAGTAATTGATTCATTCCACTGTTAGCATGTGTTGCCATATGAATCTGTTTTTTTGTGTTTGTTTGTTTGTTTTTTTCTCCAGGCAGTTATGGACTGAAAAGTGGCTGCTGTGCTTGGAGACACATTTGCGAACTTGTTTATTAGGCCCTTTGTGTCCAAGATTTTTTTCTTAACGCGAACAGCAGGTTACCAGATTGTGCTCTTGCTGCAGTCCATACTGTTTCTAATTTAATATGCTTATGGCTGAGTTAGCAAAGCAACAGAGCTCATGAGGAGACGAGTGAAGAACAGAAGGATGCACGGATGAGCATGTCATCATGTATACACACAGCGGTAATGAGGACACCATGGCATGATTATGTCACTTTGATGCAAAATTAGCCAAAACACATGCCGGAGATAATTGTTATTGCAGTCATAAGATGAAAATAATTTCAGGCCTCATTTGGAAATAATTGCCTTATTAGCTAGTGAAATTGTCCTCTAGATGAATAGATTTTCCCTCTTTAATGTGTATTACATGTATACTGGTTTTAACACAGTACCAGTCAAAAGTTTGGACACTGCTTATTCATAAGTTTTTATTTATATTGAGTTATTGTAGAAGACATAGTGAAGACATCAAAACTATGAAATAAAACATATGGAATTATGTGGTAAACAAGAACAGGTTCATATTTTAGATTCTTCAAAGTATCCAGCATTTACCTTGATGAAATCAAGGTAATACACTATTGGGACTAATTGCTTTATCTTTTCAGCTTCATGAGGTAGTCACCTGGAATGCTTTTCAATTACCTGGTGTGCCAGAAGGGGAATTAGTGGAATTTCTTGCCTTCTTAATGTGTTTGAGACCACCAGTTGTGTTGTGTCGAGGCAGTGTTGGTATACAGTAAACAGCCAAAACCAAAACTGTAGTACATTATGTAAATAACTTTACAACTAAGTAAAGAGATACAACAGTCCATCGTTAGTTTAAAACATTAAGTATCTTTTAAATAATAAAAAGAAAAAACATGAATCAGAAGGTGTGTCCAAACTTTTGACTGGTACAGTTAATTTAACAAACTGAAGAAAGTTAATAAGAAACTATTCTTTAAATATCTTGTAAAAGTATTTTGAGTAAAAGCAAAAATTATGAAATAAAACTCTAATTTTTTCTCTAATTTAAAACTTAAAAATGTCTTTTGTTCATAATCAAGTGGTTATTTCTAAAAAGACATTTTCTTTTAAAAAACAGAACCATTTCAAGATTAAAATTGGAAAAGAATATCTAGAAATAAGCATAATAAACTTTAATTAATAATAGACTAGCGTGCTCCCGATGATCTTTCATTCACGGCATTGCAACCACATTATGCCCCGAACTGCTACTATGGCCTACTGTTCCAGTATGATCCCAGCCAAGATGGCCAACACACACTCCTGGACTCTGTGCCATGTGACTGTCAATTGGATGCAGGTGCATTCTCCCGGACTCTGTGCCATGTGTACACACTCCCGGATTCTGTGCCACATGACTGTCAATTGGATGCAGCTGCATACAATTCATGCACACTTATAAATAGTTTAAAAGAAACTTAGTTTCACAATTTCTTCTCAATGCATTGGTTTTGTCATGCACTTGAATGGTTGCTATTGACAATCCTTGTATTCTTGTGTGTTTTTTTCTGTTTTGATTCTGGTTTTGTACTCTGGTTTACTGTTCTTGCTTTACCTGCACTAAACCCTATTTAGGTTTTAGATTTTGTACTGTTGCCTTTGTGTGTAAACATAGTTTGCATTCGCTGCCATCTACCTGTGCAGCCACACCCTACACTCATGACAGAATGCTTCGCCAAAACTGGGATGCAGCAGGATCACCTTGGATTCAGGATGGGTTTATGACCACCATGCCCACCCTGTTCCTACAGCAATGGGAGTTGGAGCAGCCTGAACTGTATGATGAGGTAAAGGAATATCTGTGTGTGTTTTTGCTCCACTGTCATTTGTTTTGGGAAAGCCTGGTGGAACCTAAGCCTTCAGACTTCATCTGGGTGAAGTGCATGATTCGTTGGCTCATGCCTGCATTCCTGTTTGCTGAGAACCTCATCACCATGGAGCACTCACGCCTTCAGAATCCAGTGGACTTTGGTGAGACACTCACGTGGTTTTACAGAGTCTTCAGGAAGGCAGAGTTTCCATGGCAGGCTGAGAAGGCAGCCTGCACCCCAGAGTTCCCTCGGCAGGCTGAGAAGGCAGCCTGTTCTTCATATATTTCTAGGCTGAGAAAGTAGCCTACAGAGCCCCCTCCAGTGGCTGAGAACAAGGCAACCACTTCAGAGCCACCCTAGTGGCCGAGAACGAGGAAACTGCTCCAGAGCCCCCTCCAGTGGCCAAAAATGAGGACTTCACTCTAGAGTGCCCTCTGGGCTTTGAGGATGATGTCGTCACTCCTCCGTTAGGCTTCAAGAATGATGTCGCCTCTGATGTTGTCCATGTACCAAGTGGAGCATGGTGTTGTAGTAGTTATCACTGTCACCTCACAGCAAGCAAGGTCTAGGTTCAAACCTACCAGTTGCCTGGGAGCCATTCTGTACACAGATTGAATGTCTTCCCCTGCCTGTGTAGGCTTCCACCGAGTGCTCCAGTTTCCTCCCACAGTCAAAAGACTTGTGGATTAGGTCAACTAGCTACTCTAAATTGCCCATCGGTGTAAATGTGAGTGTGAATGGTTCTCTTTTTCTCTGTGTTAGCTACTCGACAGAGTGGCAACCTGTCCAGGGTGTACACCACCTCTCGCACAGTGTCAGCTGGGATTGCCAACTGTGACATGCAATGTATAGAAAATGAATGAATGAATGAATGAATGATTTGTTCGCACACATATGCTCATAGCACTTTGAGAAAAGCAATAAGCTGGAAACACTGGAGTGACGGATGGTCACTTACAGCAGAATTAATCAGAATGTGTGTTTGTGTGTGTGTCCTATTTCCTGTGACTGATGGGATTCTTGGTTCATCCTGACTGATGCCATCGATTGCAGTATGGATTTAACCAGATGGAAGCAAAAGAGAAATTCCTGCAATTCTTGTACTACTTCAGATCAACAGGTGACAAAAACAATCACCTGCAGGTAAAAGGGTGTGTGGATTTGATTTCATTTGGTTGGTTGGTGTTAATGAATTGAGGGTAGCAGAAAAGAATCCTGAGCTTTTTCTTACACTAAATCCACTTTATTGATCAGTTAATGATGTTTCACTCATTTGGCCACTTTATTTTTACTTTTCTTTTTTTTCTTTTCTTTTAGGTGATTTCTGTTTGACAGTGTGTGTCAAAATATTAAAACCTTGCATTAAAAACTAATTTACACTACAGGCTTGACTTTATTTAAAAATTATATATTTTTTTCTTAACATGATTTATGGATAAACACAAAATGGTAAATAAACAGAAAATGCTTTTTTAAGTGTTAGTTAGATTGCCAACCAAGTCATCTTGTAGATGATGAGTACACAAGATGATTCCATGTTGCCACTTCAGGCTGAGAGCGTCCAGGCTATGTGGCTGGTGTGGTCGATAGACTACACCAGTCAGTGTTGTCTATTGACCACACCAGCCAC
>JAQQZR010000010.1:11753518-11766054 GCA_030068235.1 Notoglanidium macrostoma | reverse complement strand
AACCCAATTTTAGTAGTTTCAGCAATCTCCTTAGATGTTTTCTTTGATTGATGCATGCCAATAATTTGACCCTTCTGCAACAGATTAGCATCTTTTACATGACCACAGAATGTGTCTTCCAACATGGTTGTTTACGAAATGAGAAACTACTCACTTCATCAGTTAGGGTTAAATAACTTGTTGCCAGTTGAAATGTAATCATCCATTCAGTAATTTTCCAATTGGAAGCTCTTACCTATTTGCTTTGTTAAATCCAGGTGGTGACCTTTTTTTTTCGGGCAGGCAGTGTATATATCCTAATGAGCAAGCCTGTGGTGATGCTGGGAAAGAAAAACTCCCTGAGACGACAAGAGGAAGAAACCTTCAGAGGAACTAGACTCAAAAGGGAACCCATCCTCATTTGGGTGGCGCTGGATAGTGTGATTACAGCTAACACACTTCTGTTGTAGTGTAAAAAATAAACAGTTACATACTGCAGTATAGCAACATAAAGTCTGTGTTGTCTCAGCTGATTCACTGGGGGAGATTTGAGTGCAAGATTGTTCATGGTAATTTAAGTCCCGTGACATTGTAACAGAACCGCTAAGGTGAACAGCAGTCCAACGCCATCTTCACAGTTCTAGGTGTATGTTGAGGCTGTTCATATGGTGTCATCCTCAACAGGAGCAAGTGATGTCTGAAATTATTATTTCCAAGTGATGTCTCCAACCAGAAGTAGTATGGAGAAGTAGGATCGGGCATAAAAAAAAAATTTTTGTTTGGTTCCGGTTTCCGACCGACCCTGTCAATTTATGTGCAACCCAAATTTATTTTATGAGCTTGAGCAATCGTCCCGAAAATCTTAGCCACTTAGCAGTGCTGCACGGTCGGTCGTTCACAAAGACAATCGTTGTCGTCACTTACAAAGGCACTGATAACTTTGTATTTGTTGTGTTCCGAATACTCACAAGTAGGTGGCAAGAACATAATATGCACAGCACATATAGGCCTACTAATGTGTAGAAGGAGAGTAAGAGTTGTAAGAATAATACATTCAGGCTATCATCAATTCATCTTTCTTTTACAATGACGGACATGTGTAATGTGTCCATAATTTGTCCGTGCAACACCTAGTGTGCCAACCAAAGTTGTGAAGTTGGGTTTCAAAACATTTGAAAACGTGCTTCAAGAGGTCAAAAACTTCCCTTATACGTTCGTATCAGCAACTGGCAAAATTGACAGAGCTAACAGCTGGACAAACCTCGCCAGCGATGTGGTATCCACCGCCAGTCAGCAGCTTGGTTCGCTTGTCAGTGGCATCATGTCTTTATTTCAGTTTAAATATTTAGCTTTTACCTGCGCCCCAGAGCCAGAATCTGTCCCCTCCACGGCTCAAAATTAGGCGGCCTCCGTCACATGAATATGTGTGTGTGTGTGCGCGCACGTGTGTAACATGCTGGGACACACAAGCTGGTAGAGTACATGTACTATGAAAAAATAGCTTCGCTGCTGTAAAGAAAAATAAAAAATAAAACAAATTTCCTATCCACAGCTGCCACTGGGGGGAAAAAAAAATCCCTACCGACCCATGACCTCAACTGACAACCAACAGGAACCAAACCTTTTTTTTTTTTTAGGCCTCAGGATGGATCAGGCAGGTCGGGAAAGCAGAAGGGGTCAGGATCACCAGTATCTCAGGAATAGCATGTGTAGCTTGACATACAGAGAAAGAGAGAGAGAAGAGAAAAGGCATATTGTTAGATATGCTCGTTGGCACGTAACTTTTTAAGGAACAGAGTATATCGTGTACTGAGTGCAAGCGGGAACTCCAGCATAATTAAAATGGTGAGCCAGAAGGTAACACAGACATGAGGGTGCCGTGGACATAAATGGCCAGCCATTCCACTGTCAACAAAACTAAGTAAACGCGTGAGAGTGGGGGACGACAGCATTCAAACATCCCAGTTTAACAAAACATTCTATGGCCCCATCCAAATGCAGCGTGGCGATGTAGCTTAGAGCAGGTTATGTTTGCTGATCTGCTGGTTGTCCAAATGGTGCTCCAAAAACACAGTGTGCTTTATAGATAATTGGAGTGGTTTTGAGGGCAAGTTAATCTGTGACAATCCATAGCCAAGGCTAGGGAGCAGACAAGCAGGCTAAACCAGCCATATGCTAGAGTCGTCACCCAGGTTCCACGATATTGAGACTGTGTCTGTACCCCAAGTTAGACAAAAATATACTCAAAAAGAAATACTCAGAAGGTTTGGTCTAATAACCTTATTAAAATAAAATGGGATCATACTGAATGTACAGCCGGCACCTTTGATCTAAAATTCAAAGTGAGCTACGACTGTGAGCTACGACTGTGCTTTGCCAGGCCTTTACTGCAGCTGCTATCAGTCGCTGCTTGTTTATGGGGCGTTCTTCTTTTAGTGTTGTCTTCAGTAAGTGACAAGCATGCTCAAGTGGGTTGGCTGACTCAGCCATTTAAGAACACTCAATTTCTTTGCCTTTAGAAGCTCTTAAGTTGTTTTGCAGTATGTTTTATTTCATTATCATTATCCATCAGTACTTTAAAACACCGTCCTATTATTTTTGCAGCATTTGATAGAATCTGAGCAGAAAGTATAGATCCATATACTTCAGAACTCATCCTTCTTCATTCTTCTATCAGCAGTCACATCATCAATAAAGCCCAGTAACCCAGTTCTTTTAGCAGCCATACATGCCCATGTCCACAATGTCTGACAGATGTGGTATGCTTTGGATAATGAGCCCTTCCTTCTCTTCCCATCGTTCTGGTACAAGTTAAAGAGGTATTTCACACTTAAATGTGTTTTTGAGCTGTAAACTAAATGATATGACTATTCTGTGATGAAACATGTCATTATTACTGTCATCATCATTACCATTTTTATAAAATCTGCAATTTATGGATCAATATCGCATCTGCTGGATAAAAGGATCCAGAACCATGCATGGCATGATGCTGATGTAGAATTGACTGTTTGGTACTTCTCTATGTCATGGCATTTTAATAAAAAAAAAAAAAAAAGAATCTTAACATACTGTAACATACTGTAAACAAACATAGACAGCGCACCTCCCCAGCACCTACCCTTGAGTGGGAGTCTGTGTAAACTGCACTCATTTTCAAATATATGCTGACTGAGACTCACTGAGCATCAGCGGATATGCACATGATCTTCTAGGCCTTTTGGTGTTGCTGAGTTCACCAGTACATTCCTTCTTTATAAGAATGTATCAAATTGTTGATTTGGCTACTCCTAAAATATCTGCTGTATCTGTGATGGGTCTTTGCTTTTTTCAACCCAGTGGTGACCTCTTTGACTTGCATCAGTATCTCTTTTGACTGCATATTGAGAGTTTCCATGAACAGCTGCCAAATGCAAATTCAACACTAGGAGTCAACTCCAGATCTTTTATCTCGATGGTAGATGGTTGTATTCATACAAGAGTGGACTTATCTTGAAAATTTTAATGAATACAACTTCCAGGTCCCTCCATTTCCCTATATCTGCCTCAAAGCCTCTGCCCAATAAACAGCCTGCGTGTATGCGCAGGCTAGCCACCATGGCTGCTGAAAAGAGGCCAGGTAAACAGCATGGAGCAAACATATATTGGGTGTGTGTCTACATAGCATTTTTGTCTAGCAGAAAAGCACTAATGGAGTGCTGGGTAGCTCTTTGAGTGTGCGTCCATATAGTGTTCTTCTATGCCAGAAAAATTGCTGTCTTCATCCAGTTTTGTTTCTATCACAACAATATCTTGAAAAAACAGCACCACTAACTGCCCATTGAATGGTTGCCTGAAAAGTAGCGACAGTGATGACACCAGTGCCTTTCTCAAAAGTTCAGAAATTTTCAACTTCGAGCCCTTGGAGCTGCATAAAAACGACTTAGTGCTTTGAAATAAGATGCTGGAGTGCTTTTTCTCTGCGAGGCCACATATGGTAGCATGCCTTCTCTCCTCTTTGGGAACAATTTTAAAAAAAGATGCTGGCGCTTAGAAAATAATGCCATGCGGACACTCACCCATAAACAGCCGGCCTACAAACTGCATTTGACTTCAAATGCAGATTGTAAGCCTGCTGTTTATATTGAATATTGAAGAATCTACACCCAGCATAAGTTCCAAAAAACACAGTGATTTTCACTGAAGTATTTTGCCATTTCACATTGTGAAAGCGGCGTACAGCCATCAAGGCTAGACATAATTGTTCTGAAATGTCAACATTGCCGACCAACAAACAAGCAGAAAGAAGCAAAAGAATGAGCACACGTATTTCAGTGCCTAGATGTTTGTTTTATTAAAAAAAAAAACAAAAAAAAAAAACTCTTTTGAATAGTGCTAAATATGTAAGTGGGAAACCAGTTATGAGAACATTTAGCTGTGAGAGCACAGGCACACATGAATATCAACACAAACACCAAACTGATGTGACTGCCTGGGCACTTCACAAAGATATTTTCAGCAACTTGCAACTTCTCCTGGCTCTGATTTGTTGTTTTTTTTTCAGGCATGGTGGATTCTTGCAACTGGCATTAGGAGCACTGGGTAAACTTAGAGGAGCCTGATATTCTGATTATCTGCCGTGTACTATTGTTATGACATAGTGACAGTTTTAGCAAATAAGAAAAAAAGTTTATTTTTACATGGTTACCTTCAGCAGCTTTAATTTTTTTTAATTAAATAACAAGGAGACCGGCATAACTAGCCATGACACTGTTTATCAGTCAATTGTCCAAATACTTTTGAATGTGTGAAAACGGTTGTAATTCCTAAATGGTTGATGCAGTATTTTTGTTAAACCCCTTGAATCAAAACAGAAAGATTGCAGTCTAATCACATCCTGATGGCTTCATTTCAAATCCATTGTGGTGGTGTACACCAAAATAATCCTTTTTCACATTTCCATATTTCTTGACAATGACAGACAGAGGAATTGTAATCATAGAGGCAGAAAAAGGGAAAAAATGGTCTACGAATCAAAGTTTTTGCAGTGTCCCAGGCAGTTGTTTACCCCAAAATAGAATTTTGAATGAATGGGCAACAAGAATTTTTGCCAACTGGAATTCTGTCTGTAGTCAAACCTCCAGTTTGTGAGTCTCCTCGCTCTTCCTAATTAATCTGAAGCATCTACCTCTCACTCTAACCTGTCCCTCGAGTGCATTTGATACTATAACCGCATACAGCAAGATATATACATTATGAAAAGAGAGATGTTATCTCATTTAGAAATGCATCTGATTTGTGACCTCACTATCTTATGTTGTCTCGTTCAGAAGTACAACACAATGTAGGATATTCCAAAGCAGGATATTCCAAAAGAATACAGTGTCCTTAAGCATTGCTTACTGTGCAATCAGAACATGCTAGAACACATCAGGAAGATCAAAACCACAATGAACACGAGAGCATGTATTTAAAGGAATTTGGGACCTGTGCTTACTGATTGTCAACATGTCTCATTGGCTCGTTTGTAGTTTGACCAGCTGTATGCAATTTGAAAAGCTCCACATTTATCTGATTGTGTAATTTCTAGGGATGCAAATTTCTAGAAATTCCCCAATTCCCTAATTTCTAGGGATTTTCGTACAAGTGTACCTTTAGTACAGGTGTACTGAGACCTGTATCTCTGTGCTCAGTGCTTCCATAATTGAAGTCCTCTTACATGGAACAGTTCATCTGTGCTTTCGTATCATTGCTCCACGCTCACATGTACCATTGTGTGTGCCCAGTTCTCAGCACCTAGCAGTCATTTTTAATGATACTACTGTCATCGGAGGACACATGATGGGAAGACGTGATTTGATGGCGCAGGGTCTGAAATGGAGAAGAGTGATAATTACGACGGGTGAGGGGAAGACACAGTCCAAAGAAAATGGCAGAAGCTGTCCAAAATTCTGTATATTGTGTCTATTGTAAAGCAGAACTAGAGTACCACAACAGCACAACGTCAATTCTTCAGCATGCTGTCTACACATCCAGTCCGCTGATCAGACCTGACATAACATTAATGTTAGTATTTAATGCAAGTCAATGATTTGGTAGTTTACATTAATACTATGGCTATATGTAATGGCTAGTTAAAACCGTAATTCAGTATGGTGGCTAGTCAGGCATTTTGCTCAAGAAAATAACCATAGAAAATAAAATGTCATAGTAAGTTTGTGAAAGCCTGCGCTTATTCATGTAATTATGATAGTTGCACACACTCACAGGGATGGGTATCGATAGTTTATTCTAAGTGTTAATCAGTTCAGAATCATTAAAAACCTGAGAAGCGTTAAGCTTTGACCAGCTTAGTTATGTTAACATTGGTTTTGTTATGCTCAGTCCTGTTATCGGTGCGAGGTGAAATTATAGCAAAACAAATATAGCAGGTGCCGCAGATTTTTGAACTGAAAATAAGAAGATTCATTTTCATTCAACGCTGATTTTAAGAGAGTTGTTTTATTCTCTGTTGTATTTTTACAATTGCTCTTTAAGGTGGCAAAAGAATGTCTTATCCGATTGCTCGATTAATTATTATTAAAATAATAGAGGGCTGCAGCCCTATTTGCTTTGTTCATTAATTGTGAAATGTATCCAGATCACTGAGATGGTATACAACACCAGACTTAATTCTGCTTGTAATGTTAACACTGAGCCTGAAATAAAATGAACCACAGAATTACAGGAAGAAACTCTCTGAGAATTTTCTGTGTTTCTGCATGTATTTCATAAATATGACCTAAAGCATCATCACAATTTCACACAAGTCCTAAGCGTAGATAATGAAAAGCCAATGAACTAAATGAAACAAAAATATTATACTTGGTCATTTATTTATTGAGGAAAATGATCTAATATTTCATATATGTGAGTGGCAGAAGTATGTGAATCTTTGCTTTCAGACCCTCTTGTGTAACCATAACTGCAACTAAATGTTTCAGCTAACTGTTGATCAGTCCTGCACATTGGCTTGGAGGAATTTTAGCCCATTCTGCTTCAACTCTGGGATGTTGGTGGGTTTCCTCACCACCATCATGAGCTGTTGGCACAGCATTTCTATCGGATTAGGGTCAGTACTTTGGCTTGGCCATTCCAAAACATAAATTTTATTCTTCTTTAACTATTCTTACGTAGAACAACTTGGGTGGTCATTGTCTTGCTGCATTACCAACTTTCTATTGAGATTCAGTTCACAGACAGATGTCTTGACATTTTCCTTGTTCCATCAATGATGGCATGCTGTCCTGGCCCAGATGCAGCAAAAGAGTCCCAAACCATGATAATACTATCTCTGTTTCATAGATGGGATACGGTTCTTATGCTCGAACACAGTGTTTTCCTACCTCCAAATTTCAAACAATACGTTCTATTCTGTTCTCATCCATCCACAAAATGTTTCCAATAATATTCTGGCATGTCCATCGGGCATGTGAGCTTTAGCAAACAGGCAAGCACAGACAGCAATGTTCTTTTTGGAGAGCAGTGGCTTTCTCCTTGCAACCCTGCCATGCACACCATTATTGTTCAGTGTTCTCCTGATTGTGAAACTCATGCACATTAACATTAGCCAATGTGAGAGAGGCCTGTAGTTGTTTAGATGTTGCCATGAGACCTCAAAGACTGTTACATGCCTTGCTCTTTCATTCTTGATCACTCTTGGAGTGATCTTTGTTGGTCAACCTCTCCTGGAAAGGGTAAAAATTATCTTGATCTGTTGGACTGTGGACTGGTGTTATTCAAACTCTTTAAAGCTCGATTGTAACCTTTTCCGGTCTCTTTTTCTGAGGTCCTCGGAAATCATATTTTTTTAATGCCATAATACTGTGGACTCCGAGCCAGGGACAGCACACATGACGCTAGAGATAAAGATTCAGTGCAGGGAAAAGTGATTTATCTAGTCCACAATTTATCAGAAAGTGCTGACGTAAAGGAGGGTGGGGAATCAGTGCAGTGAAGGGGAAAACACATGCTGAACTTGGTGTAGGTTCAGCTCTCACTGAGGTCCAGGGGTGCAGGGAGCCTGAGATGGGATGTGGGAGGGCCCTGGGCGAAAGTCTAGTCAGAGGCTCTCGCGGGGCATCTGGGAGGCAAAGAGAGAAAGAGAAACAAAGCACAACAGTGTCTGTTCTGACTTACTCACTGAGGGTTCATCGTCACCTCCCTTTTATGTCTGCTGGAGGGTAGATGACTTTCTCCATTCACAGATATGTTATATTGGAACATTTTCCTCAATAAATGTCCAGGATAATATTTTTGTCTGATTTGTTTGTGTTCTCGTTATGTATTTTTAGGACTTGCGTGAACATCTGATGATTTATATTTAAACAGAAATATAGAAATTCTAAAGGGTTCACAAACTTTCAAGCACCACTGTACAAGCTCTACAGAAAAAGGAAAATTATAAAATAAAATAAAATGATAAAACTTTCATGAAAAGTGTAATTATATTTATAGTATAATTATAATAAAACGTTTTATGGGAAGTAGTGAGCTGTAATTAGGATGTAACAAGTGCTGATGGAGGGTTGATCACATATCCCCGTATTATGGGTTTTATTACCGTGGTTCTAAGGTTATGGCTCTCTCAGTGTAGTGTGAGCTACACTGGTTACAGCTGTATCAGTTGAGATGTCATGTGCTCCCTTGTGCTAGAAAGTCAACCTCGTATCCGTATCTAGCAACAAGAACAAAGTATAAATATTGTGATGCAAACTTTGTAAGTGTAGCATTAAAGGAACAGCAGAGGTCCTTTAGTCCCAATTATTGTAGTTAACTTCTGTTTAGCTGTTGTAATTCTGTCCCATGACAAGCTTTGTACCCTCACAGCTTCAAGCTAGCATAATATTTTATGTTCAAGTACACTTATCTTTAGACTTACCTCCATATCATTTATTTTATTCAAGCAATTGAAGTTGGTACACAAGGACCCAACCATGGTAGTTTAGCAGTGATGGGATTTGAACTCACAACCTTCTGACTAATAGCCAAAAGCTTTAACCACTGAGCTAATACTGCTTGATGTGTCTTACTCAAACTGCTGTCATTGTTTTCAGTTGCACAATGAGGACGACCCCTCTGAAACGAACCTTGCTGAAGAGCCTTCCACTTCCTCCCAGGCCGCTGCAACTAGCAACCCTGTTGCCATGGCATCAGACAGTGAGGTCCCGCCTCCCTCTTATGCCAGCTTGGCGTTAGGAGCTGCAGCCACTCCAGGTATGTTCTTGAAACTATTCACTATTCCAAACTTCTTTAATATATCATTATAACCAGGGCTCAAGACATATTTTTTGAGATCGTGCAAATAAAAAATTTCACTGCATCTTCGTCTGCAGGCATGGTTATTTTGTTTACGTTACATGCCAGGCTATTAGCGGAAAAGCAACATGAGTTTACTGTCTGTGCTACAAACATTCACCAGAGTCACTAGTGTCTAGTGACTGTCATGTAGTGTTTAATTTGTAGGGTTTTTGGCTTTTTTTTTGTTTGTTTGTTTGTTTGCTACTAATATACAAAATATTATTATTATTATTATTATTATTTATATGGCACCTTTTTCAAACACAAGGATGCTTTACTGAGTAGCAAACAATCAATCAAAAAAAAGCAGAAAACCCTACAAATTAAACACTACATGACAGTCACTAGATACTAGTAACTATTGTGAGTCACTTGTTGTTGTTGTTATTATTATTATTATTATTATTGTTTTTGTTGTTATTGCTGTTGTTAACAATCTCTGCTATCTCCTTCCAAGCTTTATTTTTCTTCACAAGGTCTTTTAGTGAGCTGTAATATATGACAGACTAAGAATGAACCATGTTTATAATTTTTTCTTTCTTTTTTCCAAATTAATTAGTACATAGGAACATAGGTAGGAATTAAAGTTATTAAAGGGAACTAAAGGAAAACAAAAAAAAATTTGTAGAAAATAAAATTGGTCCAACAACTTGTACAGCTTTGTTGTTGTACTGTGTTCATAGTTTGCATAAAACTTTGCATAAATACATAATGTGCACTATTTTTGTATAACAGCATGGTCAGGAGTGTGTTATTCAGTTATATGATCAGGGTGGGATGGCCCTTTGTTACACTACACATTTATTACACTAATATGTACATTTATACATGTATATATTATATATAATTTATCCAAATTATTGATCAAAAGTCCAAAGAAACCATGAGTTTAATAATAGTTCCCCAAGGAACCCACTGTAAATTTTAGTGATAAGGACTTTTGTACCTTGGTACCTCAGACCTTTAAATTCTTTATTCATGAAATTCAAGAGTAATCTTAGCTTTCTGTGCTAAGACTTCTACCATGCATTGCTTCTGAATGATAAAAATAATTCTGAACACCTGATCTGAACTGTAATTAAATTATCAGAGCAGATCACAGTGTTCTGTCCTTAACGTAGCTGTGCTACCTTCACTATCAGTACTGCTCTCAAGGCCATGGTTTAAACACCATGCCTGTCTATTCTTTTGGCATATTCTTCAATGCTAACTTGTAGTAGTGTTCTCTGATGTTAAATTCCAGAGCCCATATGTAAAAGCACCTACGTAAAGGTTGATACGTTTTCAAATTTAAAATAGTTTAAATAAATTAAATATTACTGGATACTGTAGGTGTATGGTAAAATCACTGTCACACTGTGGAACAATTCAAAAATTGAAACTGTGAGAATGTGATGTGGTTCTTCAAACTTTATGGCAACAGCTTGGGGAAGGCACACAAATGGGTGTGCAGTTCAAGTGTCCAAATACTTTTTGCCATAAGTGTACAAACAACAGTTTAATTTGATCTGGATTGTTGCAGACTTTTGAGTTCATGAAGCATCCATCAGCTCAGATATACTTCATGTTCGTCAAGTCTCAAGTGTGTTGTTTGGGTGGGGAGTTACCATGATCCATTCAGTGGAATATAACATTTTTTTTACAGTTTGCTTTGGAACACTGTGACATACTTCTGGTACTAAAACTGTGTGTGTGTGTCCACAGAGCATGCATTTCAGGGGGATTTTCCCATTCCACCCCCCTACAGTGTGGCCACATCACTCCCCACCTATGATGAAGTCGAGAAAGCCAAAGCAGCTGAACTTGCAGCCTCGACCGGGGACAGCATACCACGAGTGAGACAAACCCACTCTAAAATGCATACACATTGACTAATACAGTAATATACACACACACACACACACGCGCACAAACATGTTTTATACTGAAACAATTTTGTCATTCTCCCCCATCTCTCTCTTTTGCTGTCTTTCCCTGTAACCTTTCTCTCAGGATGAGGATTTTCCTCCACGTGATGATTTCAGTGATGTTGATCAGCTGCGTGTTGGAAACGATGGCATCTTTATGCTGGCCTTCTTCAGTGAGTGTGTCTGTGTGTCTGTTTTATATTTGCTCACTCTATGTGTGCATGTGTGTGCTTTATATTTGCTCACTATGTGTGTGTCTGCAGTGGCCTTCCTGTTTAACTGGATTGGTTTCTGCTTGTCCTTTTGTCTCACTAACACCATCGCCGGCCGTTATGGAGCAATATGTGGATTTGGCCTGTCACTCATCAAGTGGATCCTCATCGTCAGGGTAAAACACACACACACACACACACACACACACACACACACACACACACACACACACACACGTATCAAATGCACATGGTCAAAGATTGATCAGAAAGCTTGAAATGAAAACAGACTTATAATAAAGAGCCATATTTATTGTGCATAAAGTGAACTGTGCTTCCTTTTACACCTGTCCTATGTATAATAAACTTTTATTTCTCCATCCCTAAGGAAAAAACCCTCACTCTATTAATTCCCACAATGCACCACAATAGGATGTGTTTAAGCCATGTATGTACTGAGTGCCCATAATGCACTGCCTTGTGTGGTGTTTTCAGTGAGTGTTGATGGGGTTTGTTTTGTTCTTTCAGTTTTCTGATTATTTCACCGGATACTTTAACGGACAGTACTGGCTCTGGTGGATTTTTCTGGTTCTGGGTAATTTATTGCTTATTATTATTGGTGTTTTTTTTTTTTCTTTTTTCATCTTTTAGGAGGCTGATATTGTATTAAATATTAAATATTAACATTAAATATCTTATTAATTTGTATAAAAAACATAATAAATAATCAAATTATAAATAATATAATAATAATATTATATAAATATAATTTAGAGGTGAATTTCTCATGCAGTGACCTGTGCGCTTGTTTGTATTACCTTATGAGGACCAAAAGTAGATCTAACAATTTAACCTTGTGAAGACATTCCTCACAAGGAAAGTGTTTGGTTTTTGTTTGTTTTTTTTTTGTTTTTTTAAACAAAAATAAGAAAAAATAAAAGAGCCAAAAAGTTTCCTTTTCATTTCTGAGTTTAAGGTTATTGTTAGGTTTAGGTGTTTATTAATTAGCTGCATTAGTCATTATGTCAATCCTCACAAGGATAGTAAAACCAGTGTGTGTGTGTGTGTGTGTGTGTGTGTGTGTGTGTGTGTGTGTGTGTGTGTGTGTGTGTGTGTGTGT
>JAQQZR010000010.1:11738933-11751302 GCA_030068235.1 Notoglanidium macrostoma | reverse complement strand
GTGTGTGTGTGTGTGTGTGTGTGTGTGTGTGTGTGTGTGTGTGTGTGTGTGTGTGTGTGTGTGTGTGTATGTGTGTGGGTGTGGGTGTGTGTGTATATGGGTCTCTGTGTGGGTGTATGTGTGCATATGCAGGTCTCCTGCTGTTCTTTAAAGGTTTTGTGAACTATCTAAAGGTGAGAAACATGTCCGAGGCCATTGCCAGCACACAGAGAGCTCGCTTCTTTTTCCTTTATTAAAGGTGTGTATACACATTTACATGCATACACACATGCACATTTATTGCTTTTGTTTTCACTTGGCGAAAATGTGAAAATGACATTTACATTGCAGCATGGTACGTCTAACACGTGCACATATGGCATAAAGAATTAATGTTTACCATTATCTCTCTGACAGTTTAAATAATATAATGGTACAGTAGTGTATCTAGTGTAATAGTATATATTACAGGGTGCAAAACTACGAATTTTTAATAGTCAACCAGTAATTAAAAAAAAATCAACAAGTTGTCTTCTCCACAGTTGAACCAAGTGTTTCAAGAAAGCCTAATTTTAGGCTTTAATTTTAGAATGTCAAATTGCACTTCACTTGACAGCTATGCACAGCCTACAGAGTTAGGCTATGCTATTAACAAAAAAAACCCATTAAGGACATGCTAATGATTAAAAAGCTGAGTGGGATAGAGTTTATTTAAAATTTTTAGTTTTTATTGTTATTTGTTTAACATTTAAACAGTTCCCTCCAAATGTATTGGAATGGCAAGCCTCTAAAGATACACTAAAGATATTTAGGTCTGAGATTGAAAAATGAACATGAGACGATAGATCAGAATTTCGGCTTTTATTTTTTCATTATATTTAAATATAGATGTTTAACAACTTTTGTTATAAATGCGCCCATTTTTAAATGATCAAAAATAATGTGCCCAGATGCGCCCTCGTAGATTGACTGTTAAATAATTTTCATAGCTCTGAATATTTACACTTGGTTTCAGCTTGGGGTTTGCCTGTGACGATTACATTTGGTGTTAAAAAGGATAAATCATAATGAAAACCAGAGAGCTGTCTGGAAGAGAAAAGCAAGCCATTTTGAAGCTGAGGAAAGAGGGAAATTTTGTTAGATACATTGCACATGCATTGGGCAGAGCCAATTTGGAATTTCCTGAAAAAGGAAGAAACCACCGCTGTACCAACAGCTAGACATCAAACAAGTCGGCCAAGGAAAATAGCAGCAGTTCATGAGAGGAGCATTGTAACAACAGTCAGTGGCAAAAACATCCTTCACAGGCCATGGGTGAAGATGATTCCACGAGCCAAGGTGATTATGGTATCATTATCCAGTGTTTGAAGAAGACTTTGAAAGCAAAAATATAGAGGCCTTACCACAAGATGCAAACAACTCCTTAGCAGTAAGATTTGGAAGGCCAGATTGGAATTGGCAAACAAATACAAAGGTGAGCCTCAGAAGTTCTAGAATCAAGATTGGCTTCTACTGGAGTGATTGTAAGGCCAAAGTGTGGAGAAATGATCTGCTTATGATCCAAACACTTGAGCTCATCAATCAAGCATGTGGAGGTAGTGTCATGGCTTGAGCTTGTTTGCTTCTGGAACAGGATCACTGATCTTTCCTGATGATGTAACTCATGATGGCAGCAGAATAATAAAGTCTACAGAGACATTCTGTCTACCATTGCATTCAATCTAATTGGGATTCGATCGAATCGTGTCTTCTTTCAGCTGCTACTGTTTGGGGGAGCAACAGAGGATCATCCATCGTCCGCTGGTCGATGTGACACAGACCTTCCGCCGGATGCTCTTCCTGACTCAACCCTATCAGTTTATGTGGACTTGGAACCAGCACTACGACCACACTAACTTGTGCACCCCAGTGGCTGGGACCATTCACGCTCACACCTATGGCCTGAAAGAAACCCATGCATCCTCTGGGAGAACATGCAAACTCCAAACAGAAAGATGTATTTGGTCGACCTAGGGACTTTCTTGCAGTGAGGCAATAGTGATGACCACTACTACACCATGCCGAACAAGGGATATGCAACCAAGTGTTATTTACTTTGACTGTTCCAATTGTGTTGCTCACATAAAGATTGAGTCATCTTAGGTGCCATGTTCACACGTTTTTTTTCTAGATGTAAATATTAGGACATAAAAGCATTGTGAATATGGGACCCCATATTATAAGAATATATATATATATATACATATATATATATATTTTATTTTCATGCAAAGTGTGCACAAATGATGGACAAAATAATAAAAAATATATTTATTCACATTCTCATCATGTGGGATGCCAACAAGCGAGGTAAAATTCTGATCTGTCATCTCTTATTCATTTTTGAATTCAGACCTAAATGTCTTCAGTGTATAGCTCAAACAAAAGAACTTGCAAAAACAAAATATTTTGGTGGGTATTGTATATGATGTATCCATATCAGAGGTTGCATAGACAGTAAAATATGGAAAGCAGCTAAATTTAACGGGTTAAGGCAATTCTAGTCAACTTCATTTAGCTAGGAAGATCCTTTTATTTTGTTTAATTTTAGCGAACTTAATGGTTTAATGGTATCAGTTTTAATCCTACTTCTCAAAGAATTAGTTATCTGTTATTTTTCTTATCCTTTTAACCCAAATAATATTGAGAATAAAATCCTTGTATTGTGGCATTGAATTCCATCACCTCCGTGTGAAAGAGCACTTTTGCAGTGGGGATCACACATAACTGTCTGATCACACTCTGAGTCAGATCAGAGGCATATGCCAGCTTAACGGTGGCTAGAGTTAAACATGGGGAAAGAAAACTTCCAGATGCTGCTGTACACCTCACATCCTCCACCTGTCATTAAGCTATAAGGATTTTCACTGCACACTGTGAGCTCTCCAATGTCAATATTCAGTATGTTAAATAATCTAATATGATTCAGATTTATTATTTTGCACATTTATTGCATAGATTTATTTACTTTCATTGCTAACAAAGTAGCCGTAATACAGTGTAACTGCAAATTGAATGTCTGTGAAGCCTGTGCATTGCTGTTAACTGAAGTGAGGTTTGATGCTGCACAAATAAACAGCCTAAAAATAGCAACATCCTAACATGTTTGCTTCAACAATAAAAAATAAAAAAAAAACTAGTTGACTCCCCCCTAAATATCTCTCTCTCTCTCTCTCTCTCTCTCTCTCTCTCTCGGTGTGTGTGTACCTGTATTTTGTTTTTTCAGGATCATTTCCCTGAACATTCTTCCAGCTGATTTGTAAATTGTTGAACAGGATGTAGTTGCAGTGGGAAAGGACATGGAGTAAAAGAATAAGAGAGAGGACAATAAGGAGCTCTGCAAAAATCCAACCCCCTTGTTAAAGCCACTTGAGCTTCATCAAATCCTCATTTCATCCCTGATACTGAAGATTTTTGTCAAAATTTTATGTAGTTTAATAATGAAGTTTGCTACTTTTGGAAAATACTGTTGAATGACGATCTACAGACTGCACACAGACAAACTTAAAAAAAAAAATAATGATAATAATAACAAAATCCCTCCAAAATATGCAGCCAAGATGTCTTATGCAGTTTTCTTAACTTAAACATGAACAGTGATTTGTTGAACATTAGCACTTTTTGAATTTAGGACCTTGTCAACTTTTATTGCAGTATTAACATGTGTTTGATAATTTACTTGTTTAAATAATGATAAGGTCAAACTTCATGCTGATGTCCAATTAATTTTTTTTTTTTTGCACATTTTCTGAGACGTTTCTGATGCTGTTATTCGCTTAATTGTATTGAAGAGCTTATGGGAATTTTATTTAACTGTGTTGTGATTAGTTACATGCAACAACCAATCAAATGTAGAGGATTTGAGAGGATTTCGAAAATCTTCAGTTCTGCCTACATTTGATTGGTCCAATCCTAACCCTGTCTACTTTAGGGAGGTTTGCATTAACTAATTAATACTCCCATCTTTAACTATAGATTAGCGTCATTAAGATGTTATGACTGGAAGTGCAATTCTCAAATATTCCTTTCATTGCACTTTTTTGTTTAGTTTTTTATTATTAATTAAATAATAATAATGTGTACATTTTCTTAAACTGTGAAAAGGGATTAGGTTAGTGTAAGAAATGTAAACTGCCTGAATGCGGCAACTGTTTGATCAGCAACAGCGGATGATTAATAACATAGCTCTGCATGGTTATATCACGCAGCTGTACCATTTTAAACTGAATAATGAAATAAAACCTGACAAAATGCTTACAAAATGTCTGTTTACTTTTGTTGTTTGGTTGTCCCTTTAAATACAACTCCGTAAATCATATAAAAATATGAATTTTAAAAGAAAATATTCCTTTTTCAGTTAAGCAAATAGAAAAATATTATTCAAGAATATATCTACATATACATGGACATGCACATATATTTTTTTTCCACTTGCCATGTTGAGGGGTGTGGGGAGATGGGAATCATGGGGATATTGAAAGAGGTTATCTTCAAGTAATCTAAAACTTATTTTTGTCATTTATTATATGAATTTTAGAAGGAAGAGTTTGAGAAGTACAGTCTTTCTTATAAGAAAGAATACTTCATAAAATGATTGACTAGTAACCCACTGTCACTGTTGGCCACTCAGATACAGCTGCATATGCCCCATTGCCAAGGTGGCTTTCTGATTTTGTGAAAAAGATGGCAAAATTAACCAACAGCAGTTCAAAGCCTCCTATTGCCAGCATACCAAACCCGTCTAACTAGATTGTTGACATGCTCTGGAAGACTCATCTGGATGAGGAGGATGTGCAGAAAGGAGGATGGGCCTGAGCTGGAGGACCATGAACAGGTTGAACCTGAGTAGGGTCAGCATGAGCAGGTTAAACCACATGAATTTTAGGAATATAGTGAGTACTTACTAAGCATGGATGTAGCAAATGAGAAGAAAAATAATTCTACTTTGGCTGTGGCAGAGGCACAGCACATTTTAATCTTTCCAGGGAAAAGCTTTGCTCAAGGGTGTTTTTGCTCAAGGTTAAAGTGGTTGTATACGAGAGTATTTTTTTTTTAAGTTTTTCAGCAATGGGCCTAGGTGAAGCCACACCTCAGGATATCTGTCTTAAAAAACCTGAGTGGGCTTATTGGAGGCTGTTTGAGAGTCATACAGCAGTGACATATCACCACCAGGCTATAAGAATGGAGGCTTTAAATAAGTTAAAATATCCTGCTCAGGCATACAAATGTGTTCATGGTTTAAATTAATAGCCATTTATTGCTCCTTTTACTTCACAGAGAGCCGGGTCAACCATCCTTTACAAAAGGTTCTGTCAGGCCAGACAACAACTCATACCTGGCCATGTCTTGTTTAGGATCCATTTTTTTAATCCCTCCAGTAATTTTCACATTGTGTGTTTTTTAAATGTTATATTTTTCAAATGTATTTTTCAAGCAGTCTCCTTGACCTTCATGTGAGCAGTCTCCGTGGCCATGAAGTGAACAGTCTCTTTGACCTTGACTGAAGAGGGCTCTGGCTCTGGCCCGGTGACTTGAACAGGAATAAGCTCCATGTGAGCGACCTTGGCTTTAACTGGAGCGGGATTAGGAACTGGAACTGAAGCGGGCTCCGTGAGAGCGACTTTGGCTGGGAGAGAGACTGTGACTTTAGTTGCTTCTGACCCTTGTGGCAATCCAGACTTGGGTTCAGGCAGAATTCTTGTCACATACTCAGGCGAAGAGCGAACAGGAACTACAGGAACAGGGCTCCGTGAGACAGACTTTGGCTGGAACAGGAGCCGGTTCAGGGAGAGCGACTGTGACGGGAATGGCTTCTGACCCTTGTGGAAAATCAGACTTGGGTGCAGGCGAAATTTTGATCTCAGGTGAAGGTTTTGCCCCGGTGCTGTTTTGAACTCTGGCGTGGACTTGAACTTGGACTCTAGCACAGACTTGGAACCAGACTTTGGCTCTGGCGTGAACCTTGGCTTTGGTGTGGACCTTGGCTCTGGCGTGCACCTTGGCATGGTAACCTCCATTTCGGACATTTGAGGGGGCTTAGGAGCAGGAGACTCTTTTTCGTCTCTTAGAGTGAGCTCGGGAGCGGTTGCCTCCTTCTTTGCTTCTGGAGGGGGCTCTGGAGCGGATTAAAGGCATAATAATTGCCTCCAGATTAAAGGCATCATAAAACCAGCCAAGTGCCTCACCAAAGTCTTTGCAGTTTTTTAAATTTGGATGCTGTATGTTGATAAGGTTTTCAGCAAACCGAAGTGCAGGTCCGGTGAGCCGACGGATCATGCATCTCACTCAGGTGAGGTCTGAAGGCCTAGGTTCCACCAAACTCTCCCAAAAAATGCGGCAGTGGAACAGGAAAGCACATGGAGATTCCTTCACCCCATCGTATAGCTCAGGCGGCTCCATTTCCCATTGTTGCAGAAACAGGGTGGGCATGGTGGTCATACACCCATCCTGAATCAACGGAGATCCTCCGTTTCGGCGAAGCATTCTGTCACGGTGCTCGCGCCATCATGGAATGGTGTGACACAAGTGCAGGATTGCGACACGGAGGTAAAAGCTATATAGTGTTTATTTTAAAACACAGTGGGCAGAGGTACAAATATGGCAGGGCTAAAGTGTAATCCATGGTACAGAAAAAGGTCAGTCGATCGGCAAACAGAATGTCACAGGTAATCAATCCACAAAACAGTAATCAATAACAGAAGGCAGAGTCCACAGTAAACAAAACTTGGGAAAATAACGCTCGACAGAACAACACGGGGGTTAGTCCAATGCTTCGCGAAGTACGAAGCGCATATGGCAGTCCCTTTAAACAGTTCAGTTCAGTTCTAATCAGTTCATTGATGAGATGCACCTGTCACCGCCGATGGGCCTATTGGCTGGGAGCAGGTGCTCATGGGAACTATAGTCCACGTGGTCGCCGTTGATATGCGGAAGTGTGCACTTCCGCTCTGAGAGCGACGGAGATGAAGAGCATGTCGCGCGCATGACCGAGATTTCCCGGCACGCTGTGCATATGGTGGCGAGCAGGTCATGACAGTTACTTTTTCCTGTGCAGTGTTCACCCTGAAGTTCTTTTGGCATGCCGGTAGTTGAAGATTGAAGAGAAAATAAAAATCCAGTTTACATTTTATTCACACTGCCTAATAATGCTCTTTATTGTTGAAAAAATCTTGCTTATTATGACCCTGCAGATGTGTAGTTCCTCAAATGCCATTTTGGTTTTCCTTCCCCTTAGGCTGAATTAAAGAATCACAGTTGCTACTGTTACATTGAACTATTAACTAACTCTACACATTTATTAAAAAACTACTTCCTACATACTACATCAAGTGTTGAATTCAATTCAGTGATAAATATTTCCACAATTTCTAGGTTTTACCACCTGTACCTTAAAGCATTGGAAAAATACTTAAACAACAAACCCAAACAAAATATTACTGCAAGGAAAATATTACTGCAATTTCTTAGAAGTACTTGCCAGAAAAACTGAAGGAGGGAAAGTTTTTAAAGCTATCTTTTGCCATAAGGCTGTGAATACTTATGTACATGTGCTTTCTCAGTTTTTTATCTTTAATAAATTTGCAAATACCTCAAGTAAACTTTATTCACATTGTCATTATGGGGTGTTGTGTGTAGAATTCTGAGGAAAAAAATGAATTTAATCCATTTTGGAATAAGGCTGTAACAAAATGTGGAAAAAGTCATGCGCTGTGAATACTTTCCAGATGCACTGTGATATACAGAGATATATATTAGATTATATAGATATAAAGGGGAGGCGGCAGTGAAAGGGTGGGTAAGACAGTTAGAAGTAGTTGACGTGTTTGTCTCTTTCTGCCTCTGTAGACATTTTGGGAAAGCAGCTGGCTAGAGTGTCGAGCTGGAATGAAGCTGGAGAAATTCTTCTTGCTGTCCTTGCAATACACTGCCACCTCCCACACTTCAGCTCCAGCCAAATGGATCTTTAAGATCGCAGTCAGGAGCTGAATTGAACCTAATTGAGCACCAACCCTGAACACACTCCACTGATTTTTTTTTTCTTTCCTCTGAGCACATCAGCACCCTTGTTAATCATTTGTTTTGTTAATAAATCACCTTTTTGCCTGTAAGAAAAGTTTTGGGTGTGTTTTGTGGTTTGTCTCTGATTCCTTGCTCACAATATATATATAAAAAAGCAACTTTTAATTATTTTGTTAATGGAGTATTCTCTCAATTATTCCATCGATTAATCGGGTGATAGCCTACATATTTTTGCTATTTAAAAGAGCACCTGTAAATATACAGCAGAAACTAAAACAACTCGTAGGTTTTCTTTTTAGAACAGTCAATTCTGTCTGTGACAATCAAAAGTTTGAAATAAACCGTAGTTAATTAACTAAAAAACAAAAAAACATTTACACTAGAGTTAAGTGACATAAAAGTGTCAGTGTTACGTCGTCGGGGTTTTGCTGGACACATGTGCAGGTCAGGAGCCGACATAGTAAAATCCAAAGTGTTTATTAATATACACAAAGGCAGAGGTACAATAATCGGCAGGGAAAGGAGTAATCCAAAAACAGGCTGCGGTCGAGCGATCGGCAAACAGAGTATCAGAGACTAGGCAAAAACAATAAACCAAACAGCAGAAATGAAAACAGAAACACGGGAATTAAGGCTCAGCAATAGCACACACAATATGTAGAAAATTTTCAGACAAATTTAAATAAATTTACCTATCTTTAAATTTATAAAAGCAAATTTTGGAGTTATACACATGAACTTGTGGGTGCATGTAATAATAAAAAGGGGAAAAAAGCCATGCGGCCATGTTGAAGTTATTTAGGCAAAGTTTCCAGCAGCACCCCGAGTATATTTTGTAGAATTTTTGAAAACACAATGAAAATTTCCTGAATTTTCTGGGGTAGGACCTTTAAGCTCTGACTATACATCTTTAATAGAAAAAAAAGAATTTGGTGCACAAGTTTTAATTTATTTTGTGGTTTCTGAAATCAACACAGGGTCAAAAATACACATAAATCACACCTCATATTTAGTTAAATGTCCCTTAGTAAATTTTATCTTGACCAAACTCTTTTGGGAGTAATCAAGCTTCTGTCAGAATTCTGGTTGGATATTTGATCACTCTTCTTAGCAGAATTAGTAGAGTTCAGTTTGGTTTCCTGACAAGGACCTGTGTTTTAAGGGGCTTCTTTCTTAGATGGCAGCCTCTCAGTCCACTGTGATGTAAAACTCGCTTTACTGTGTTCCAGCAGCTTCCAGTTCATGGCAGGTCGGTGCCTTGGTGGTTTCCTGGTTGTTCTTTATTATCCTAACCAATTTCCTCTTAGATGAGAATGACAGTTTGGGTCTTCTTCCAGACCATAGCAAAGTTTCTAAACCTCCCATTAACTTATACTTGTTAAACAAGCCCTTTTTTTGTTGTGCACAAAGAAACTACCAGCTGTAGTCAAGCATAATCAATAGCAGGAAGTTAAGAGGGCTTTTTGCAAGTTATTTTTTTACTTTTTGCAAGGGCAAGTTGCAAGTTTTGGATCTTTGAGGACCACTGAATTAATAATCAAAATGAGTATGTGTGTTTTTCTTTATTTTTACTATTTTCTACATCGTAGAACAATACTGAAGACATCACAATAATGAAATAACACGTATAGAATTATGTCCCAAACAAAAAAAGTGTGTAAAAAACAGATTGTAGCAAGGTAGCAATTGAATGCTGGTCCCCAGAGTGAGAGACCAATGCTTTAACTACTCAATAAAGCTCACACAGCTTTAACCCAGACAATGCAAATGACAAAAAAAAATCCAAAGAACAGAAATGGGAGGGACAAAAGAGTCACCATATCCAAAAGGCAAGCCACAGGTAAATTCCAAAAAACAAACAAACAAAAAAACCCAACAACAGTATGTCCAACAAGAATTCAGTAGGAGAGCACTTAAAAGAAAGGTTATTAAAGTTAACCCTTCGGAGTTAGTGTGCCACTTAGCATGTGACATTTTAAATGGCCCAATCAGCTCCCAAGGGATTTTGTGACCACTTTTCTCAGTGTGAGTTTAAAGTGCTGACTTCAATCATCAGCTAGAACTTTGTTTGGTCCTGATACTTCATATAAAAACGAAGATATAATTAATTTAATAACGTAAAAAAGTTCACTTTCCTATTTGGAAAAATTCATTTTCCTATTTGCCAAATTATGGTACCAGTAAATTTTTATAATTTGAAGGAAATTTTTTTTTTAAATCAGTCTGTTTGTGGGTTTGACAACAAAAAAACTAAATTGGATTTTCTAATTGTTGTCCAGTTTGGGTTTACTTTATTGAAATAATTATGAAAAATTAAAAATTGACCATCTCATCGTATTCTCCAGGATGTACTGAAATGTATTAAGTTTATTAAAGTTAAATGTATTAAAAGTTAAAATTCTACATTACAGTGGTTCTTGAAAATTTGTGAACCCTTTAGAATTTTTCCTCTCTCACAGAGATGAAATATTGAACAATTGTCTTTAATAAATAAATGATCAAGTATAATATTTTTGTCTCATTTGTTCTGGGTCCTCTTTATCTACTTTTAAGACTTGTGTGAAAATCTGATGATGTTTTAGGTCATATTTATGAAGAAATCTAGGAAATTTTGAAGGGGTCACAAACTTTCAAGCATGAGATCATGTAACCAAACAATGTAAATTAGACATTTCTAAAAAGGCCCATACTACATGGTAACAATATACTGTAAATGTGTTATAGGGCTGAATATTTGTAGCACTAATAAACTAGCCTGCAGCTATGACTAACCGGGTAGCAGTCTGGAAATACCCAACAGCTGCAGTAGCAAAAACCCATTCAGTAGAATTCTGATGGTGCATAGGTCCCTGTCATTACTGTATATTATGGATATGTTAACTGGTCAGGAAGATTTTATAAATCAGCCAGTCAACAGTTGTAGTTAAACTAAATAAAAACTAAAGTAATAGTTAAACTTAAAATCAATAGTTTAAGTTTAAAAATCCAACAGTCATTTTAGTTGACGCTGAGGTCCAGAATACGGTGCTATGTAAACTGTTAGATAGTCCTGGTAGGCATAATCTGTCTTCAGGCAGCGTCCCATTAAAAAGGAAATGGGAAGTTAACTATAGTCTAACCATTATTGTTGCTGATCTTCAACAACAATTACACTATTCCCCTCTATTCAAAATGATACTGCGTTGAATCCCAGAAAATATTATCACAAGTATATAAACTCATAGCATCTACTGTAAATACAACACAATAACACTTCCAGTTGAGAAATGTAAAAAATGGAATATAACAACCAAAGGCCTGATTCTCCCAAATCAGCAAAGGTTCTGGAGTGGCCATCTCAGTCTCCTGAGCTCAATATCATTGAGCCACTCTGGGGAGACCTCAAACGTGCAGTTCATGCAAGACAGCCCAAGAATTTACAGGAACTGTAGGCTTTTTGCCAGGAAGAATGGGCAGCTTTACTGTCTGAGAAGATAAATAGCCTCATCCACAACTACCATAAAAGACTTCAAGCTGTCATTAATGTTAAAGGGGGCAATACACAGTATTAAGAATTGGGGTATGTAAACTTTTGATCAGGGTCATTTGGGTAGTTTGTGTTGTGATTATGATTTAAAAAGAGTAAACACAGTTGTTTGACAATAAATGGCTTCAGCCAACCACTAACCATGAATGAAAGAAAGGTTTTTGTGTTATCATTCATATTCTCTGAAAAATGGTCAAGAAATCATAAATTCTGCCAGGGTATGTAAACTTATGAGCACAACTGTACGTAGCCTATATTTTCTTTTTGTGTGATGAGTGGGGCTCCGTAAGTAAAAACTGCAGGTGAGGCTAGAAAGTTGTTTGTCCAGTATTCCGGATGAGCTGCACGGCAGTGAGCAGTGTATGTCCAGACGAGGTGGGAATACTTGTGGCCGTTTTCTCTGCGCTTTTTGGCTCAATTCCCGCTTCAGAAGCACAAGCAAATGCTGAGCAGAGATTTTGGTTCAGGATTGTCAAGGAATACCAAAACTTTGGCCCTATTCATCTAAAGGTACTAATCTTATAGTACTAATCTAATACTAATCTTAATTGATGATATTTCTAGTTTATTCTGATGGAACTAATTATTTACCAGGCTTTTGCACAATGAAGTGATGCAAAATGTTTTTTGTGTTTAACAATGTAGTATATGGTACAAGAAATATACAGGGAGTGCAGAATTATTAGGCAAATGAGTATTTTGGCCACATCATCCTCTTCATGCATGTTCTCTTACTCCAAGCTGTATAGGCTCGAAAGCCTACTACCAATTAAGCATATTAGGTGATGTGCATCTCTGTAATGAGA
>JAQQZR010000010.1:11703819-11723240 GCA_030068235.1 Notoglanidium macrostoma | reverse complement strand
TCGAGTCCTATGCCATTGTAGCAGAACCGCTCATGTCAACAGCAGTCCAACGGCATCATCACAGTTCTAGGTGTATGAAATAATCAATCACCAATCTTCAACATATGGAAACTAAGTGATATCACTCAAGAATTGCAACTGATCAAGTGCTTATTGACTGTAGACTATTTAAGAACTCCTTAAATAGGGGTTATTGGTGGTGATGTTATCGTTGTGGCTTGAGCTGAATTTGTAGAATTTAATTTGAAAGACATATATCCATGGATGCCACAGATGTCCTCACTTCAATGATGTTCCATATTGTGCTTCTGTTGTTATCTTTTCAAGACAGTTTATTTTCTGTTTTGTATTCACATGTTTTGGTTGAAAGTGTCAAATTTTGGCTTAAGTGCCTGCTTTTGTGTATGCAAACTCATCCTGCTCTAGCTTCCAGCCTCTGCCATGCTCCTTACCTGACAATATGAAATAACAATTTACTCCCATCAACACTAGTAAAAGAATTCAACAAAAATACCAACCAAAAAAACTCTTTCAATATTATATAAACTTTATTTTTCATCCCTATCAAGGTCTAGGAAAAAGACATATCCTTTACTCCCGATACCAGATACTGGAATCAAATCTGCAGTAACTCAATAACTAACAATTGCAATCTATAACTAATATAGTACAAGGTAATCTACAGAGCATCCATCATTCAGCATAAGATGTTCAAGATGGGACTCACAGACACCAATACATGCTCACATTGATCATTAAATTTTCTGGATAATTATTTTCACTCAACCTGGCTCTGCCCACCAATTCAACATATCTGGCAAGAAGTCATTAACAGAATTTCCCTTATTATGATCTGTAGCATTCCACTTTCTACATCTCTCTGTCTACTTTGATATTTCTTGATAATATACCCACCAATCCAAAATTCAAAATCTATACTGCCTTAAAACCTTTTAACCCCTGTACCACAAATTTTGTCCATTTGTGTATTGGTCTTGTATTGGTTTTGTCATGTGTGACAACAGCGGCTACACATTGTCCCCCAAAAGGCAGTGGTGGGGAGATGGCTGGGCAGATTTAAAAAAAAAAGAAGAAAAGAGAAAAAATATCTGCTATGTCCTGCTAATTTCATGTGCCTTAATATAGACTCTCCTACAACTAGAGCTCTTTCAGGCAACAGCAAAGCTGTTAGGCACATGAAGCGGAGAGGAGTGGTGCCCCCATGGGAGAGCCTTCGTGTTAGCTTTGGGTTTGCGCTTATGTCACCGAGTAGTCACCCATTCGCCCCACTGTGAGGGCTCTAATGTTGGAGTTGGGGGATTGCTAACTCCAACTATGACATCCGGACTTTTCAATACCTTGGTATTTTTTATTGATTAATGTTATCAGTTTTAAATATGTTTGAATCACTTTGACAATTTGCTTATAATATGTAAACACCCACTATATGTATTCATGATTTATGGTCTGTACTAAAGCACACTGAGACATTTTCACTTGAATGTATTGCATGAATTGCATTTGTGTAAACTGAAACATTTACACAAATTCACTGGATTGTATTACATATAATTACAACTCATATTTGATCATATAAATAAACGTTAGCCTTTTATTTTTAATACTTTTCCAGGAAATATCCAGTAAATATTGGCGGAAAATGGGTTGGTCTATGACACCTGTTGGTTTCTTGCCACCAATAAAGTTGGACCAATGGGATTAACAGAGGGTGGAGTCTGATTCAGCTAAAAGAGTAGGAAACATTGGTGGGAAGTAGTCAGTGTGTATAATAAAAAAGAGGATTTTCATCATTGTAAGTAAAACATTGTATAGTATAACCTTCAATACTGGTTTTTACACTACACCCTTTATTTATGACTTTTTAATCCCCCCTTTTCTTATCTTCTAAGTTTTTTTTATTCAATTGTGTAGGTCTTCATTGCTGAGACTTGTTTCTCATTTCTACTCTTGTCCAAGGCATTTCATCATAATGTTGTCCCTGTGTTAGCATACATATGACAAATAAACTAAACTGAACTGCCTGATTGTGAATGATTTAAGGATTACTTTACATAACAGTTTTTGGTGACCCCAAAGTAATGCTTAGGAGCCCTCCAGCTGCTTATGGAAAGACTTCTGGGCCAGACTGTACAAGGAAGGTGTCCACCAAAAGGTAAGCAATAGTTTGCTTTTAGTGTATGATAACTTACACTAAGTATCATATCTATGAGCTGGACACAGTGGCAAGAGGACTAAATTCCTCCAAATTAGTGAACTGTAGTAGTTGTAACTCTAGCAGATGTAAAAAAAAAAAAAAAAAACCCTGCAATATCCACTAAGTGGACGTTTCCCATTTGGTGCATGGCAGGCCTGAAAGCCTGCTGCTAGTGAGCACAGTTCACATGTGAAATGTGTAAAAAGCATGTGAATACTGCTCTAAAGTGTTAGAGGGCTGACATTGGTAAGTCCCCAGGGGATGTATTAAAAGCCTTTATAGGGGTATAGGTCACATCATGTTGAGGAATTGTATTGATGTGATGTATGTTTAGTGTTAAAAACCTATACAGAGGAGTAGGTCACACTGTGGTCAGCATGAAAGTGTGCCTGTGTTCTGTGTGCATAAGAATAAGCATTTTTGGTGCTGTGTTTTGAAGTGCAAGTAAATTTGTGTGTAAGAGTGTGTATGTGTGTGCGTATGAGTGAATTTTTGGGCTTGTAACTTTGCCAGATTGTGTGTCTGTTTTTCTATGTGGGTAAGACAAGAAGGAAGTGTAGAATTCCAACTCTTTGGCCATTTAAGCTGGTAAAATCCCAGCTTGGAACAGATATAATAAAAAGGAAGAAAGTTCTGATGCAGCAGCATAGAGGTTCAGGTCACTTGTGTATGTGTGTTTTTGAGCCAAGTGTGTGAATAGAAGATAGAGAGCAAGTAAGGGAGAGAGTCTTACAAGAAACCAGAAGAATTAGAATACATTCTTGGGAAAGAGAGGGAATATGAGGCTTTATTAGGGAGAAGATATCTTTTGACAACAGAAAAGAAGGAGCAGTTGTTGAGAAACCTAACTAAGATAATTTCACTATCAGAGATCAGTGAGAAATGGCCATATGTGCATTGGCAAGAATTACTAGGATGCAACTGGACATTTGAGAATTTCAAGGAACCACTGGAAGATTTGATAGACTGTGGAATACAATTCAATAGAGTTCCCTTTGGGGATAAACTGGTATTACTGGACATATACTGGACTGGATAACTGGACATAAACTGGTATTTATCTGTTGGATAAGTGTAAAGGTTTCAGAGAGGTAAAGGTATCATAGGAAAAGGTTAAATAGCCCAGCGGTAGAGATTTCTGTAGTTTTGAGAAGAGTTCAGTGGCTTTCAAATAGGAGGTCGTTGAGAGGAAAGAATCCCACTAGAATAGACTTCACAATGAGGAAGTTTTGAGCTAGAATAATAATGTAGATCAAGCCCCATCTTAATCCATCTTAATGTATGGCTAAAGAAGTGTTAAGACTGCAGGGATTGGAAATAAAAGTAGTGTTCCCACTTAAAACAGTGTGTAAAAGACGTCATCTGATAAATGGTTTAGATGCACCCAGAATCTTACTACAAAATGGCCTCAAAAAGGAACATTTGATGTGAGTCTGTGTGAAGAAATGGGCACCTTAATTTAAAGTCATAAGGTGAAAGCTTGCAATGTTAAGAGGGAAAAGAAGAGGAACATGGAAGAGGAGGTATTGAGTCTGTTCAGGAAAGAAGGAGAGACTTATTGAGGTCAATAAGGAAAATCAAACAGGAGCTGGCAAAAGATGAGGAAAAGACCTTGTACATGATCTGCGCTCTGTAAATTAGGTATTAAAAGATTGGCCTGCAGAGGTGCCAAATCTGCATACACTCCTTTAAAACATACCATGTAATGTAAAAGTATTTTATAGTGAATGACCTCTGTTCAGCCTTTTAAGTGTACCACTGGCTGAAGAATCTAGATATCTTTTTGCTTTCACTTATCATGGCAAATACTATACATACATTAGGATGCCACAAGGTTTTAAACATTCACAACAACAACATTCACCTTATATTTAGTCAAGTATTAAAACGAGACTTAGAAGAGCTAGACATGGAAAGGCTTTTCCTGGAGTATGTCATTGACATTTTAATTTGTTCCACATTAGAACAGAGTCACAAGGATGACAGTGCTGAGGAAGCTAGCAGAAAGGGTGGCACGAGGTGACTGTCTAAATTACAGTATTGTCAGCCTCACGTGGAATATCTAGGCTGAATAGTGGTTCATTGAACTTGTGCAATTGTTCCATCCCTGTTAGAGGGAATAAGTAAGGTGCCCCAGCCTATGACACCATTCCAGATTCCAGACAGCACCCTTAAGAGAGATAATGAATGAAGCAGGAATTAAAACATTGAATGCTCCATTGAAATGGACATTAGATGCCCAAAAGCATTTGAAACACTGAAGCAGGAGCTGCATACAACCCCAGTGTTAGTGTTACCTGACTATTCTAAGCCTTTTCATTTTTATGTGGCCAACAGAAGTGATAAATGTGCATCAACATTTTTGAAGCAAGACACATGCTGTGGGTGTAAAAAGCTGCCAATTGCTTATTACAGTAGTAAATTGGACAACATAGCTTGAGGCTGGCCTTGTTATCAAGGATTGGTGCCAGTCCACTATGCTTACGAAAAAGCATCAGTCTTTACCATGGGATTACCAGTGATTATTGGGGAAATCAGTAATGGGGGAACCAGTAATTTTTTATTCTCATCACAACATCATTGAGATGCTTGAAAATAATAGGTTTGTTTTTAATTCAGGCTTCAGTACCTATTTTTACTTACATATCCAGATATTACATTGAGAAAATGTATTACTGTCAACCCAGCAGAGTTGATTCCATTCCAGTTTGAGGACAGGTCTAATGAGTGTGTAGCAGATTCAGTGATGTTTTCAAGGCTAAGGCCAGACTTGGAGTCCAGCCCATTAAAAGATGCAGCTGTTACTTTATTTGTGGATGGTTCATGCTTCAGAGACCGTATAGGAAATAATGCAGGCTGTGCTATAATTCAGAGAGTGCATGATGGGTAATTTACTACAGTAAAGGCTGAAATGTGTCCACAGCAGTGCTCAGACCAGTTGACTGAGATAGCTTAACTCAAGCCTTAACTGAAGCCTGCAAACTAGGAAAGTCTATACTGATTCATCATATGCCCATGCTCTGTGTTACTTTTTGGAGCAGTCTGGACACAAAGTGGATTTAAGAAAACAGATAGGACTTGAGAAAAACTATTCAGCATTTAAGTCAGATAAGTGAATTGATGTTAGCTATGATGCTGCCAGTAATGTTAGCAATCATCTTTGCCAAGCACACAAAAGAGGAAATAATTTTGCAATTAAGAAAAATAATGCAGTAGACCAATCAGGCATCAAAGTGCAAAGTCCCAGTGTTAGCACCTCTAGTAATAGTGGAACCTATAACTACCCTAGATGGCCTGGTGAACATGCAGGCATGTGCTACTGTTCATGAAAGGCTCACATGGGAGCAATGAGAAGCAACTCCAGATGCCAAAAGTTTGTGGCGATCACATGAGGGATTGATTATTGCCCCATTGTCTCTGATTAGCATATTCATTGCTGATGTACATGACTTAGATCAGTGATCAAGAGGCAAAGTTGTGTGAAAAAATTAAGAAGCATGGATATTGGTCTCCGTATTAGCAAACAATGGTTGTGAAGTGTGCACTCATAATAATGTGAGGAAAGGAATTACAACTCCTTTGGGACATGTGATATTGTTGGAAGGACCATTTAAACAACTGGTGATTGACAATTTAGATATGGTTATCAGCATTCAAGGGAAGATATATGTTAGTAGTGATTGATCAGTGTTTCAGTAGATGGGTTGAAGCAATTCCATCCAAAGATCAAGTAGCAGGAATGGTAATTACATTTTTGACTAGAGAAGTAATTCCAAAGTTTGGCATTCCATCAAAAATAAGTTCAGACAATGGTTTAGCTTTCACAGACAGTTAAAGGAGTGCAGCAACAGTAAAGAATTAAGCAGAGGTTGGGCGGTGTGTCATATTCAGTGTCAAGGGATGGTGGAAAAAGTGAACGGAACTTTAAAGGTTAAGTTGAATAAGATCTGTGCAACAAATAATCTGAATTGGGTGGATGCATTATCTTTAGCTTTGAAGAATTATTGCAAAGCAAGCTAACAGAAATACTCACCTAACCCCACATGAAATGCCTAATGGTGGACCCATGCCTGTGCCGCATTTAAAAGACATTTAGACAGTACAAAACAACCCAGTGCCATTCCAGAATAGTTCAAAGGTAGAAGTGAAAGTCAAAGCATGATTTAAGTCTATTTTTTTGGAATCATCATAAATAAAAATGTAGAGAGGATAAATTACATAATCAACAGAGATTTATTAATCACACATTAATTAGACACTCAGCCCTTAGAGCACTAGGAGAACAGGTAGATGCTACAAGAAAAATAATATGGCAAAACAGACAGGCATTAAGTTAGATACTTTTATACCTAACAACACAGTGCCAGAAGGCTCTTTCACAAACGCATTGCTTAAACTCAATAATTTAATAGCTGAGGTAAAGGACAATGCAGGAAGAAATTCAACATGCTTGGTATTGTTTTGAATTAAACTTGGGGAAAAAAGCTGTGTCAAATAAAAAAGGGGTAGCAGTAGTAATCTTTTTAATTTTTAAGTCCCGTATGTTGTTGTGTGATTTAAGTTATCAAATCATTGGTCACAAAAACTACCTAGACAAATATCAGTTTTAAGTGAACCTGCCATGGCCGAGTACCCCCTGTCTGGACCACAACAGCCTGAAATTGATTCAGCGCACATAATAGTTATTTCTGCAGATAAGCCATTGTATGAGCTCATGAGGCATGCGCGTACCAGAACCAGGGCTTATGGGGTTATTAATGAGGTTACAGGTGAATCTGTAGCAATAACAGTGAGTACTGAACTTTATGAAGGGGTCAGTGAAAGATTTAGCCTAACTGACCTGTCGACCTCTTGAATGGAACTGATGCTGATAATGAAATGGACAGCAGAGAGCCCATTGTGCATGAGTCTGCCACTGATATTGAAAGCAATGTTGACTAATCAGTTGTTTATCTGTTTATTCATAGACAATGTTGTGTGTCCTGATAAGTAAATTAATCATTAGTTTGAGTTTATCCATAATCAGTCTTGAGTGTTTTAATAATGATTTATATTTGAGGTTTAAAATACATTGTAAGGTTTAATAGGGGGACCTGCTGAACACAGATGCTGTGTGCCTTAAGGAGGCAGAGTGGGAATTTTCTTCCAAAATTGGCATGTTTGATTGTAGGTTTTTTTTTTGCCCACTCCTGAGTGTGCCCAGCTCTGACCCAACAGAGGGAGCATAAGAATTATGAAGAATGAGTATAATCAATTGTAAAATGGTAATTTCGTGTCTTTTTTTAGATGGTAACAATGTATCAGGAACTTCATAGAACACTCTTTGGACAAAGAGTGTAAACAGCTACAAGAGTGGAGTTTCATCTGATTGACAACTCCATCAATATTGTTAAGGATTAGCCTCATGTGCCAGAGCATTTTCGTGCCAGGTATGCTTATACTGTAGGATTTGCACGAATCCCCGATATTTGGGATCCTGCTAAAAGACATTAATGACAATTCTGACTGACAACCCAGGAAAGGCCTTTGTGAGGATGGAACACTTCAAGCGTGGAAGAGAAAGTGAACCAGGCTCTGGGTTGTGGCAGGAACTATTACATGGTGGGACTTAGAGAATGGCCTCTGTAGGGAAACAGGGTACCACTTCAGGTATGTGATCAACTGAAGCTTTAATAAAGAGAACCAGATGAAGTGCTAGTAAACTATCTCTGGTTTTCCATCCATCCTTTAACATGGTGTAAAGTCATAAAGATGGTCTGGCCCAAGGACCAGAAGGACTAGGTCTTTCTGTCATTTATCATTGGTTAAAGGACTTTTATTGTCACTCGCGCACATTGTATCTACACACACACTGATAAGTATTGTAATCACTCACTGAGTTAAACAATAATCACTGGCTCTGGAAAGATGCTGGAAAGATGCTGGTCTGACTTGTAAGTCGGAGAGGGGAATATATGGTATTTTTTTATTGATTCATACTATCAGCATTAAATATGTTTGAATCACATTGACAATTTACTTATAATATGCAAGCTCACACTAAGGAGGCTCCATAGCTCTGTGGGTAGAGCACTGGTCTTGTAAACCAGGGGTCGTGAGTTTGTTCCTTGCTGGAGCCTCCAAACCCCGGCACAAGGAAATGCACAATCTAGTGTACTTCTGCATGCTGATCCTAAGTCCAGATAAAAATGGAGACTTCCGTCAGGAAGAGCATCCGGTGTAAAAACCTTGCCAAATCGCATATGCGGACAAAAATGGATCTGCTGTGGTCACCCTGAATGGGAGCAACTGAAGGATATAATGATGTAAGCACACACTAAATGTATTCATGATTATGTTATGTTATGTACTATGTTATGTACCAAAGCACATGGAGATATTTTCACTTGAATGTATTGCATAAATTTCACTCGAGTTCACTGAAACCTTTTCACTCATTCTCAATGGATTTTATTACATCTAATTACATCTTATATTTGATCATTTAAATAAATATGTTAACCTTTTTTTTTTAAATACTCTTTGGAATGTCAAAGAAATATCGGTGGAAAGTGTTTGCATTGAAAAGTGGGCCACACCTATGGGTTTGTCTATGACACATGTTGGTTGCTTGCCACCAATAAAGTTGGACCAATGGTATTAAGAAAATTGAAAGGGCCAAAGCTTGCACATTAATACAAACCTCTCAGCTAACAGAATAATTGTTTGATAAATAGGCTACAGTGCCCTTCATAATTATTGGCATCACTTGTAAAAGTTTGTAAAAAGAGTTCCAAATAAAAATCCACCTTTTGGTGAAGTAGCTTCATATCTGCTGATTGGATGCAGGTACATGCAGGTACACCTTAATTTTTAAAGCATTAGTTTATTCATGCCTTTGTTTCTGCTTTTGGCAAAGCTAGTTTTTATTGGTATTTTGGTTTCTTTGACTTTTTGCCTGCTTCTGGATTTTGTCTCAACTGTGATATTTTGTCTGCTGATTGATTGACTCTGATTTTGTTTTTGGACTGTGACTTTGCCTGCCTGTTTTTGTACCTTCGCATTACGTTTACTTTTACTGCCACCTCCTACCTGCACATGTGTCCAGCCACACTTTACACTCATGATAGAATGCTTTGCCTAAACCAGGATGCAGCAGGACCCTTGGAGGATGGCTACAGACACACCATACCCTTGCTGAGTCAGAGCCTGTTCCTCCCCCAGTCACTGAGTCAGAGCCTGCTCCTGTTTGAGCTACAGAGACAGGTCCAGTTCAAGCTACAGATCCTGTTCCTTCTAAAGCCATAAAGGCTATTTCTGTTCAAGCCATAGAGTCATTTCCAGTTTCACAGTCTGTTCTAGCCTTACATCCTGCTATAGCTTCAGCCTCCACACTCTCTGAGCTAGCGCCAGCCTCAATAGTCCCAGAGGTTATTCCAGGAAAAAAGTCAGTTCCAGCAATAGTGCTAATTCAATCCACAGTCATACAGCATGCCCAAGTCACAGCCACAGAAGCCGTTCCAGTCCCAAAGGCCATTTCAGCTCCAGGCTTCACAGCCACAGAGCTTGTCCCAGTCACAGAACAAATTCATGTCAAAGAGCCTATTTTCAGTCACAGAACATGTTCCAGTTCAGGTCACAAAGCATATTCCAGTTTCTGTCACAGAGCATGCTCCTGTTCCAGTTCCAGCCACATGATTTGCTCCAGTTCCGGTCCAAGAGATCCTGTTCCTGCCTCCACAGCTTCTGAGACCATCCCCGCCACAGAGGTCAGTCCAGTCAATGAGCCAGCTTCTGTTGCATTGCCTGTTCTAGGTGCAGCCTCCAAGTTGGTTCCAGTCACAGTCTCAGAGCCTGCTCCTGCTCCACTTGCGGTCACAGAGCCTGCTCCTGTTCCACTCACAGTCGTACATCATATCCTGGTTCCAGTTTCCTCACTCAAGCCTGCCTCTTCATCTGAGCCTGCTTCTAAGGCTGTTCCAGTTGAAGTCTCAGGGCCTATTCCAATTCTGGTGCCTTATCATATCCTGGTTCCAGTTTCCTCACTCGAGCCTGCCTCTTCATCTGAGCCTGCTTCTAAGGCTGTTCCTGTTCAAGTATCAGGGCCTATTCTAATTCTGGTGAATTGGGGAGGGTGTGCATACAATCTTACACACACAGTATATAAGAACTCTTAGTCACACCTTGACTTTAGTCATGCCATTGTTTCTGCTATTGCGAAGCATAGTTTTGATTGCTATTTTATTTTCTTTGACTTTTGTCCTTTTTCTGGCTTTTTGGATTTTGTCTCATCTGTGATATTCTGTCTGCTGATCACCTGACCCTGATTCTGTTTTTTGACTGAGTTTGCCTGCCTGTTTTTGTAACTTTGCCTTCACATGTTAAATAAACATGTTTACTTTTACTGCTACCTCCTACCTGCACATGTGTCCAGCCACATTCTACACACATGATAAAGCATTAATGGTGTCTTCACAGTTGTACAAGTACCCCATACCATGGGCACTAAGACACCCCATACCATCACAAATGCTGGCTTTTAAACATTGTGCTGGTAGCAATCTGAATGGTCCTTTTCCTCTTCAACCCAGAGAACACAACATCCATGATTTCCAAAAGCAATCTGAAATGTGAACTCGTCAGAGAAGTCAGTGTTTTTTTTCTGGAAGTTGTTGATATATGGCATTTGCTTTGAATTTGTAGATGCAGTGCACGAACTGTGTTTACATAACAATGGATTTCCAATGTCTTCTGAATGTAATAATGTTCTTTATACAATCATGTCATTTTTTAATGCCATGCCACATGAGGGCTTGAGGATCACAGGCATTCAATGTTGATTTTTGGCCTTGCCCCTTATGTGCAAATGTTTCTCTGGATTTGCTTAATTTTTTTATGATATCATAGATTTTAGATGGTGAAATTTATATTGAGAAACTGAAATGTTGAGAAATTATATGATGGCGAACCTTTCCCCATCCTTGCTTATGAGCGAAGATTCCCCTTTCATCACGTATAATGATATTATCACTTGCTACCAATTACCCTGTTTACCTGTGGAATGTGCCAGATGTTTTTTGTGCATTCCACAGCTTTCCCAGTCTTTTGTTGCCCCTGCCTCAACTGTTTTGGAACATACTACAGGCCTCAAATTCAGAATGAATGTATATTTACAAGAAACAATAAGGTTAATCAGTTTGAACAGTAACTATCTTGTCTTTGTACTGTATTCAATTGAATATAGGTTGAAAAGGATTTGCAAAGGATTTGCAAAACATTGCATTCTGTTTTTATTAGATTTTACACTGTGTTCCAATTTTGGGGAATCAGGGTTGTATATTCTTTTGAGCCAGATAATTAATTAAACTTATTGGAGTCAGATATTTATTGGAGTCAAATATTTTAATCATAAAGTTAAAACACCTTTTTTAACCTTTGGCTATCCCTATATTCTGTCCATGGATGGAGCAGTGAACTAAGATAATATCAGTTTCTATTCAAGCCCTACAGTACCACCCACACTGGCAGATTTGACTGCTTGCAAATGTTATTTGTAGCCAGCTAGGAATCCATCTAGGGTTGTTTAATAGTTAGTTAGGTGGGTTTTGACATAATATTGATTGCTACAGTTGTGAAATAGGGCTATTTACTCTATCTTTATTATTTACTATTCATTGCTTGATTATCTAAAACACATTAAGAAGGCATAAAGTTCCACTAATTAACATTTGACAAGGTACACCTGTTAATTGAAAAGCATTCCAGGTGACTACCTCATGAATCTGGTTGAGATATTGCCTGTAGAGTGCAAAGCTGTCATCAAGGTAAAAGGTGGCTACTTTGAAGAATCTAAAATATGAAATGTAATGATTTTTTGTTTGCTTCTTTGTTTTGTAAACAAAAACACTTTTTATTTACCACATAATTCCCTATATGTTCCATATGTAATTTCATAGTTTTGATGTCTTCGGTATTGTACTACAATATAGAAAAAGGTCAAAATAAAGAAAAAAACCTATGAGTCGGTATGTCCAATCGTTTGACTAGTGCTGTACACTACATGTGCAAAGATTTGTGAACACCTGACCATCACGCCCATATGTGAGCTTTACCCAAACTGGGGCCAAGTTGGAAGCACAAAATTGTATACAATGGTATTATGTTCTGTGGCATTACAATTTCCCTGCACTGGAACTAAGGGGCTTAGTCCAAACATGTTTCAGCATGACATTGCACATGCACAAATTGAGGTCCATAAAGACAAGGTTTTCCTAGGTTGGAGTGGAAGAACCTGAGTGACCTGCACAGAATCCTGACCACAATCTCAATGAACAACATTGGAATGCACTGGAATGTCAACTGAGCCCTAGACCTCCTCACTCTGTCAGTCCCTGTCCTCATTAATGCTGTTGTGCCTAAATGGGCACAAATCCCCACAGCCATGCTCTAAAATCTAGTGGAAATCCTTCATCATTTGTGCTCAAATTCTTGTTTTGATGCTGCATTACTGTTTTAGAAATCAGATTCATAATTATTCATATGTCAGTCTCTATGCTCAAATGTGCAGCTTTGAGCTATTTATCAAATTTGATAAATAAGGACCAATATACATATGTGAAATCTATTAAGAATTGTCACTAATGTTACTTGCTCGCCTATATTTGAAAAGAGGCAATAACTTCTATGAGATACATTGTCAATACATTATACAATCAATATACTGAATGATAAAGTATTATCATAAAAGGACTGTATAATGCTCCATAGTATCTTCTAAAGTCCCAACCCTGATTTAGTGCAAAGAAGTTATCACTGTAGGCAAAGTTTGTGAATTTGGCCTGTGAGAGAAAATAACTTACCCTGCAATATATGAGAGACCAACAGTGCAGCACTGTTGTCATTACACGTGAGACTTCCATTGGACAAATCCTGTTTTATTTGCAGGGCAAATAGATACCTGAAAACATAAAAAATTAATTAGTAAGTGGACTGTGTTCCTTAAAATCTACAGCATAATAATAATATGCCATTCATTCATCTTCAGTCATGCTAGTTATGGATATAACCATGTTTCTATGAACATCATGTAGTCACCAGTAGAGTCAATGTGGATGTACCACTCATTGTACAATGGTCTGTCATGATTCGACTGAGCATCTTGCCCCTTGGTGATAATCCCTAACCCTGTGGCTGAAAAGTCTGTACAAACATTTGATCCTGATGAATATCTAGTTCAATGACCAGATAGCAATTGTGGGACCTTGCTGCTACAGGTGAGAACCCAAACCCTGATGAAAGGCTTATAACATCACTGCTGCACCAGGTATGTTTTCTGTCCGCATGCTTGGTGGCCATTCTCGTCATGGAGAACAGTTAGTATTTCTGGCTTTAAGGCCTCAGGCAGCAACAACTGTAGTAAATCTTTGTTCTCACCTGGTCTATGGATCAGCATCCTCACATTTCTACAGTGATTCTGAGCAAACTACAAAAAACTACGATGTTTTGCGAGATCCTCAAAATTCTCACATACATCCCCCCTCCCACTTTGGGGGCTAGGTAGATAACACACACAACCCTAAAGCATCAGGACAGAAAACTCAAAGCAGTATGCCTTGAAAATAGAAAATGCACAGCAAAACAAATGAAAAACAAATGGACAGAATAAGGAGTCAATTTCTGTGATCAAACTGTAAGAAATCGACTGAAGGAAATGGGATGTAGAAAAAAAGGCTAAACGTCAACCATCATTAACACCTAAACAGAAGTAAACAATGTTACAACGGGCTAAAGAGTCATGGACTGTAGATGATTGGATCAAAGTGATATTCAGTGATGAATCACAAATCTGCATTGGCCAAGGAGATGTACATATCCTGAAAAAGACAATATTCCTTCAAAGCTGATTTCATGGCTAATAAAAATGAAAATTCCACTGATATTCACATTTACATGCATGCAGCTCTACGCCAGCCTTGCAAGCTGTTGTCTAGATGGTTTTATGTCAATGCACAGAGCTGACCATAAACAGGAAAAAGCCCATGCTTCTACTGCCAGAAAAAACCCAGCTGAGATGCATATTCCGTATACGCTGTATACATGTCCAAAGAATGCTCATAAAACCAGAGTAATATTGGCATATCCTACATGTCTTAATCAGAAAATACTAAATTCTGGATAAGGCAAAATTAAGAATATCCCAACATAATATGCTGTTTACATGACTTGTATCAAATTCTGACAATTATCATATTCAAAATAATAGTGGAATATTAGTGTGCAGGTAAACATAATGACTGAACAGAGACATAATTAAACAGTGCTAGAGTTGTGCACCCCTGCAGCATATGAATTTTAAAAATGAAGTTTTACATTCTCTAGTAAATTAATTCAGGATGTAGCTCTGCTTAGTTGGTCAAGCCTTACCTGGTCAAGCCTTTTTGCAGCTGGCCTGGGTCCGGTGGGAAAAACTTGACAATGAAACGGAATGCCGGCTCACTGGTGTCTAACAAAGAAATATATGAATGACTAATATGTAATATTCTTTATTTATATATATTTTTTGTGTGTTTGTGAGGGAGGCCCCCCCACACACACACACATACACACATATAGACGCACATGTACAGACACACACACTCACTTTTGATTTGTTTTGCCAATGGCTTCAGAAGTTCAAGCCATACCTAAAAAATAAAAATAAGTCAGAATTTGCATTTTTCCCTTTGAGAACATAGAATTTAGAAATAATTTAAAGTAAACTGTTTAAGTATTTTAAACATGTATTTGTCATTTCCACACGATGCAGTTAAAATACAGAAAAATGTTTTATTAACAATATACTACTTCAAGTCAGTAAGAAAAAGTAGGAAATTAACCTCCAATGCAGAATACCACATTGATAAATACAGTCCATATTACATCTCTTGCAAAATAGAACTACTTAGGCACTTACTGTATAGCACTTTGGTAGTGATACTGTGACTGAAAATTAGTATTCTACAATCCCATGTGTTATAGCTCAGAGAAAAATCTTGCTGCTCACAACAGTCTTTTGTTTGTCTCAGAAATAAATCATCTCTTATTTAGCAATGATTCTGACCTGTTTCTCCTAAACCCCATCTTAGAATAAATATGGAGCAAGTGGGTAAATTAATCAAAGACAAATTATCCTATACAGTTTGAGAATAACATAAATGTAAACACAAGAAAACCAAGTGTTCTTATGCTGTGCTCATACGCTTGTTGAGGCTTGAATTTGACCACTAAGACCAATCTCTGATTTTGTGCAGAATAATTTATAAACCATTCAAGTTTTCTTTTGGATCTTACTGTTACCTCAAGAGATGATTAATTCAGACAAGTATAGCTCTATGCAGTGAGAAAATAGGAGCATTTTGAGATCTTAAATCGGGATCAGGCTGAGACAAGAGGAAGGCTATTTCTCAGTAGCTGAATTTAAGAAGTGTGAGAAATGGTCAACTTCTCAAATAGGAAATCTTATTTAGACTATGCCTTTCTTCTGGGAATATAAACATATGACTTACATAGTTGCCATTATGATGACGGAATTCCAGACCAAAGTACTCTTTCTCCAGGAGCTTAAGGTGTCCACACACCTTGTTGAAAAAGTCACAGCCCAGGACTTTTTGCTGTGAAGTCATGACAGTGGAGAGGATAAGATTATATTAATGCACACAGAAGGCAATAATATTTGTTGATAATTAAATCATAGCCACAAATTCTTCAATAGCGCTAATCTATAATAAGTATATTTTGCATTAATAATTGCTTGAGATTATGCTCATATGTTGTATATGGTGGTTCAGTGCCCCAAGGAGAGAGAGAGACATGGTGACCATGCGTAGCAACTTTCTCGTCATGGCAATTCTTTGATATTGTTACATCTAAAATATACATTTTACCCATCACATCAGTTTGACAATGGACATAAATAGTAAAGCTAAGGGATGTCTTGTAATGTTTTTTGAGCAAACATTTTAACATCAACAATGCTTTTGGACTACAAATTTGTCAAACATTAAAATATCGGCCAGGGTGACAGAGGGGAAACAAGGTGGAGGACTTACTGGCAGCACTTCAAATTGAAAAAACCCAGTGTCACCAGTTGGTTGGTATATGTTAGTGGTGTTACTTTTAAGTGCAAGCAACCCTGGACCAGGAAGGACTCCCTAGCATCCGTGTACAAAATGTCGGAAAAAAAGACAGAACAGAAACCATGAGGGCGGGGGGAGTTTGCACCTATATAACGAGCAACATCTCATACAACAGGTGAGATAATCTTAGCAAAAGTGACATTGAATTTTTAGCAGTAGAGTTGTTATTACCAAAGACTAAACCCAGTCTTTTAGGTGTAGCCTACAGACTCCCTAGGGACTCAGATTTGTATAATGTTTTAGAAGTAACTTGTATTATAACTTGTATTGTATTGTTCTTTATTCATTCAACAAGAAACTTTTCTGTTAGGGGATTTCAACACTGATGTTTTGGCAAAAAAAACCAAATAGTCTAAAAGGTTTGAACATTTTCTATGTATATTTGTCAGTTAATTAATGAACCTACAAAGGTATCTGATACATATACTTCTGCCATAGATCTTATTGTTTGTTCTGACTCAAGTCACACAAAGTGGTGTTTTATCTGCAAAAGTATGTAATCATTATATTGTATATTGTACTAGAAAATTAGATAAATGTATAAGCACAATGTTATACAGGTTAGATCAATGAGAAACTATGCTGCTATGTTTAGTGCCATTTTAAGAGTCCAGGATTGGTATAAAGTGATAAATGAAGGAGATGTTAATCTATCTTGGAAAAACTTTAGTGAAATACTGTTAAAAGTCATAGATCTTGTTGCACCAGTAAAAATTATTAGACTCAATCAGGGTACAGAACCATGGTTTTCAAGTGATATGTTAAAGACTATGCTTAGATAAAGTTCAGAAAATGTAATAACAGTGATTCTTATGCTGATTATAAAAAAACTAAGAAATATTACCTAATATGAAATAGCTAAAGCCAAAAAAGATGTTATAAAAAAATTAAATAGATGAACATTGACATTTTCCAAAAGAACTATGGAAGTTTTTCAAGAAAATAGGTATGTCAGGCAAAGTACTGCGCCCCTTGTAAAAATGATTTAAAAGATGGTAAGGAAATTAATTTTGATCCAACATAGGTTGAAGCAACATTTAACATATTTTTTTTGGCAGCATTACAGGCAAGTTATTAGAAAGGTTGACACCTAAGCTTTTAATAAATAAAGTGTTCTCCAATTTTATAAACAGACATAGTTTTGGAGATTTTAAGTTCACCAGTGCAACAGAGGATTGTGTACTTAAATCGCTTAATAAATTAAATATATCTAAGTCCACAGTTAGTGTTAATATTCCTGTTAAATTCCTTAAGGATGGATCTTGTGTAATTTCCTCTCCACTTACATATATTATTAATTTGTCTTTAAAAACTGGAGTTGTTCCAATTGATTGTAAAATTGCCAGAGTTGTACCATTATTTAAAAAGGGAGATCACAATTTCAAAGGTAACTATTAGCCTGTATCAATATTTCCAGTTGTATCTAAAATACTTTAAAGAATTATATATGATCAGGGTTACAGCTACATTAGTGCCAACAAACTAATGTATGAGTTCCATACAGTTATAGACCAGGTTACTCTACTGATAGTGCTCTTACATATCTTTGTGATAAAATTAGATTTAATATGGATAGTGGTTTGTACACTGGTGCTGATCAAAAAAAGGCTTTTCTAGAAGCATCTAGAAAGATGATTTAAATATTATTTATCAGATGTTTCTATTTATCAGATACAAAACAATGGGTCATCAAGGTCACTCCCTGGAAATATTACATGTGGTATATATATCACAGGGGTCTATTTTAGGTCCATTACTTTTTTCATCTATGTTAATGCTTTGTCTCAGGCTACATCTTGTGAAATTTTTCTGAATGCAGATGATCTTGTAGTCAGTGAAAAAACCCCACTAAGGTCATTGAATATAAATTCAAATCAAATTCAAATTTAATTTGTCACATATACAATCATACATCGTACGACATGCAGTGAAATGTATTTGCAGTGCCCGACCCATAAACACTAAATTAGAATACAAAATAAAAATAGAGAATAAGTAAAAATATAATAAGAGAAAAAAGTACATAAGACATAAAAGATATAAAATATATAAAAGATGTGAAAATATAAAATGATATAAAGATGTAAAAGATATAAAATATAAACAGTGGATAGAAATCTGTGCAACGGAAGTATTGTGCAATTAAGTGAAGTAGATGTGCAAAGTAAATGGAATAAAAATGATTTATAATTATATATATATATTGTTATAGGAATTAGAATCTTTTTGTCTCTGGTTAGAGGAAAATCAGCTTCTCTTTGCCAGTAATCAAAAACTTAATAAGGTCAGTAACTTGTCTGTTACATGTAACTTTATCAAAATTAGCTCAACTAATAGTGTAAATAATTTAAGAGTAATCTTGGACCAAAATTTATTAGGTATAATTATGGGTACATCTGTCATTAAAAAAGATAAATGCAAAAATTAGATTCTTATATAGGAAAATAATTATTTACATATAAGAAAAATGTTATGCTCTGCTCTAGCTGAGGCAAACTTTGATTATGTGTGTAACTCATGGTTTAGAGGGGTTCAGAAAAAAGTCAAAACCCTATTACAGTCAGCTCAAAACAAAATTGTAAGACATATCCACATAATCTGTCCACATAATCAAATATTAGATTTTAAAGACCTCTGTAAGTTAAAATAGTTAAATATTCAAGTGAGAGTGGATTACTTATCTTTAATCCTTATGTATAATATTCACATATTCCATCAAAGTTTAATGACATCTTTCCTGTTTCTCATGGTTACAGCACCCGAGTTGGCATATGTTGCTCCAAATATTTAAACACAGGGACAAACAACTTTCAAATATTGTGCCATAAGACTATTAATGCTATTAAATGGCATAAAGCTATTGTGTCATAAAGTCGAATGAAAAGTGGAGCAAAGTTAAAATGTTTTTTTTTTCTAAACAAAATGAAAATTATTACAGAAAGATAACTTACTGCATAATAGTGCACTGCCTTTAGTACAATCATTCCTCAGCACCTGATTGGGAAGCTGAGCCTGCTGGGCCTGAACACCTCTCTCTGCAACTGGATCCTGGA
>JAQQZR010000010.1:11672525-11703719 GCA_030068235.1 Notoglanidium macrostoma | reverse complement strand
GCTATACAAAGTACTGTTGTTTCATCTGTGAATGGGACAGCCGTGCCAAAGAGTCGCACTATTCTTGACAGAACTGGTCACTCCGTAAAAAGTTTTGGCCCGGCAAAGGTATTTTTGCCTCCTCTTCACATAAAGCTGGGACTCATGAAGAATTTTGTGAAAGCACTGAACAAGGAAGGCAAAGGTTTTCCTTATTTAAGACAGATGTTCCCAAGAATAACTCATGCCAAGATCAAAGAGGGCATTTTTTTTGGCCTCCAGATCGGACATGTTATGAAGTTTGAAGATCTGTTAGTTGGGCCGTAAAAAATTGCCTGGAAAGCCTTCAAAGATGTTGTTGACCATTTTCTGGGCAATTACAGAGACCCAAACTACATTCAGCTGGTAGACAAACTTCCCAAAGCATACAAGACAATGAAGTGCAACATGTCACTCAAGATTTCCTCCACTCACACTTGGACTTCTTCCCCGCAAATCTCGGTGCTGTCAGTAACGAACAGGTTTCACCAGGACATTGCTACAATGGACAAACGATACCATGTTGAATATAAAAGAAAATCAGGAGCAAAACATTTTTAAGTCTGTTGTATTTAATAGCTTATGAGAAACATAAATTGTCAGTAAACATATAAATTTATCTTTCTCTATTTCTATTTCTACATTCTCCTACGCGATGCAGTAAAACCAAAACTATATTTGTGCATACCCAGTAGGTACCTGTCACAATCAGCGAAAACTTTTCAGGAAGCAAGACTTTTCAAAAAAATTGTTGTGCAGTGATATTAGTGAATTCTTGAAGCAAATATGAAAACTGAAGCCGAAAAGAGACTGGACAATCATCCAAAACATACCTCAAAATCCACTATGAGCTACTTAAAGAAATGCTAGCTAAAGATTTTGTTATGAACCTTACAGTCCCTGAATGTCATTGAAAATCTGTGTAGATTTTCAACATTCAACCAAAACTAAATCTAAAACAAAAATTAAAAGACACCTAGTTAGGTGCAAAAAAGCATTAGCAAGCTGCAATATCTGCTAAAGTGGGTGCTTAATAAGGTGCCCAAATTAATAAGGTGCCCAAATTTTGGACCTGCCACAATTACATTTATTTTATCCTTTTTAATTTCATCAAATATAAAGTAAATGTGCATTAATACCTGCAGAAAATGTTTTTTAAAAATTAATTGCTGCGGAGGTTGATTGTTACTTTTCAACCAAAAAATCAACAAAATATGAATTTTGGGTGCAAAAAGTTTTCAAACAAATGTATATATAGGGTTGGTACCAAAATATTGGTATCGGTGATTATACTAAGATCTAGAAAAGAGTAACACTAAATTTGTATCAGATTAAATCTGACATATGGTATTTTCCTATCTGATGTACTGATATAATTTATGCCATTAATTAATGTTGATGACTTGATTTCATCTGTGTAAAATTATTCTCAAAACTCACTAATCATATTTTCATTCATTTTGAATTTGTACATTTTTGACATGAGGTTGAGATTAACAAAAAAATATTTATTGGATCATGAAGACCAGCAGTTCGTATTTTACTTCCTTGTATAAAAATATTATACAAAACGTTTCTATACAAAATGCCATGTCCTTTATCCTGATTTTCTCTGCTCTTCCATGCTTGTTTGCTGATCATTCTTTAGCCTGAGGAGGCGGGGCTGACATAGAATTTGGATTTGGGCCATGTGTGTGTCCAGTGCAGGCCTGGATATTTACCCCTATTCTTCAAAAAGCATAATGGCTACACTCTGTATATCTCTGCTCCTCTCAATCACTCTGACTAAAAGGTTTCCTTTTCATTTTCATGTCTCTTTCCGTCCCTATGTGTAAATGCAAAAGATAACCTGAAGCATCTCACTACACACAACAAACACACACGCTGGTATTTCAGTGTAATGTGGAGCAGAGCTAAACCTTAAGCTCATTTCTGTTAGTGCCTTTTGACCTTTGAAACTATTTTTCCTTTTTTTTACACATAAAATGTAAATTAATTTATAACTACTAATACTAATATATAAAATACTAATACTAATTTACTAATAAATTAAACCATTAAATGTGGTGTAAGAAACAAAAGTAAATTTTGCCACAGCGTTCTTTGTCCTTTGACATCTGGGTATTACAGTGTATTACATCTGGCAGTTAGAACTGAAGTTTGAATGGATATGAGGAAGGATGGTGGAAATATCGATGAAGATTCAAAAGCAGCTCAGAGGATATGAAAGAGACTAGAGGCAGTTACAGTAAGTAAATAGCATTTACATGAAAACAATGAAAACACTAATGAATGAAAATTTAATTTAACAAATAAAAATAAAACAAATTATGCTATAGCTTTTTTATATTAAAGAATAACAAATAAAAGTATGTTTGTATTTGATGAGATAATATCAAAACACCAAAGAGAAATGGGTTTAATCATATTTTACCTCGACCTCGAAAACTCGCTCGCTGTCATCTAAGAAGATGACTCGGAGGCAGAGTGTCGCCTCTCTGGCTTTGTGGTCCTGTGCGCTGCTTCTGCCTTGCGCCTTTACCAACTCAGATCTGACTGCCATCTTTCACTGTCCATTGAACAATTCCGATCTACATCGCATCTCTTATGTCGGTTCGGGGAAGCTTTCATTTATCACGAGACGAAACAGCAGTGTGAATCACATCTCGATGTGAGTATGAGTGTTGCGCTTCCTTTCGTGGATTCACTCGTAGTTACGTCATATATCTACCCCGTTAACGACTAGGCTACGTTACACTTCTTTTCTAAAGTGGCATATTAAAATCGACTATTTAAGTTTCTTGAAAAAACAAAACCCAGTGGTTTTAAATCAAAGGTTTAAAAGTCAGATTTGTTTATTGCACTGATTATAACCTAACGCAAACTCTTATGTTTGCATCTACGTGCCCCCAAGTACCACGTACTGCTTTAATACCACCCAGTCTACACCGAGTGAAGCGAGGTCTAGCCAATTGGGTACATCTGGTACATCTTTTGGATACAGTCTTAAATATTTGTAATGTTACACTATGTTTAGATAGATAGATAGATAGATAGATAGATAGATAGATAGAGAGATAGATAGATAGATAGATAGATAGATAGATGGTAAAAAAAATTTATTATGGTAATAATGTTTATTGCAATATGGTAAATTTGTTCACTTTCCATTATATTATAGTGAAAAACTGTTGTTTATTTAGTTATATACAAAAAAGTCTCTACTGCAATTGGAAGGTCAGATTTTTTGTGGTAATATTACCAGCCAATCCTTATGTTAGCTTTCATAGTATTATACATTAGACATAATTTGTCTGTGTATTTTATGGTAAAAACCTGTGGTAAAATCTGGCACATGTGGTTGTCAGAGATCTACTGATTTAAATACTCTACTGTATATGTCAGCATTGTTTTTTTTAAATAGCAACTACTGTGAAATACTAGCAGCTGCAAAACCTATAATAGCAATTTCTGTAAATAAATGGCAATTAAAAATCAACAAATTATTATAGTGGTATTAAATATCGTAAAAACACAAGACATCTTGTAAACAATTTTTTCAGCTTTGACTAGCATACCTCAATGAAAAAGAAACTATTGCATATGCAAAATCCTACATGGATTCATGATTTTCTTATGCCTATACCAAGGAGCATTTCATATAAGATACAATCAATGACCAGATGGTAAAACAGGTAATTACAGAACAGGACTAGTCCTGTACCAAATGCAACTAGTATGCAAACAAGCCAATCAAGATCCAACTGACAATGGCCATGCCTCTGGACAAATGCTGATTTTATGGCAGGTTGTCTCCAAATCAGGTAGGTAATCTTGTGTCACCCAAAAGGATTGTCATTGCTATATCACAATAATGGAGAACAAAGGGAAACAAAACCAAGGCAAAGGCGGGAAAAAAGATACCAAACCAAAAATACTTCTTGGTACTCAAAAGAGCAAAAAGGCCACATACACACACATATACAGTCCTGATGGACCTTTACAGTAACTTTTTAAAATAATCAAGTAATGAAAATACATTATGAAATAAAAATCAATTTTTAGTTTACACAACAAAACATTTTAAGGTGGGTAACACAAAGAAATTAAGGTAAGCAGGAAGGCAACAGATGTAAATGCAGGGAAGTTGAACAGGCAAAAAACAGTTGAAAAAATAGGCAATAGTCAAAATATTAGACTAACAGGAATATCTAATTCTATGGCTATGGCGAGGTCAAAAACAAAGATCATGAAAAGGCTTGGCATAAACTGTCAAAACAGGTGAACACTTAAACAACTGAACAAACTAAAGACCTTAAATACTGTTAACAGTGATTACAGACAAACTCAAAACAGGTGTAAACACTTAATGACACATGAGGTACAGTGGCTGATGGGATATGTAGTTCCGGTGAAGTCAAGAGAATCCCAAGATCACCTTCCAGCACTGAAGTGACAAAACTCCCCCTCTAAAGAGGGCTCCTGATTCTCCTAATCCCATCCCAAGGCTGCCCTGGTCTAGGAGACATGCCACAAGACATCCAAGGCCAAAGAGGGAGGTGGCTTGACATCCAAAGTGATGCCAGAAAACGGAACAAAATCTATGGCGAGGTTCTTCCTCAGAGGAGGGTACGGAGGGTGGGAGGCAGCCACCCGGATTGGTAGACCCCTCCAAGGAGATGCCAGAAAGACACAAATAGACTCTAGCCACTCCTCTGTGGCTCTGATGTAGCTCTCACTCTGAGTCAGGCAGTTCTTTTACAGAATCACTTCCTGGACCTGAACAATTATGCCACATCCCAGGGTTCGGCAGAGTACATGGGACTCTGAAGCAGGAATTCCTTGCACCTGGACGGCTTGCTCTCATTCATGTCAGGAAGAGCAAGACTGGAAACTGGACTGGAGACTGTGCAGCAGCTGCCTGAGCTGCAAGTGTAGGATATCTGTTAAAATGCATAGTTGGCTGAGGTATTCATCAAGCTCTTGAATGCGCTGGAGATGCTCCGCAATGAGCTGTCCATAGGCAATGGTGGCAATAAAATCTGGCTGGATTCCCCTCCTACAGCCAGGGTGAAAATCAAAGCATTCTGTGCAGACAGGCAAAGTATGTAAATGCAAAAGGGAGCTTTATTAAAGTTGGCAGGCAAACACAGTCCAAAAACATGGATGAATAGGCAACGTAAAAAAACAAGCAATGGTCAAAACACTTGTCAAGCAGTGTAATCAAGGTCAAATTCAAAAAACAGAAGTTAAGAACCAGAAAGTCCGGAACACAGACAAAAGGATGTGGAACACAATACAAGATTTCACAATGAACTCAAGAAACAAGGGAACTTAAATAGTGTGGTGATGAGTACAAACTTAACTCAAAACAAGTGCTATTAACAATCAAGGAATTGTGATGGGGAAATGCAGAGGAGTGCTGGGAGTTGCAGTCCTAAGCAGCCATGTTTGGAGGCTGCTGAGACTGCTGGGAAATGGATCCTGAGACAGACGAAGAGCAGTAAGCAGGTGGCAGCAATGAAATGACAAGGGTCATTTGAACAAATGACAATGTTCTATTGTAACATAATATTATTATGATATTATTATTATATAAAAATGTTATAATAACAACAACAACAACAACAACAATAATAATAATAATAATATTCATTATTGTTATTAATATTATTATTGCAACTAGCATCTCACTTTTGGACAAATTATTAGTGGTATACAGTAGTTTTTTATTTGAAGGTATTTATTAATAAAAAGTCTAGTGATTTAATGGCATGAAGTATTTAAGATAAAAGTTTGTTTGACACATGATGGTGTTTCACCATTACTTTTGAAGGTAGACAGTATTTTATTTAGAAAATGTATTTGGTGGTTAGAGTAAAAATGACATAATTGTTTTGTATTACTATTTATGATGTTTTGATGTTTCAAAAATACTCCCCCACCCCTGCATTTTAATATGTACAATGTATTTTAATCCAGCTATTTAACAATATTACATTGTAAATTTCACTGACATTTTTTTCCAGTGTAGGAAACTGTTTTGTCTGAGAGGCTAAGGAATGAGAGACATGCAGAGTGTAGCCATTAGGCATGTTAAAGTATTGGGGTAAAAATCTAGGCCTGCACTGGAAACACACATGGCTCTTATCCAGATATGTCAGCCCTTCTCTGTCTGAGCTGAGAAATGTAATTCAGGTTAATTGTCTTGGGACATATTACATACAGTTTTAAAATACACTAAGTAGAAAGAGGAAATGTGAAAGGAGATTCAATAGATGAATGAAAGACCCCTTTGAAAGACAACAATGGTTCAGTGATGCACTTGATGGGTTTTGTGTGCATTGAAATGTGTTTTTATGAAGCATTTTAATCATCAGAGAAATATGCTGGGAAATATAAAATGTTACTTAGTTTAATTGGTATACAAAGATTTTTACATAGTGTACTGTGATCGTATAAGTTTAGAGACTGATGTTTGATATATTTTTTAAAACCTCTCTTATGCTGCAACAGCAAGAAATACATTGTAAAATGTTACCTTTCTGTGGTGCTATTCTACTGTGATTATTACTTAATCTGTTCAGACTGGATTTTAGAAAACACTGGTTATGAATTTGAAAAATATTAAAGATTTTCTAAGCTTGTCTGATCCATCCTGATGACCTACTTCTGGTTGGAATTCTCATCACCTGAAAAGAATTCACTGCTGCTGAGGATGTCCCCATATGGACAGCCTAAAGATCAATGGGAGTAATGTGGATGGTACTACTTAGAAACCATGAAGATGGCAATTAAAATTAAAAAGTTGATAACTTCAACAAAATAAACTTCATGTTAAAACTGTAATGATGCTCATATTCATAAGTTGTTCATAAGCTTATAAGTTCTAGGTTACATTTTTGGAAAGCTGCTTTGTGACAGTGTCAAGTGTTAAAAGTATTGAATAGTATAAAAGTATAAAAAAATAGTATAAAATTGAAGTGAATTGAATTTATTGTTGTTGTAAGAAATAAATGACAGAATTTTAACAGGCTAACATCTGAATATATAGTAAATTTTACAGTGTCTACTGTGTTCATACATTTTTAGAATATGGTGATGAATTTGGATGAGATTTCTCAAAATCCTCCCATTGAACTGTGATTGATCGCTTTAATAAGTATCCTACACATAAATGATGTTTTAAATATGCAACTATAAATGAAAATAAAAGCCTAAATCAATGAAAACATGTTCCAAATGGCCAAACTTCTAATTAAGCAATGGCTTTCAGTCAGTCTCGACAAAATTGTAAGTAAAGTGTTTTCAGAATAAAATAGAAAGCTTTTTCATTCATATGTTAGAAATGCATCATATGTTAAATAATTAAATACCCAAACACAAGCAACACTCAAAAATAAATAAATATATAATCATTACCTACAGACCACAAAATTAGATGTGGTGAAAAACACTACTAATTAAAGAACAAGGCAATTCTTTTGTCTCAATGAATTTTGGTAGTTGAACTGATTCGATCAGGAAGACAATTTGCAATTGATGAGGGGCTCAGTTTAACCCTATGTAATCACAGTGTTATACAGTATTATCATGAGTTCTACATGACACCAAAGTCTAGATGTGAATCATTGCTGTACAGTTGGTCTACAATTCATGTAAAATTAAATAATGCTATTGTTCTTCACATATTGCCCACAAAACATAATACAGTCACAGCAATTAAAGTTTCACTGACAGGCATGATCCACTTCATAACTTCTCTTTCCCTGTCCCAATCATCACAATATTTATCACAATATGAATGGTTCTTGGCATCATAGACACATTGTCTGAACCTATACTTTTCATGCGATTGTAGTGTGTTCATAGGCAGCATGATTCCTGAACCAATTGGCTTCTTTTAGTGCTTGTTGCATGTCCAAATTTTGGACATTAATTGCCATAATAACTCTATGGAACTAAATGGGGCTGTGGATCAGTTTTAACAGTTGCATCTCAAAAAATTTAAATAAGAGCAAAAAAAGTGCATTTTTCATAATTTCATTCAAAAAGGAAAACATTCTTATATTCCATATTCATTACATGTAAAGTGACATATTTCAAGTATTTTTTGTCTTACTTGTGAGGATTGTGGCTTTTAGCTTATGAAAATCAGAAATCCAGTACCTCAAATTATTAGAATATTTTATAAGATCAGTCCAATAATGTTTTTTTCTTCAGATCAGGAAAAAAAAGACAAAAAAGTAAAAATGTTTTGCTATCATGGCATAGGAAATAAATTTCCAAGAACAGTCTTGCACTCAAATGTTGACCCTATTACACATGTGTGTTAGTTGTAAGTACACTATCCAGTGCCACCCAAATGAGGATGGGTTCCCATTTGAGTCTGGTTGCTCTCAAGGTTTCTTACTCTTGTCATCTCAGGGAGTTTTTCTTTGCCAGCATCACCACAGGCTTGATCATTGGGGATACACACAGACAGACAGACAGACAGACAGATAGATAGAAAGATATAAATATATAGATAAATTTATAGATTCATAAGTTTATATTCAGAGTTTCTATAATTCTGTGAAGCTGCTTTGTGACAATGTCTGTTGTTAAAAGCACTATACAAATAAAATTGAATTCAATTGAATTGAAGTGCCTCTGTGTTTCTTGTCTCTCTGGTTCAAGAGCGGCCTGATGTTAGGAATGTGATATTAGGAAGGGTTTTAGCTCCTTTCCTGATAATGTCTGTGTGTGGTGGCTCTTGATACACTGACACCAGCTTTAGTCCACTCTTTGTGAAGTGGCCCTAAGTTCTTGAATCAACTTTTCTTGAGAATCCTCTCATGGCTGCCATCATCCCTGTTATTTGTTCACCTTTTCGCACCACACTTTTCCCTTCCAGCCAATTCTCCATTGATATGCTTTGATACAGCACTCTGTGAATAGCCAACCTTCTCAGCAATAACCTTCTGTGGCTTACCCTGCTTGTGGAGAGTGTCAACGATCGTCTTCTGGACAACTGTCAAATCAGTAGTCTTCCCCATGATTGTGGTTGAGTGTACTGCACTACCCCAAGAGATACAGTACATGGTATTTATACTTTTTGAATAGTAATTTACTTTAAAATGTAATTTAATTTAAAATGTTAAATGTATGGAATTATAAAATAAGGACTTAAATACTGTAAAGGTTATGTATTGCAGTGTAGAAACCCATGCAGATACAGGTCAAAAGTTTTAGTTAATGTTCACATCAAATATCAGAAAATGTGGGGAAAATGCGATCTTAGTAACTTTGACTGTGGCATGGTGCCATTTAAACTGATTTCCGAAATAGTGCCAATATTCAGTGTATCCACAAGATTGCAAGTGCAATATTGCTTTTATACAACAGTTCACTAAACCAAAAAATTATATTGGGTAATTGACATTTCAGACATATAGCCGAACATGGACTAATGTTTTGTTTATTTTTGCTCTGCTAGTGGAAATATATCCCAAAGAATGTTCGCTCACTTTATAGCCTGTTGGCTAGCTACCTAGCTAGCTCACATTGATTTGTACATTCCCTTTAAAGCTTTCAAAGTGAAATTGACTTTCCTTCTTCCTTTTCATCATCATTTGATGAGCTTTCATATTTTAAGTCAAAAGTTATATGCATGTATCATTTCTCTTGTCTGATGCTGATGTTACTGGCACTACTGTAGTGACCTTTTCAAACTAGGACATGGAATGTGGAGAACATAGATGAGTGGAATGATTCAAACTGGGAAATGTACCAGTGTATAAGCAGTCTTGGAATGCTACTCAGCCAATCAAATTAGTGGACCATAACTAACTATTGTGTCATAGAACACTTTATTGTGAACACTATACTAGGTCTGAAATGATTCATTGAGTAACTCAATTTACTAGATTACAAAAAATCCTCAAGCCAAATTCTTTGCATCAAAGCTTTGTTTAATTCATACATCCATAAAAGTCTTCCTGTGTTTTGCATGAATGATTATTACTGTCGCACGATGTGCTCAAGCAGTGGACACATGATGGGAAGACATGATTTGATGGCATGGACGGTGAAATGGAGAAGAGCTAAGGGCTAAGGCGAAGATGCAGGCCAGAGAAAACGGTAGAAGGTGTCCAAAGTTTGGGATCATTTCAAGTTAAAGAAAAACAAAATTCTGTACAGCATGTCCATTGTAAAACAGAACAAGTGTACCACAAGAGCACAACGTCAATGCTTCAGCCTGTCAGCAGGAAACATCCTGTTTGCACATCCAGTCCACAGAACCGACCCGACATAAGGTAACATTAATTTCAGTAAATAACGTACATCAATGATTTGCTAGTTCACATGAATGCTACGGCTATATTTAATGTCTAGTTTAAAAAAATCAATATGGTGGCTAGTCATGCGTTTTTCTCAAGAAACTAACCATAGAAAATAAAATGTTATAGTAAATTTGTGAAAGCCTGAGCTTCATTCATGTGATTATTATGATAGTTACACACACTCACAGGAATGGGTATTGGTACTTCTTAATGTTAACCGGTTCTGAATCAGTAAAAACCCAAGTAGCATTAAGCTTTGACCAGTTTGGTTATGTTATTGTTAGTTATGTTATAGTTAATTAAGCTCAGTTCTGTTATCAGTGCGAGAAATTTTAGCAAAACAAATGTAGCCAGAGCCACAGATTTTTAAACTGAAAATCAGAACTGGGGATTTATTTTCCAAAACTTCCACATTGTCACACAATGCTGGACAACTCTGGTTTCAGGACTAGTTGACCTTCGAGTCACATTACAAACATTAAGCTGAAGGGATTTTTAATGAAGATAGACTTCACAAAAAAACACCCATGTCTGTGTGATGCATGCTGCCCTCCTGTTGTGTTCAGTCATGGCACAGAGTAAACTACATCACTTCACATCATATGATGCTGTTAATCCAATTTACTCTAGCATAAAAATTTTGAGTTTTGATTTATTAACTAAATGTATTTTAATGTTTTGATTGTCACAGACATTTTAAATAATAAAAATTGATTGTTCTAAAAATGAAATGTATGAATTGTTCATTTTAAAAGAGTTGTTTTATTTTCTGTTGTATATTTACAAATGGTCGATATGATGGAATAATTGATAGAATACTCAAATAATAAAATAATCAATAGCTGCAGCCCTGCACTATATTAATACTGGGTAGGGCCTCCCTTTGCTCTTAAAACAGCCTCAATGCTTCATGGCATGGATTCCACAAGATGTGGGAAAATTCCTTTGAGATTCTGGTCCATGTGGCTATAATTGTATCACAAAAATCATATGCTAGAGACTAGTGTGTGTGAAAAGTATAGAAGCTCAGTGTCTAAAAAACTCAGCCCATCCAACATGAACAACCAAGCAATGGTTAAAGTCTCAGAGATCACTTTTTTCCCATTCTTATGTTTAATGTGAATTTGTTCCCTTGACCTGTCTCTGCATGAGAGGGCTTTCCCCTTGGGGATTTGGGGAATGTGTGTGCAGGATCCAGCACATCCCTGACCAGGATTGCAGTTACTGAAGATTAATATATTTATTAATGAAGTAAAGAATGACTTAATTAATTATTTGTATTGTTTTGCAGGTTTCTGCCATTACAGGCTCCCTGATGATCAGTTTGCTGAAGGCTTTGCATTTCAAACAGATTAAGTGAACTTCTGCACTTAGAACCTGTGCTTGCTACATTCCACCTCACTTTCCCCCCTTTCTTCTGTAACATCTGCCCATGCTATGTCTCTCTCTTTCCATAGAGGGAGCATCAAATTGGCCAGGGTTAAAGGAAATGATAAACATTACAATGATGGATGGCTCCTGCCACAGTGTAATGAGGTGTGATTGCCCTTTTTAATTGTTTTCCCCTATTGTTGAGTTTTCAAAAGGGTGCTGTAATGTTACAATAAAGGGAGACACATATATGAGTGTGATGGTCAGGTGTCCACAATCTTTTGGCCATATGCCTTTTGTGTCAAGAAACGAATATTATGGGAGGTATCCAGTTTCTACTAAAGACATCTCAAGAGCATCGGGCTTGAGAGCTTGGGTGTTCATTTCTGTTAGTACATATTTTCTTACCTTCATAGTTGTGTATTTATAATTATATTCATATTTATAAATATTTTGGAACAACACAGACCCTGTATTATTTAGGAAGGAGGTACAAAATACCTGCAAGCAATGAATAAACTTTGGTCCAAATGGTTCAACTGAAACCCTGCCTCTCTAAGACATCCCTTTTATAGCTAATCATGTTACAGACCTGATATCAATTAACGTAATTAGTTGCTAAATGTTCTCCCAGCTGAATCTTTTTAAACTTTCTTGCTTTTTCAGCCATTTGTTGCCCCCTGTGCCATCTTTTTTTGAGACCTGTAACAGGCATCAAATTTGAAATGTGCTCATTTAGTGGATAAAGGTGTACAATTTCCCAGTTTGAACATTTATGGTATCTATGTCCTGTTGTGAATAAAATATTGGCTCAAGTTATTTGAAAGTCTTTTAGTTTTCATTTCATTCAACTTTAAAGAACATCCCAACTTTTCTGGAATTCGGTTTGTATTTTACACACATTTTTCTCCCATTTACAACATTATGAATATAATGAATGCAGTTGCAGAGAGAGGTGTTCAGGCCCAGCAGGCTCAGCTTCCCAATCAGGTGCTGAGGAATGATTGTGTTGAACGCTGAACTGAAGTCTATGAACAGCATTCGTACATAGGTGTCCTTATTGTGCAGATGTGTGAGGGTGAGATGTAGGGTGGTGGCAATGGCATCATCTGTGGACCGGTTGGGGTAATATGCGAACTGCAGGGGGTCTAGTGAGGGAGGCAGCAGGGTCTTGATGTGCCTCATGACAAGCTTCTTGAAGCACTTCATCGCGATGGGTGTGAGTGCAACGGGATGATAGTCATTGAGGCTGAACACTGAAGACTTCTTTGTCATGGAAACGATGGTGCTGGCTTTGAAGCACTTGGGGACGACAGCAGTGCTCAGGGAGATGTTGAAGATGTCAGAGAGAACATCTGCCAGTTGGTCTGCACATTCTCTGAGCACTCTCCCAGGGATGTTGTCTGGTCCAGCAGCCTTCCGTGGGTTAACTCTGCGAAGAGTTTTCCTCACATCAGCAGTGGTCAGATACAGTACCTGGTCACTGTGAGAAGGGGTGGTCTTCCTCGCTGTTACATCGTTCTGTGCATCAAACCAAGTGGTTTGTGCATCAAGTTGGTGTTGTTGCCATTGGTTGCAGCCTCCCTGAACATATGCCAGTCAGTGTGCTCAAAACAATCCTGAAGAGCAGAGATGGCTTCTACTGGCCAGGTTCTCACCTGCTTCAGAACCGGTTTGGTGCACCTGACGAGTGGTCTGTATGCTGACTTTAACATAACAGAGATGTGGTCCGAGTAGCCAAGGTGGGGGCGGGGCTCTGCATGGTACACGCCGAGAATGTTTGTCTAAACAAGATCCAGCGCGTTTGTGGATCTCATTCCAATGTCCACATACTGATGGAATTTCGGGAGCACTGATTTGAGATTTGCATGGTTGAAATCTCCGGCGACAATAAACAGTCCATCGGGGTGTGCATTCTGCTGCTCGTCCTTTACAGCTCACAGAGCGCATCCTTAGCATTAGTGCATTAGTCTTTAGCATTAGTACACTCCGACAATGAGCATGGCGGTGAATACCCAAGGTAAATAAAAAGGTCTGCATCTAACAATCACAAACTCCACAAATTATGAGCAGTAACTAGAAACTAGTACAGAGTTCTTGCATCATTCTGTGTTGCCAAGGTTTGCCGTCGGAGTCGCGCCAAGAAACAAAATAGAACAAAAAAGCACCATTTCGAATCCGAGTGGCCACTGCGTGCTACTACCGCCCCGCCATCATGGACCAGTTTTACAACTTTGAAGTATACACTGGCTCAATCTCTCCAATGAATGGAATGCCAGATTTTGGAGCAAGTCGCAACATCATTTTATGACTTGCAAGTATAATCCTAGCCAACCTCTGCCACAAGCTGTTCTTTAGCAAGTGGTTCTACAGTGTTGATCTCCAAACCACTCTGCAGAAGAGAAAGCTCTACTGTGTTGGAACAGTGTGAAAGAATCACCTAGCAGGTTGCAAATTTTCTGAGGATGTAGCATTGATGAAGAAAGGCAGTAGAGCTGTTAAAGAGAAAGAAATGTGGCATGATGGCATCCAGATCAGGGCAGTTAAGTGACATGACAATTGTGCTGTCACATTCCTCTCAACCTTTGCCTCAGCCAACCCAAGAGTCTCTTTGCATAGGTGGGTTAAGAACAGAAAGGAAGCAGTGGAGGTTGCATACACAAGTAATATTCAGACCTACAATAAAAGTATGGGTGGACCTTCTAGACTCACTAATTGCTCTTTACAGAACCAAAGTAAGTTCAAGGAAGTGGTATCACCAGATTGTGATCCACATGATGGATTTCACTCATTAATTTATGACTTATATTGAAGAGACTACAGGGAATGTGGTATGCCATAGAAATGTGTACAGTTTGCTGAAATTCAAGGCTGAAGTTGCATATGGCATGAAGAGGAAAGTCTTGAAGAGAAGGGGGAGACCATCACAGAATGTTGAGTGAGACCTGGCTGAGAAGAAGCTCAGAGGTCATTCTGCACCTGTGCCAAAGGTGCAACACTTTTGCATTAGGACAACACTGATCATTGGCCTGTTTTGGTGGAGAAGAGGGGCCAGTGCAAATACCCTGGCTGTAAGGGTACAGTGAAAGTGCAGTGCTCAAAGTGTGCTACTTACCTATGCCTCACAGCTGAGAAGAATTTATCCATGAATTTCCATAAGCAGTGAGCCAAAGATGGCAGCAACACAGCAAATGGTGGCAACATACAGTACCAGTCAAAAGTTTGGACACACCTACACTTTTTCATAGGTTTTTCTTTATATTTTTTTGCTTTCTACATTGTAAAACATTACTGAATACATCAAAACTATGAAGCAACATGTATGGCATATACTGAATTATGCGGTAAACAAAAAAGTGTAAAAAAATTGAAGGACAACCCACCTACACTGTAAAAAACATCCTGCAATCACATCGAAGAAAGAGGGGTCTGCAATATCTAGTAGGCTGGGAGGGTTACGGGACTGAGGAACAATGCTGATTCCAGGAGAGGACATTCTGGACCCTTTAATGCTTTGAATCTTCCACAATGATCACCCGAACCAGCCTTGACCTCGGCCTCGGGGGCGTCCTCGGAGACGTTCAGCTCCCGGAGGTAGCTCTTTTGGGGGGGCTCTATCAGGACTCTATCAGGGGCTCTATCAAACCAATACTACAGTTGGCCATTTCATAAATGTAATTTTAAACTTACTTTTAAATCCTATGTTTTAGTGAAATTTTTAATTTTCTTTACAATACTTTTCCAAAACAACATGCTACTCCCTGCAGGGGGGCGACCATAAACTATTTACCATACTACATATCTCTGTGATAGTGTTCATAGTTGTGATTTTATACTTTAAAAATGTAATTCCCAAAACTGTATATATATACTACATAAATAGGTTCTACAACTGTCACATCACTATCACTGGGTAAGTTACTTAGCTAAGCTAATCCAAATTAGCAACAGCTTACTGCCTGAATGTTTAATATTTATTTTGGAAATTTTCACAACATGGTTTTTATGATTACAAACCAAACTAGCAATAGCTTAGAAGGAGTTGCTTATCAATCCAATAATGAAGTCAATTCAGATAACGTTGCCTTGCAAATTATGTTTCGCAAACTACATGTTTTTCTAAATTTAACATCATGGAAAGAATGTTAACGCTAGCTGGCTGGGTTTTGGTCATGCAAACTAACTAAGATAAGAAGAAACCTATTATAATATTTAATACAGCCTTCAACTGATTGATTTATTGGACGTTTTAAACATTTTACTTACGTTTTGTGGACTGGCACTGGACTGACTCCATATTTTAATATAAGCTTTGTAAATACAAGTTTTGCAAGATTGCTGAGGTGTATGGAATGAGTTTGAAAATGAATAACTGAGTCCGGTATATCTTCAATTTAGCCATGTTTCTATAAACATTAAGCTGTTGTGTTGCAGACTGCCACCTTGGACAGATGGTAGAAGGTTGTCTGGTGCAGGACAGGTGCTGTACATCAACTCTTTCTATGGGAGTCCAAGTACAGCACAGTGGAAAAAGATTGTGTAGCCTTCACTATCTGAAAGTATTGGGGCATCATTCACTCTCTGTTCAGACCTTTAACCTCCTCCCTCCTGACCTCTGCCAGTGGTTCTACTGCATGAAGTATGACAGTAGGTAGATCACTTGTTGGCACAGTTGATTAACATCCTGTGATCAACAGGCTGGGGGTGCAAATGATAGTAACTGACTTTCCCTTTAGGGAGAAAAAGGGGCAGACCAGACAGCTCTCCATCCTTCAATGGACAGCAGGCTACTGAAACAGATGGGGGCATGGTTTAGTCTTCAGGAGTGTGGAAAATGACTGATTTATCTTTGTTTTCCACAGGCTGGGGACACAGATGGTAGTGGATGAACACCAACAGCACAGCAAAACAATACTGGAGGAGAGCTACAGCTGATGAACTGTTTACCATCCAGAGCTAAATGTGATGCATACATTAGCTACTAGCACATCCATTATGTCGGTTTTAATACCATGACGAAGGACTCATGTAAAATCATTTAGCTGTATGCATGCATGGCATTTCGGAGGACAGGCACATTCTCATTAAAGTCAGATAAAGGTAATTTGTAATTATGAATGTGAACTGTCACGATAGGCAAATCTGATCTGAGCAAAAAATCTGAATTGAGCAATGTAGTGTGAACGTAGCCGAAGACATTTAAAGGAAATCAAGGGAAAAGCTGTCCCAAACGAATTCACTTTAACTATTTGTTTATTTCTTGCTAATGACACCATTAAAAGCTGGTAATGTTTTGTAATATTGGGTTTGCCTAATTTTTTTTTGCCCAGAAGTGTATGTTCAAGGTAAAAGTATTATGCATGCAAGCATTCTCCCGTGTTGTGCAAGTTCATACTTAACAAGAGATGACTCAAAGTTCAGTTCACAGTCCCAAAAATGAACTAGTTCACATTCATTACATCTGAATTTTTAATGAGCTGTTAAGCTATTCTTTTTATAGAACTAAAAGTAGAGATTAATTTTAAAAGCCAAGAAAACAATACGAGTATATGTTAATGTATCATAAAGCAGGACAACTCAAAACTGTAATTCAGCTTTCTATATACATTTTTTATTATGCAGAAAGTGAAAAAAGAGGAGCATTAAAGGTATACATATATAGCCTGCATGAACCAAATTATGCAGCAGTTCAAAAACATAAAACACATTACAGGCTAGTACAGGCTCCACCTCTGCCTTCATTTCAGTCACTAACTGAAAGTAAATGTGATTTTTTTTCTGTTGGCATCTGTACTGATTTGCGCTTAAAAACTTTAAATGTTCATACAAACTGGATTCAGAAGTACTGGTGGCAGCATGAAACGTTAGCGTTAGCCATACGAGGTGCCTGCCGGGTACAGTAAATGCTTGGGTGCTGCTGTGAAACACATTGTGGTTCTTCTTCTTATGTTTTCAAATCAGTTTGAAACAATTCAAAGTGAATATGAACACTGTTCAGTCTTCACAATCAGACTCAACAAAGCACACGTCCATGTTCATTACTCACAAATTGTACTGGACAATACTTTGGGTTTCACAATAGACAATGATCAAAATATGGTTAACTGTTTGATTTAACCTAAATTGGCTTTAAGTATATAATAAATAAATAGCCCAATATTTTATAGTATTTTTTAATCCATGTTTGTCCCATTTATTATCCAATGTGTTTTAATAAACAATAGCTACTGATTTGGTGCTGTCAAAATGAATGCCATGAATTAACTATGCCTATTAACATTTCAGATTAGTTTGATGGCACAAATTTACTAGAACTGTTATCTTACAGCATATAACCATACAATGCTATTGTCCAAAATGTTTATTGCATATCAAAAACACAAGCTCTCTACCAGTAAAATACTATTCACAGATACCAGATGTAGTAGAATAACAGCCTGCAAAAATGCAATATTTATAACTGTTTTTCCCTCCTAAAATACAAAACACCATTTTTGATATTTAGGAGTAGCAGCAGTTCATAGCCAAGCACAGACTTTAAAAATGCATTTAGAAATCATCCAAAGTAACACTCACACACTAACACATACAAACAATATTACTGACCTGAAACTGTGATTGCATTTTCAATGGTTTTTAAGTCCACAAGGCAAGAATAAGGATTGTACTAGAACAAAAACATCTCTACTAAACTAAAATCTGAAGGAGGTTTGCTGTAAGCTGTAAAGACTGGAAGAAAAAAAAACCCCACATTTATAAAATCATAGTAACTTAAACACAAAGTTATTTATCCATCAGTAACACTTCAGTAAATAATGAGGTCTAATCTTCATGCTAAATAGTCTCTTTATGTTCATCACAGCATCCTGTTGGGAGGGAAAAAAACACTGAGGAAAAAAGTTCCTCCCCATTCGTACCTTAGCAGAGCAGAAAAGACTCTTGCAAAAAAGAAAAGCCATTTTGATATAGTTCATTACTGTATTACCACACTTCAACTCTACAGATGTTTTAACACAATTTAGGGCAAACCACGCACACATGTTCACCAGACATGGCCAAACTGATCAGATGTGATCAGATCAGAATGAAGTTAGACAGGTCAAAGTTCAGTTCTCTCCTGATGAAGAGGAACACTTCTTTGTATGTCTTCATTTTTCTGCTTGTCGCTGTGTTCATCAAGCAGCTTACTTTTCTTTTTCTTTACCTTCTTCTCCCTGTTCTGGTAATGCTCACCACCTTTGACCTTCTTTTTGCTTTTCTTTTTCTTTTTGCCTTGTCTGATGGCCGGGTCTCCTTTCTTCTCAGCCCAATTTTCCTGTAGACATGCTTCAGATAAACAAAAAGAGTGGGAAAATATATTTACTTTTTAAATTAGTACCTAACTTTAGACTTCTATCCATCTATCAATCTTCTTTCGAGTTTCTTTTAATATTTAAAATGTCTTTAATAAATAGCTGTTTAAACTTGACCGCTTAATCCATACATACAAGTACAATAACTCATGACATATTATATGATTTAAAGCTGATCATTCGAGGTTTACTTTAGTTACTTTTCTTATGTGTAAATTTGAACTAACTCATTGAGCATGAGTAGGATATAAACATTTCTCCGACATTACAGGACTTTCATGAATACTAAGGTTCCTGTGTAAGTGCTTGTGCAAAGAATTTACAAATAAATCTGTACATATCGAGCTTACTAAATTAAGCCCATTGTGTTTGTAAGAAGCATAACAGCGATAATTATTTACTTGCTCTACTAGGTATTAATAATGTGCGATTTCGGAGCATGCACTTTTTTTTTCCAAGAGTATAATATACAGTATAATCCTTTATACGTTGGCACTCATGCAGGTCATAAATGGAATAATTGGAAATCCTTGAACCATACTGTTAAGGTTGAATACTAGGAGAATAAATTAACATCTTTATTAGCACTAAAGGCATGAGGAAGTAATCAGAGTTGTAGAATAACAGGAACAATGTAAACTTGGGGTTATGGAGGACTAGGGGGGTAGGCCTTTACATACTAGTGGTTCATCAAGGACACTGAAATTAATGCTTCGCTGATTTATGAAGGCTCATACTCAAGTCTTCATGCTTGAGCTGACATTGACACTTGGTATTAAAATGCTCTTGGGCAATCTGATCACAAGTGGATAGCGCTAAATATAAGTGTAAACAACCACCAAGACGCATTCAAGGTGCATTCACTCAAACTGCTTGCCGAGGTGGTCTGGGATGCATTTGACCACATATTTTCTGCAGTGTAAATGCTAATGCATCCTGAAGTGACCCTAACAAGGACGTAACAGCAAAATATGTGATCAATACAAGATGTAGTCTAGTTTTGGTGACAGTGCGTTAATGCTTGAAAAAAAATGGAATGGTGCACTCTCAACAGTTAGAATAGCTCATACATCTATATTAGCTCTTTAAGCATTTTGTTTTCTTAGCTAGCCGATGCTAAACCAATCAGGCATTTTTCTGGCAACAGAAATTATGTAATAGGTGTGACCCTTTGCCCTTCAAGCAAATGTGACGTAATGAAAGTGACATGGATGAAATCTGATCACAAAGTGGTCACCTGGTCACCTTGGATGCACATGATAGACACAGGTGTAAACCACAATGCATCGTAGATGTCCATTTAATCAGGTCAGCATGACCCGATCGTCCAAGACGCATTTCAAAACCAAGTGCAAACAGTGCCCTTGAGTCCCTGTGGCCTTGCTACTAAAAGATGTCATTACTTATGAATTAGGGTCCCTACTTTAATACAAAGGAAATGAATTGGCTGCCTCAAAGATTTTTTATTTTGTCTATGAATGTAAAAGAGTATTCAATGCTTTATGCGCTGTAACATACATGTGTCTTGTCCTTTCAGAACATGTTTCTCACACAGGTATGTCATCAGGTCTTCTTCCTGGTTGCCTTTATACCAGTCTTCAATAACTTCTTCATACTGCTCAACCATCACATCACACTAAAAATGGAGGAAAACAGAGTCCTACTAGAGCACTGCATTATTGTAATCATACCATACATCTAAATCATACCATACAGCTAAATGTCATTAATACTAACATGTACACACACAACAGTATGTATACACTCACCATCCACTTTAAAATGACCACCTGTATACCAGCTCATTTATGCAGTTATCTAATCTGCCAATCATGTGGCAGCAGCACAGTGCATAAAATAATGCAGAAACAGATCAAGAGATTCAGTTAATGTTCACATCAAACATCAGAATAGCGAAAACATTTGATCTTTGTAACTTTATACATTAAGCGTTTAAGTCACAGAGATTACATTTTCCCCCATTCTGATATTTGATGTGAACAATAACTGAAGCTCTTAACCTTTATCTCCATGATTTAATGCATTGTGCTGCTGCCACACGATTGGTTGTCTGGATATCTGCATTGGCGAGCAGGTGTACAGGTGTTCCTATTAAAGTGAATCATGAGTGTACAGTATTAGGCATTTTTACATGTACTCATACTGTACATCTTTGTTTCATACATACCTGTTTCTTGAGGTCAGATACTTCAGCACTTGTCTCATTCCACAGCTCATAAGGAATGTCCATGACAACCTTCACTCCTTTGTGGACCAGGTTATGCAAGGTGGAAAATGTCTCAGACATACCCTATGCAAGGAGAAAGAGAAAAGCAACCTGTACTGAACATCAATGTCTCCGTTACTCCATCATGTACAGACCTGCTACACTATACATATTTTATGTAAAAATCAGCTACAAAGAAAGAAAACACAAACACTACTTTGTTAACTTTGAAACTTATGGTTAGATTTTTTTGTTTCACTTTCTAATTCTTCTATTTGTATTTTTGTATATTCAGTAAAATTACAGCAAATTTTGTTTGTAACTTAAATAAAATAAAAAAATTTTTTTACAGATTATATAAATATATAGCTTTTTATAGTTTTTTTGTAATGTTTCTACAGTTGTAAACATTTTTAGATACAGTACATACTCTATAGATAAACCAAAGACAAATTACAATAATAACAACACTAAATAAACTAATAAAATACTAATAAAACATACAATCCTAAAAAAAGCTACCATCTACTTCACAGATTTAAAGGAGGCCTGCCGTGAAAACTTTGTTTTTTTTCTTCTTGTTTTTGAACATGTCTTCAAGGACTAGGACTTTCAAAGTGGACCGTTACCTTCCTAATATGTAATGTCCATAGAAAGAAAATAGGCAGAGAGAGTGGACAAAAAAAGAAAAGCTTATCATTAGTATGTAGCATAGTGCATGCAGCCCGCTTTATTAATATATGACCACCCATACTAAACTGAATCAGGCAGATGAGTCATCTAAACACAGTTATGCAGCAAAACAACAAGCAGAGACGTCGGGGAGAGAGTGTAAACATGCGGTTCTGGGATGCAAAAAAAGAACACCAACATAAGGTTTGGAAATCAAAATAGTTTTCCAAAGGAAGATAAAATACAAAAAGAGTGCCGGAATTTCATTTGTGGGGAAGTCCATGAAGATTCCCTGACTCATGCCGAGTTGCTTGACCAGTCAGGAGAGTCGCTTAGATGCTTGATAATGCATCCAGGATTAGGCCACTTTAACCAGCAGCATCTCCTAAGGTCATTGAACCTTGCAACCAGTGCACAGATGCAACCCAGCAGTTAGCTAATGCTTTTCCGCCCCAGAACATCTCATCCAGCCAGGGGCCTGGATTCTAAGTTAAAACCTCAAGGATCGGTGCCCTAATTTTTACAGTTACTTTTCTGTTTATCGATTCTTCAAAAAGCCTATATAGTTATCTGAATAAGGAAAAAAAAATATTTAAAGTGTTACAAATATGGTTACAAATATGTGTTTCTGAGGCCTAAACATAGCCAAGCCAAAAACTCAAATAAAATTTTGGTCAATTTCAAGGATGACCCTGCTTTGACTATGTCTACTTAAATTTTTTCACATACTATATCAATTAATGTACTAGCATGCAAAGTCTGAGCCTGCTCGGTGGTTTAGTTCTTGAGCTTTGGACTTGTGAATTTTGATGAAAAAATGATCAGTCGGATAAAATCTGCACCCCCTCCCCACGGTAAACAGGCTTTATCTTGGTAAGTATTGAACTTGCATCAACAGAAAAAATGTGCAGGGTGTCTCCTGACTAACATGGGTACACCTGGCAATTTTTCCAGAATTTTTTGTGACTGAAGTGGGAGGGTTTAAAAAAAGCTTTAATCTTCATGCAAAAGCCATTGTTTACCTCTCAGAGGTAAACTGCATCATTCTAGAGCATTCTGGGAATAAAACATATAGCATTATCTTTGTGCTACAATTCCGCCCATGCGAGCGGATATTTTGAGCAAACAAGAGACTTTTTTGTACACACAGTAACTTCATGTTAACGCAATAAAAGTTCGCCACCTTCCACATACAATGGACCAAATTCCATTTTTCTAAATTTCAAAGTCACTGCTTATCCCAATTTGAAGTTATCCTAACATAAATTGAAGGGATGAGGTTGAAGTGCATTTCATAATTTAAATTCCAAGTAAAAATTTTAAAAGAAAAAAACTTAATGCGAAATTTGAAAAAGAACTGTGATCAAAATTAGAGAACACTTTAGGATAATTCAGTTATTGGTGCTAATCTGACACCTGGTTATAATTTCCTTTATTATCTAGCAAACCCTATTTATCTGGCAGAATTCAGTTATTTTGCAAGATTCTGCCACTCCAAGGTGACTGAAACCCTGCGAAAGGTTATAGGGATAACTCTTTCAGGCAATTCAAGTGAAGTTGGTTGTTCCAAAAGTATGATTTCTAGAATATTTAAACTTTACAATGACACTAATTCATTCATGTCCCCAAAAAATGCTGGTCATCCACTTAAGACAAATGCATGAGAGAACAGGATGACACGGAGGACTCTTGATGGGGAATTCGTTCAACACTGCAGCTGGGTTTGCCCACCAATTCAGCATTGAATGGGGCAAAGTTCTGTCTTTGCAGTGTCTCACTGTCTGAGAGAATTTGGACTGAAAGACTATTCCAGATTGGACAAAGCCTCTCGTCAACAGAGAGAATCAATGGCCTAGACTAACCTTTGCTGAGGAGCATGTTGTGTGGACAGAGGAGAGCTGGTAGAAAGTTCACTTTAGTGATGAGGGGACGTTTAATTTACTTGGGTCAGATGGGAATCATTATGATCAGCGTCAAACTGGGGAAAGACTGAACCCAGAGTGTGTGAAGAAATCAGTTAAAGTAAAAGGAGGAAGCATTATGGTTTGGGGAATGTTTTCTGCAGCAGGAGTTGGGCCTCTTATATAGCTACACGGCAAGGTGAACGCTAATGTAATCAGAACCTCCTTCAGCAACACAAGGTTCCTTACCTGCATGCATCTCCCAATTAGACTGCAATTTTTGTGCACGACACTGCCTCCTGTCACACTGCAGAAGGGCTAAAGAACTCCCTTGACGCTGAGAACACTGAAATAATGAAATGTCCAGCCCGGAGTCCCGATCTGAACATGATCAAGCATCTTTGAAAGCTCTCTAGAGACAATGTTATGGCTAAGAAACATACTACAGTTACCGAACTCTGGAAGAGACTAGGAAAAGAGTGGAACAAGCTCAAACCAACGTTGCAACCATCAAATATTCCATTTGTAAGGTTATTTTCTGCTGCAAAGTTTACAGTTCTCTAATTTTGATCACTGTATTTTCCACGATATAAAGTTTTTTGTTGAACTGCATTGGTTATCTTGAAAAACATGCTAGAAGAACAAACGCTAGTGATATACCCACAGTTAATATTCCTTAAAATTTAGATTTTCCTTAAAATGAAGGTTGCCAATGTTTCAGAAAAATATGAAGTATTTATAAATTGTTCTCTAATTTTGATCTCCACTGTATATGCAGGAGGATGGAGAGAGAGCGAGAGTGCGAGAGAGAGATGTACTTTAGATGTACATTGTGAAAACAGGAGTACTAAAGCAATGGAAGTGCAGGACCCCACACAGCGGCTCAAAGTCCCACTGTGTGCTGAGGAATGAGGCACAAAAACATTGAATAGTGATTAAATCCACAGGATTGGATGCAGTATTAAACTGGTCATTATAATAAGCTGCAGCTGCTATAGAGGTTCACACATGTATCTATTTTGAGACAATATCATGATGGTAGCGTTCTGATTTTTGTTGAGAAGTAGGAGTAGCTAGAAATGCGTCGGAGAAAATGTCATGCTACCAAGTGGACCAGTCACAGTCGTTGGCACAAATCTATGCCATAGGTACAGTGTAGCAGAGTACCCTACACCGTCTCCAACACTGTAGCCCGATGTGCACCTCTCCAGAAATGTAACTACACATTGAGGCAACGCAGACTGTGATTTAATCATTATGCAGTATTTTTGTGCCTCAGTTGGAGCGTACTGTATGGAGTGAGATTACCGTCTTTTATATGAGAGCACCGATACAAGGCTTTTAAAGTGGGAATCCATTTTATAAAATGATGCCAAGTACAACTAGTGTTTCATGTCCACTTTAAAACACAAATACTTTCAGTGAGACTCCACTTGGTTCATGAGGTTTTAATTTAATGTTGGTGTAAATTTGTAAAAAACAACATTTTGTCTGTGTTATTTTGTGTTTCTTAATCCCGCAGTGAAACATGGAACTCGGATCCTGAGCTTTTTCTGTGGGTCACATAGATATGACATAGAAATCAGCCTGAATCCAGGTTCCAAAACAGTTGGGACACTGTGTAAAGCACATGCAAAAAAACAGAATGCAATGACTTTTTATAAATATACACGCTTTCTTCAACAACGTTCCAAAAAGTTGGGACAGGGGAATGTTTACATCACCTTTTCTTTTAGCAACTCAGTAAGCGATTGGGAACTGAGGACACTAATTGATGAAGTTTTGGAAGTGAAATTCCTCAGTTTATCAACAATGCAGGGTCTCCAGGCTCTCCTATTTTAAGCTTCATAATGTGCCACACACAGGTTTGTACTGCAGGGAGGCCAGTCTCGTACTTACACTCTTCCACTACGCTGTTGTAACATGTGCAGAATGTGGCTTGGCTTTGTCTTGATGAAATAAGCAGGGACGTCCCTGAAAAGACATAATCTAGATGGCAGTGTATGTTGCTCCAACACCTGCATGCACCTTTCATTGTTACCCATGCCATAGGCAATAACACACCCCATACCATCACAGATACTGGCTTTTCAACTTTGCACGGGTAATAATCTGGATGGTCGTTTTCCTCTTTATCCCAGAATTTGAAATGTTGACTCGTCAGACCACAGCGTCATCAGCCCAAGCTCATCTGAGATGGAGTGCCGCAAAGTGGAAAAACACTTTGCGTCAGTCCATCTTAGATGACCTTGGCCCAGACAAGTTAGTGGCATTTCTGGATGTTTCTGATACATGGTTTTGCTTTGCATTTGTACATAGACACAGCGATGAACTCTATTTACCAACTATGATTTTCAAAAGTGTTCTATTGGTGGCATCTAATAGGAATCAGCTACTCTAATCAGCTGAGATGACACTCATGCCACTGTGTACTCAAGCTAGAGCTCTTGCGAGATCACGAGGCCACCTGGGCAATGCAGTCGGGAGCCTCAACCCGGCAGCGTGAACCTGGAAGCCTATGCTGTATTTTTATTTTTGAGAATTCCACAACTTCCCCAGTCTTTTGTTGCCCCGTCCCAACTTTTCTGGAACGTGTTGCAGGTTAAATATAGATTGACTGTATACTGACAGAAAAAATTAAGTTTTGTTTGAACTTAAAAAAACCAGTTTGAACAATAAATATCTTTTCTTTGTATTGTATTCAATTAAATCTAGATTGAAAATACTTGCAAATCATTGCATTCTGTTCTTATCGACATTTTACAGTGTCCCGACTTTTTTGGCATCTGGAGCGTAGCTTTTCTGTGCGCTTGCTAACTCTCCGTTTCCCTTTCCACATCCCTTATCAGTGCATTTGCTCTTTTATTGAGAAAAGTTGACCACTCGACGCTTATTACAACATTGTATTGTAACACTGAGCACAACATTGAATTTCATTTTCTCAAAGTTAATAAGCCCTCATGTTAAAAAACATTCTCCAAAACATTAAGCTATTGTGTGCACAAAAAAAACAAAACATTTGTTTAGTCAAAATAAACGCTCGCACGCAGAATTGTGGCACGAAGGTGACTCCATAGAAATGAACTGTTCTGTTAAATTCTATATCTCTACAGAGAGATGTGAGAACAGCTCAGAAAGACAAATGTGGCGTGTGGGAAATATTTTTAATATAAGCATGTCAGTGGGGAAAAGAAGTCTCCTATACTTCTTATTTTATTACATGTTGAACATTTAAACAATGATTGATCAATGGTTTAAATGTAATCATTCAAAAGAACTTCGGTAACTGGTATTTAAAGGAACTAAAACAGGCTTTATGGATGTATTTTGAAGAGAGCTGAACTAAGATTAACTCTATATGGGACAGAAAAAGTGTTTTTTTTTTTAACCAGGTCTGCAGCTGTCAGCTCCTAACTTAGAGTTTCAATAGTTACCAATCCTAAAATAACATGTTTCTCTTCATAGCCAGTTTCTACAATAATTTGTTCTTCTCACTGATAAGAACAGGCCAGAGAGATTACCGAATGCCTTCTTTAAAAGAATAAACGCCTTTTTTTAATTAGTTTTTTTTGTAATAGTTGAGGATCCTCTCGGCGAGTTGAACGGTGTATTTGCTTCGGACGGGAGGTCTGCTAATTAACTTATTATAAGATCATTATAATGATGTTCAAGGTTACATCGAAGCAAGAATAGGCCCAAACAGAAAGCAGGAGATGCAGAAATTCATAGAAAGTTCTCATAGTGGGAACAAAGCCATAAGTGGTGAATATAACGAGGGCTAAGACAACATCAGAGAGTCAGGATGAAAAACAACCATAGTCACATAAGCATTATCCACAGGTGGGTTGAATGATGTAAACAAGGTAACAGCAATGAAGAGCCACTTAAGAAAAAGAAAGTATAAAAGGGTAATGAATTTTTATGACGTCAGAAGCTCGCAACACCAACTCATTTATTGCATGTTTGCCGAATCATTATGATGTCGATATTTTCCCCGAGTCTCTCACCTTTGCAAAGCGATTGCTGCCATCTCTCTCTTTGTGTAAATTGTACTGCAAGATCCTCGAACACACACTTTCCATCACCTCTATGAACCGAATGTCACTGGAGAAAACGCACGCACGCACACACGCACACGCGCGCGCACACACACACACCACAGAGGTATAGTCCTTCACAGTTGTTTATTATTATTGTTGTTGTTATTATTATTACATTTGTTTGTGCCAGCAAAGGTCTGCTATGAAAGCATAGTGCGGAAACGTCACACTTACGATTTCACGTATTTAATCGGTGGTGCGCCTTTATCGTCCAAGAAACGGTAGTTCGTCTCGATCACTTCTTTCGTTTTCCCCGTTTCTTCTAATGCGGCTTTCATCTCAATGCTCAAAAACTTACATACTGTAAAACAAAAATTAACAGGGGCAATTAGCGTACCGAAACTTACACAACCGCTTTAAATATCTCAAATCTTCAGTTAAAGAGGAAGTGTGATGCAGCCTGGTCCCACTTCTCCTTTTGAACGTCTCACCGCTGCAGCTAAGCTCAGTATGCTAACGTTCACAGGTGTTTATGCAACAGCTGATAGTAAAACTAACACAATGAAGAGAATGTTCATGGAGTTTACAATCATATGAAAAAGGCTTTAATGTGCCAGAGATCCTGAACGTTTCAAACCTACCTTCACATTTATTCGGTAAATGCACCCAGTCATCGTCCTCACTTGTGCGAACTGCTTGTGTACTTGCGAAAACTAATACTATAAAAATGAACTCATTCATTTCAAACAATGTTCTCTGTGTTAATATGTATAAAATACAAAAAGGATCACTAAGATTGCTGCCATCGAATTCTAACCAGTCTCTATTCCTGGAGCATTCACTTCCGCAGTAGTCCTGTCCAAACGAAGCACTGCCACTCATCAGACCAATCAGAGCAGGCGAAGTGGATCCGTACAGCCAATAGAAGATCTCGGAAGAGCCACGCGACCCCCGCCCTCTAAGGCTAGGAATCTCGCGAGATTTATGTTAACAGTGGACCCAGGGTTGGAACGCCGGCAAATGGGAGGAATTTAAGTTAAATACACTCATATACTAAAAGTACAATTGTTTCTGTGTCACAAATGCAAAATACATAAGAGTCAGACAAATGACTTCTAAATTTCATTAAATAGTTTGTTGGATATATGAAAAATTTTAAAGTGTACTTCATTCTCATAAGTAAGACCAAACCCTTTCCAAATGAATGTTCTCAAAGTAATTATTCCAGTAGGAATGCTGTTATTACATCAAAAATTATGCTATATTCTCATGCATGTATTAGGATACCAAAGTATTTTAAGAATTCAGTAAGTGTACTTTTTCATTAAACAATTGTGATATGAAGAAAATACTGTTCTTGATCCAATTTTTATTAATATTTGATATTTTTGTTTTGTTGTTAGAGAAATAAATAAGAAATTAGCATAGGACAGCCTGCCTATGAAGGTTAGATAACAGAAGAGGAAGTTTATGTACATCAAAATCACATTGAAGAAAGAATTCTATACTATTAATTTTTTCAAAGACAAGATTTGGAATTAAGTACCATTAGATAACATTAGATGAATGGAGATCAAGCACATTTAAACCTCCTTGACGTACATAAAATATTTCTGTTCAAATAGTGATGCTTGTTTCTCCATAAAAAGTTGAATAAAGTAGAGTCTGCTTTTTTTAATAGCTGACTTTGGAACATCTAGTAGTTTAGCTGGGTAAACTAAATGGGATAATATTTCAGTCTGGGATAAAATAACTCAAACTTCAAATGATAAACCTATCATGAACCACAAATCACATTTATTTGAATTTTTTTGGAAATAGGGGTTGAAAATTGGACTGTACTCTATCTGCTTGATTTTTGCAAATATTAATTCCTAAACATAATACTTCTTCTTTGGAATGGAACTGGAATGCCTCCAAGTTCTGTTGTATGTATACTATTTTTAAGTGTTTTAATTTACAACCAGATCAACAAAACACACCAAATAAAAAAATTCTTTACTTAAAATGAAATAAACTTTTTACTAAGCTGAAGTAGGTGAAAGAGCCACTTTTTTCTGTTGCTAGATTGTGGCGCTATAGCAGAAAGTCACTCAGGGCATGTGAATATCATCATAACAATAATATCCAATAATTATTGCAAATCTGACATGAATCTGATGAACCGTCTAGGTGGAGTATAGCAAAGATGGATGAAACAGCCATTGTTTGTGTGGCCAGATGGTGGAACTATACCACAGAGTCATCCAGGGCATGTGGATATGATCGTAGCCATTATGAACAATAGCCGGCTAAGTTTGATCCACATCTAGCAATGCATAAAGAATTTATGACACATTCTTTTTTGCATGGCAAACATGTAAATTCAGCATTTTGCCATTTCATCACCTTGCAAGATATCACACTTCACAATTTAAAATTAGCAACATCTTACAATATTGCCCTTTGCACAAGCAGAGGCTCGGCACCCAGATGAGTGAAAAAAACATTTTTTCTGTTGCCAGATGGTGGCACTATGCCTGAGTGTTACTTTGGGCATATGGATATGATCCTAACCATCATAACCAATAACCTGAAAAGTTTGAGCTGTATCAAGCAATCCATGGAGAATTTATGATGCATTCCTGTTTGCATGGCGACAAATATAAATTCATCATTTCAACACCTTACAAGATCTCAAATATCCATTCACAATTTAAAATTATCAACATCTTGACATTATGTATATCAAATTTGGCATGAATCTTGGAGGAGTATAGCCAAGATGGGTGAAAAAGCTATTCTGTGTGTGGCCAGATGATGGTGCTATACCAATGTGTCACTACAATAACCATCAAAACCAATAATCTGTGAAGATTGAGTTGTATCAAGCAATGCAAGAAGAAGTTATGATGCACTTCCTGTTTGTGTGGTGAAGCATAAAAATTCATGTAACCATTTCAATATTGTTGAAATATATAAAAAATCTAAACAAGATAAATATTTATTATCGCCAACATCTTGACATCATCTGCACCAAATCTGACATGAATCCGTTGAACCATCTTGGAGGAGTATGTTAAAATGTAAGATGTGTCAAAACATACAAAATCCAAAATGCCTCACTTCCTATTGGGCAGGGCTAATATAATGAACATTATCCATCCATTATTTATACCGGTATATCTGTCTGGGTCAGAGTGGAAGCTGGAGCCAATCTCAGCAATCTTTCCTGTGGGAGGAAACCAGAGCACCCGGAGGAAACCCACGCATGCACGGGGAGAACATGCAAACTCCACACAGAAAGGC
>JAQQZR010000010.1:11659451-11672425 GCA_030068235.1 Notoglanidium macrostoma | reverse complement strand
TGAAGCTGCTTTGAGACAATGTCTGTTGTTAAAAGCGCTATACAAATAAAATTGAATTGAATTGAATTGAACTTCATCATACACTTTCTTTTCGCCTCTGACCGATTACTTTGATGACGTATTTTTCCAGCGTAAAATAAAACACTTTTTACTTATTGGATTTGGAAATATCGAGCTCTGTTCAGTGGCGGTTGGTGTGTACGGCATCACTTTGTGATTATTCCATGAATACCACAAACATGCTGGTGCACTCCAGCCGCGCTAAACGTCCCAGCAAGCGCGTGAGGACATTACGACTCGTTCGCGCGCGCGGTGATGTTCCACTTACCTACACTATGGAACGAAAAAAACGTGACTTTGGTTTTTGTGACAGTGTTGCAAATCCTTCAAAGTCAGCCCCCACTTCGGTGGTATAACCATGTCGTGATAATACGGACCTGTCTAATAAGAAGAAACGTTTTGTTTGTGGAGCCATGAATTTGATGTTGGTTTTTGTATTTGACCTCTACTCGCTAAGATGTAATATATGACGATTGTCACTCACTGCTTTTAAAACATTTCTATGCATTTCAAAGACTGCATAAGAATTCTAATAGTAAAAATGAAATTACATCTCATCGCACAACTATATTAATGCATAAGTGGTGGTATTTCGCTATTTGCTAAAGCGAGTTGCTTAATCTGGACCTCTTGTTCCCCCTTAAATGCAGCGGCATCAGACATCATCACGTTACATATGGTATGCACGTCATGAGCTATGCGCTGCCTACAAGGACTGGTTTGCGTCTTCTCTCGTCGACGCACTGTAGTAAACGCGTGTCCCTCCCCAACTGATTCCCGCACGTAAATGTTGCGTAGGTGGAATTCTTCTTTCTGATTGGCTAGGGCTTTTGTGGCTGCGCGTGGGGAGCTGTGGGCGTGTCTGCGCGGCGTGATGGATAAAACGGACGGGGCACCTTGCAGAGACCTGGGTACCGCTCGGTGTCTTTGGGGTGGTGAGGTCCATCAAGGGCGTTGTGGTGATTAAAACAAGGAAGAAGACAGCTCATTCGCAGCAGTAGAGAGTTTAAGCCCTGATAAAAATGCCTACTCAAAACAAAGGTGATGGAGGATGGAAGAAGTTTTTGTGGAATTCCGATACGAGGGAGTTTCTCGGACGCACGGGTGGTAGTTGGGGTAAGAACACATTTAGGATATTGTAGGAATTCTCGCTCACAAATGTTCCGGGATGATGTCATGTGTTTAACATGTGTTTTTTCCCCGAGCGTCGACATTCTAGCGGGTACAATCTGCCTGTCTGCTGTCTGGTCACGATGCAACCTGTTAGATTTGACTTTGCAGCAAACGCACGACGGACTTCTGCGATGGTCAGCATGTTTTTAGGACATAACTGTGGCTGAATTAAGAAAAGTAACAGTCATTTAAAATAGTCGCCTAAATTTATTGAACGTTGACTGTCCGTATCTCTCTCACCTGTCCCACAGCTCTGGGCACAATTAAAAGAGTCTACCTCTTTTTGTTTGTTTGTTTGTTTTAAGGTTTTTCTGCAACATCACATGACAGATTGGCACATATATGCCGTATTCACAAGGCTATGCCGCGTATGATGTGGGTAGAAAGGTCATACAAGGGTCATGAAAGGGTAGTGAAGATTACTAATCATGCTGATGGAAGACAGTTTTCTCACTTTTTAGAAAGTGAACAAGACGCCTTAATTCCTCGCAGTATTAAGGTTTCTCGGGTTATTTGATAAATACATGTAAGAATGGCCTCACTGATTGTAATCAGTGGAAATATGTGAGGACAAACATTTTACAACTAAATTCCTTGACTATGTCTGACATTAAATGTGCACGTTGTTTAATTTGTATGTTGTTGTATGCTCCATATAGAAAGGGTTAAAAATGCATCATTGTCCAAGGTGACACAAGGTGATAGGCCTACTCTTTAGGGTTTTGGGATTCAAACTGCTCATCTAATGTTTCACCAGCAGTGGTCCGGCATCTGCTAGAGCAGCTCATTGATTACTTTGTGCTGCCAGGCTGACGACATTTATACACAGTGAAGCTGTCATCTTTACTTGGAGTTAATCAGAATAACTACACTGATGACAGTGAATGATGATAATTACTCATGTTCATAGCCTTTGAAGGTGATTGGTTATTTCTGAACACAGTCACAGCCCCATTATAAAAGGGTGTATATAGTTATACAAGCGGGTTATTGTGATGTTTTTTTAATCCCCTTAAACGTTTTTAATTGTTTTTCACTTGACTTTTGTTGGTTGCTTTATCACATTAAAGGTGGAAAAAGATCTGACACTATTTAACTATTTAACTATTTATCTTAGTTTAATTTTTTACTTTCACAAACACTGCAAAGTGAGTTCTGAAACTATACGGTTAAACCATTCTTTGAATTACATATAAATACATACATGTTTTTTATACAAGTCATTCAGAAACTATACAAGAAATGTTATGTTTTTCATACATTAAACTGTAATGGTCATGCACATATATATTTAATTTAGGATACTTAAATTTTAAATAACTTAGAACATTTTTCACCTAATCACATTGTAGCAAAAATAAACTTAAAACAATGCAAAAACAACACATGTAAAATTTTAGAAAATGAACTGTTTGTTTATATAGTATGTTAATGAAAGTTATTTTGCTCTTGTGATATAATTTTTTGTGGAAAAAAGCTGACATGAAAATAAAATCCATCATTGTGTTGCAAATGTTACCAACTCACTAAATGGTACATTGTCTATATGTTACAGTAATAAATATCTGTCAAAAAAATGATAAATGTACTTTCTTAAGAAATTTGAAATATTTAATAGCTTTCATATGTTTGCATTTTACAGCTTGATGTTATGGTTATCAATAGAAGCACATGCCTTTTCTATATGATACATTAATTTATAATGAATTCCCAGGTTATTAAAAAAAAAAAAATTGTAACAATGCATGTTTTTACTGCTGTAATCAAACATTCAAGTGACATAAAATTGTAAGTAGGTTATTTGTCACTTGGTAAACTCATATGCCGTATTTCAGGTTAATACACGCAGCTATATTAGTAGAACTATATGAACAACCTAGAACCTGAAAGATACTGTAAAAGGAGTAAAATACATAGGTGACTGAATTGATGTGGATTTCACAAATTATTGCATCAATAATTGTTAAGGAGCTGGACTGAAGTACATTGGTGATTGCTAAAAGAGGTATAGAGACAATAATAAAGTCCACATTCTTGGACTGTCTGCCATTCTTACAAACCGTTCCTGTGTGTCTGCCCCCTGACAGCAAAAATCCTGCTGTTCTATGTCATCTTTTATGGCTTCCTGGCTGGCATCTTCATTGGCACCATCCAGGCACTTCTTCTCACCTTGAGTAGCTACAAACCCACCTGGCAGGACAGAATTACTCCTCCAGGTAAAAGCTCTGATGTGATAGCTGTTCTGTGGCAGCACATTACATTTCTTTAATTTTAGTATGTGGGATGTGCGAACCTTGATATGATCATACAACTAATCTGAGTTTTTGCTTTGCTAAGTTACCTCTCAGATAACTGTCAGCACATTAACATAGTTGCAAAGTACAATAAGTGTTTAAATTGACATGCTAAAGTAGAAATGCATGGCATACAAGCATGCAGTTTTCTTCCTGTGCCAGGAAGCATGTTGAAAGTGGGACTGAAAGCTGCTGTAGCAAGCATTTCCAAAAACAAGGTTTCATTAATACAGATGTAGTAATTAGGAGTGTAATGTTAAATCATACACAATTCAAATGTATTCAGCAGGATGCCTAATAAAGCAAGTTATAAAGTTACGTTAATAAAATACCACTTGTATTACATCCATCCGTCCATTATCTATACTGCTAATTTGTCAGTGTCACAGGGAAGCTAGAGGTGGGGTACACCCTGGGCAGGTCTTCAACCTATTGCAGGGCTAACAAAGAGATATTCAAACATTCACGCCGATGGGTAATTTAGAGTAGCCACCAATTGCTCCATCTGCAAGTTCAAATCCACATGTCTTTGAACTTGCAACCTCCACACAGGAAATCCCCAGCAGGCTGGCAGGTTCAAACCCAGAACATTCTTGCAGTGAGTAAACAGTGCTAAGCACTGCACCACTGCGCCACCCGCTTGTATTACATGAGGTGAAAAGAACATGTAAATTTAGTTAAGCCCACTCTCCATCCTCTGAAAAAGTAGATTCATCTTTATCTTAAATCAGGACAGGCTACAGGGGTTTCAAATAAACATGATTCTCCAATGTACACCATTCATAAGCCAATACATAAGCATACTAGTGTGCTAGCACATTTTGCCCCCATGTTCAGGCTTCCATATATACTGCTCAGAGTCTGAAGGGATCCTGCAAATAGTCACTGAGATTAATTTTTATACTTTTATAATGTTGAATGTTTTAATCAATTGAAAATGGAAACCTAAGACACATTCAGGCGATATGTATTTTTGCTGCATCAAAAATGGATTGTATTGAGATACCATATCTATTGTGGTCTCATGGCATGAATTCATATCTCATGTCTTTTTTGTTGTTTGTTTTTTGTTGTTTTGTTTGTTTGTTTTTTACAATTATACCACCAAAAAAGTATGTTTAATAAAATGCAGAGTGTCATCACTTGAACAATCAGCATAACTGGCCAGTTCTGCTTGGCAAGCTCAATTTGTGTACAGACTTAACCTAACATTGGATGCTAGTGAGGAACCAGCTAAACAAACCAGATACTCTACAGATCTGCTGAATAGAGTGTTGAAACAAACTAGGGAAATGCTTTTTGAAAGTGTGTGGGCATGATATAAATGGCATTAGGGTGTTTACCATTAAAATGAACATCATCGGAAGCGTGCGGGGACTGACACATTCACTGCACTTCTGATATATAAATTAAACAGTATCAGCCAGTGCCAGCCAATTTTGTCATAGCTCCACAAATGGTCAGAAGTGGAAAGCAACACAATTGTGCAACATAAAAAAACAGTGATTAAGACTAATTGACTCACACTAACAAAAAGATTTTCATACAAAGCTTTGTCTTTCTTTATAGTTAACAGGTAAGAGACATTTTGTATTAGTTTAAAATTTTGTATATCGTTAACCCATAGTGGTAATATACGTGCAGACAGTTTCATTTAAAACAATGTTCAGGCCAGTTGCCAGAGTTTCCAGAGGTAATATCTACTCTCCCCCATTTGTGGGGTCAGGCACTGAGGCATAAGGCACAGTCTGCATTCCAATTCATCCCAAAAGTGTTCAGTGAGATTGAAGTCATGACTCTGTGCTGACCATTCAAGTACTTTCACTCCAATCTTGGCAAACTATGGCTTCAAGGAGGTCATTTTGTGCGCAGGTCCATTGTCATGCTGGAACATGTTTATGTTCTTCTAACTTTGTGGCAATGGTTTGGGAAAAGCTCACATGGGTCCATTTGGACATGACAGTCAGGTGTCCACAAACCTTTGGTCATATAATGCACCTGTAAAGCTATGTACATTTGAGGTTAACATATATTCTTAGAAAAAAATGGTTCTTCAATGTTTCTTTAAGGATTAATTGGATAACATGGAAACCCGGTGTAGATAAAAACCTTAAGGGTCCTAATGTGTGGTTTCTGCTATGGGTGCTGCACCAATTCTAATTAAACCTATACACTTGTACGAAGTGGCTCTATACAAAATGGCTCATGTTTACTTCTGCTAATTTGAACATACTCATAATATGAAGTTAGTCATTTTACCCTCTTAATGTCAACTTTAACAGACCAAAGTGCATGACTGTACTCCTTTAGGCACAACTGAAATTTCAGACAATAATGAACTATAGGGTCAACCTAGACATTCCACTCATTCATTTCTCCATTCAAACCCTGAAAGCCGAATGTAATCTCACCACATGGCCCTTTGCTCCAAGAGGTCAAATGGTCAACAAGACCCTTTTGCTTAAACAACGGAGTCGATGTTTTCATGCAACTGCTGTCTTTTTTATATTTACAAAGAGATGATTTACAACACAAGAAGGCCTGCTATCTTGGCACCACTAGATGTCTAAATATTTTCAGATCGTGAATAGTAGATACTAAATGTCTAAATATTTCCTAATTGTGTTTGGTGCAGTTATGAAGCTCTGACTCTCGCCAGTTCAAATTTGCTCGAGTTATAACCCAGTGATTCATAGTTTCAGGACTTTGATATCAAAGTTGAAAGTTTCAACCACATGAAATCACATTCCTCCAGTCACCCCTCATGAAGGGAGCAAGGTCAAAATCCATTGGCCGGACCGCTGTTTTGCATAATTACATATGCACGAACAGCCTGTTAAAAAACCATCATGCAAACATGCAAACTTAGAGAGTTCGAGAGTTTGGAGTTCAGAGTTCAGAGTTGGAGTACGTCCAAGAGTTTCATATCTGTCATCTGCACGAATCTCCATGGAGCTTTTAGTCCTTTCCATTGGACATGAATCAAATGCTCTGCTTCCATCCACAGCAACAAGAATCGTTCATGAACTCTACATCCAGAACGCTGTCGGAACTTCTAAACTCCGAGGATAAACTCTTAGGATTTCCCTAGCTTATCTTCCTGCATAATTTCATCAAGTTTACTTCTACCTCAAAGTGGCTCACTGGGTTCACAAGCATAAGACCTGATATTGTATCTCCATGTAATATTGTATAATTTGGGTCATTTCATTTCCACATTCCACTCATTTCACCATTGTTTTGTGTTTGTTTGTTAGTGTCTTAATTGTCTTCTAGTTTACAAATAAATGTGACTTTCACGACTTTACGTGAAACGACGCGTTTACTTTTCTCACAGTCATCAGGTTTCCGTTACCTATGCTTTTAAAATAAAATGAATCTTTCCTCTAAGTTATCAAAGAGCTCCTATTAAATGTGAAGTAAGAGGAGTTTCGCTATGGTATCATTATAAACAGGAACATTAATTTTATTTTTTATTAATAATTTAATATTCATTTCCAGGAACAAATCATTTCTGTTTAGGTTACATAATAATTCTGTATTAATTAACTAATTGCCTCTTTTAATGCAGAGCAAAAACAAAACCCTACATAAACACATTTTGACAAATTAATATTTACTATTAACAATTATTTTGAATACCAATGCATAAACAAAAATATTGACTAATCTGTCACATTTAAATTGCTTGAAAAACCTACTACTGTGTAAAACAATTACATCTCTTGCATGAGGTGTCACAGTGCTGTAATGGGTTGAACTGCCGTCTCTCATCTGCCAAGCTATTTGATCCTTGACTTGGGTTTACATATGCTTCCCAAGTCTGAGTGGGTTTCTTTCCACCTCCAAAAAGCACTAAATTGCTGCAGGTGTGAATGTGTGTGTGTGCGTGGTACACTGCCATGTTCTGACATCCAATCCAGGGTGTATTTTTGGGTGTTTATTTTTATGTCACCCAGAAAAGAAATGGTTACCCTTTGAGTCTGATTTTACGTTCAAGGTTTCTTCCTCGTGTTGTCTCAGGGAGTTTTTCTTTTGCCATTATCACCTCTGATGTGTTTATTAGTGTCATGTGATAAATATAAGTCCACAACCATATTTCATTAAAGATGCTTTGTAACAATGAACTTCAATGAGTTAAAAAAGATGCATTGCTTCAAATGCCTTGGAGGAGGCATGTGATAGCCTTCGGCGTTCTTGGTTGGTAGTTGTCTTGAGACCCGTCTGTGGGTGGGAATTAGCCATGACTGATTTAGGTAGAAAATCCAGGATAATAAATAAATAAATAAATAATTTTCTTTTCACCTTTCATAATTCATACATAATTCACCTTGTGTATAAATTGTCTCTAGATTTTCACCTTTTCAGATGCTGTTACACTGCCAAATATTAGTATTAACTAGAAGCAAATCAAAATAACTGCCTATCTGCCTTTTCTTTCATAATGTAGTAGTCATTTTGTGTTTCCAGAAAATCAGTTTCCAAAAGTTTTTGTGAATTCAAGGAATATTTTTGGTTTGGTTGGGCTTATGTAAAAAATTATATCCAACATTACATTGGATATGGCACATAAACAAGAGGAAAAGCATATGCTGTCCCTTGGTCATGGGACATTTTCACCTCGCAGACAATAAATGGTCCATTTTGAGTTCTACAGCTTTTCCAGTGGTGGAAGGTTAATGAAAATGCTGCCTTGGCTATGCTACCATAATATAGCATCTTGTAAGCTAATATCTTGGTATGAGATAAAGCCTGTATCTACAGCACAGCAGCAGTAGGTCAGCAGTTTTATACACCCATCATGGAAATGAATATCATGGAAATATTGGATCTTTAGTGATTTCCTTGAACCATCCTTTTACCGGTGAACAATGATTATACAACGTACAATTTCATAGAAAAAAAAGAATTTGGTGCATACGTTTAAATTTATTTGGGGTTTTCTGAAATCAACAGAAACCATGTTAGTTCCCTTCCCAAAATCCCTGACTAAACCACATCCCAACTGCTAAACCTACCTGTTTAGGACGGTTTTCTTTTTAGACAAATTTCAAGAGTTCTATTTCTGTGTTCAAGTCTTCTATATGGGTTTTGCTTATCTTTTGTCAAACCTAAATTGTTGACATTAGAATAAAATTATGTTTAGGAATGATTTAAGATTTTGTTAATTCGGATGTTCTTGGTGTGCAGGACTTACCCACTCCCCTTATTCAGATAAAGCAGAGATTAGCTTCTCTGTGAATGATCCACCTACATATGAGAAATCCTTAAGGACTATGAAAATCTTCCTGCAGGCTTACAATGATGAATCCCAGCGTGACCAACTGAAGTTTGAGGACTGTGGAGGTATAGTAGAATGTAAAAGCTATAATTGGCCTCAAGTGTCTGTCTTTGGTTTCCACAAGAATTATATTTTGATGCTTTATGTTTGTAACCTACTACACTGAAAATAATTTCATAGACTGCAGAAGCAGGTGAAATGACCAGATTATGCTATAAAAAAATACATATAAAGACCTGCATGATTATCATCATAAACTGCTGATTTCATAAATCTAATCACCTTAACTCTTGACCTAAAATAAAATGTTTGCTTTTAAACAGTCACTGTGTCTAGGGAGAGCTGTTTCTATTGTGTAGATCATTTAAATCAAATTCAAATGTGATTTTAAAGGACGGATATGGGAGAACTCTGAACACTTTTCGGAATGAGGCATCACAGACATGATGCAGTGTCCAGATAGTTCCAGGCTTGATGTGTTGTTAGCTTTATGTGTCTCTTTTCATCCTTTTACCTTTTTCCACTTAGAGCAACCTGAGGGCTATAAGAACAGGGGAGATCTGGAGAGTGAAATAGGTATTAGGAAGGCATGTCGATTCCCAAAATCTATTCTTGGGCCTTGCTCAGGCATAGAGGATCAGTATTTTGGCTTCAGTGACGGAAGACCCTGTCTGATTGTCAAACTCAATAGGATTGTGAATTTTAGACCAAAGGTGGGTTTGCTGGATTTACATAATGTTACATACATTTTAGTTTAAAGACCATGTAAAGCAGTAAAACTCTATGTATTCTGACTTCACACCACAGAAAAATGTATTATTAAACATTCAAATTTAAATGATTAAAAAAAACACAAAGTATATATAATTAGGTTTCAAAATTGTGAAAGAAAAAGCAGTATTGTCTTCTTAAAGCACGAAACCACGCCCAACCATGCCAAATCACACTCAATCACAGGATACCACCTCTCTCGCCACTACAAAATGAAAAATGGATGCTAGCAGCTTCATTGGAATTGTACAGCCATAATTAAGCCATCAGAACCGTAATCCAGTTCAAAGCCCGAGGAGACAAACCTACTCAAGAATCAATCTCGTTCCTCTCTGTCAACAGAATGATAAATTTGTGTCTTATGCTTCTCCCAAGTATGCAAGTTAGCAATGTATATTACTGCCTGATAAAGGCTGGGGAGGGAGCTGGTTAGTTCAGCTTCATTCACCATTAACAGCAGATTATCTGTCAAGAGACCAACCAGGGAAGATTAATTTGCAGGAGGAAGGAATGGCTCATTAGCAAATTATACTGATATACATATAATAACTCATAAATGAGCAGGAGAACCACCAATGCTAATGTTCTCTGATGTTTATAAGTTGTAGTGTTAGGGGAGGGGTTATGTTAATTAGGTGGCTCCAGCGTGTCATCAAGCTACCATTTCTGACCCACTCAGAAAATCAGGAACACAAAAATGATGAAAACGATGAAAAATACTCTGACTCCACAATTAAGTCATATATAGTTTACTGTCTTTTCAAATGTTTTCAGCAACTATTTTCTAACATGTATGAGGTGTTTAGAAACCAATCTCTGAATTTGTTGTACACGGTTTTTAAAAAATGTTCCATGAACATAAACTATATACATTCTAAAGCTAGCTAAATACAGATACCCTATCTTTCAATACTATTAGAGGCCCGTGGATTTAATTTTACTACTGGTTGACCTCTGTTTATGACTTTTTATTTTAGCCCCCACAGTCCAATCAGAGTATCCCAGAGGAGGTCAAGTCCAAAGTCCAACCTAATGTGATACCTCTCCACTGCACAAGTAAGGTAAGTCAAATCCTTTCATTGTATCTAAAGCACTGACAACTAAAGGTGATATCCTATCTTATGATAGGTGATATCCGCCTTGATATCCTATCCTACATAAAACATAAATGTGTCAGAAGTCAGAATGTTTCTGAAGGAGGTGATTCATATTTGATATTTGATGATGACATCATCCCTATAAGCTTAATATAGGGCAGCTGTCAGGTGATAGGGGAGTGAAACAGCTAGTGGGTGGGATTTGGCAAATAAAAAAATTGGGTAGGAAATCTCATTTTGTAATCTCTTAAACATTTGTAGAAAAAAGAAGAAGAAGATTTGCTTGGGCAAGTGGCATACTATGGCATTGGAGGAGGCTTCCCTCTCCAGTATTATCCTTACTATGGCAAACTCCTGCACCCACACTACCTACAGCCTTTGGTGGCCATTCAGTTCCTGAACATAACCATGAACCAAGAGGTACGTGTTGAGTGCAGAGTGTATGGTGAGAACATACTGTACAGTGACAAGGATCGCTACCAGGGGCGTTTTGAAGTTAAAATAAAGGTAAACAACTTTTGACCTCCATTACGAGCACAGCACCGTTAATCTCTCCTAGTTTTAAGGCAAAGAAAAAACCATCTTTTGACTTGAGATATGCAGACATGAGGCACAATTTCTCCACAGGTCTTCCACAGTCTCACTGAGAGAAAGTGTTTATCAGTATACAAATGTCTCCTGTCAGGAAGTGCCCTAGGATACTTTAGCAGAGGCTTAAAAAGTTTCAATAATTAGTCTGTAATGAAACATAATGTGGGACCTAAATATCTGCTCAATACAAGATTTTCTGCTTCTGTATAGAGTTAGAATGCAAATGCTTGAAGGATTAGCCATAGCGTAATAGACTATTCTAAAAAATAAATAAATAAATGAATAAAAGTAATGATCTAAGGGACATTTAGTCCACCTTGAATGTAGATGACAATGTAACCATTGTTACTGTAATGTAAACATTGTCCCTCTGTTCTTATATTGCCACCATGTGTGACTTTCTTCCATTATAACAGTGCATGATATTTGCATAGGTAGGTTGTTTCAAACCAAACCAAATCTGGTCTAGCTTTGTTAACTGTGCAATTACAAATTTGTTCTTATTCACTGTCAACCCCCAAAGACTGTACTGTTTGCGTTTGCTATTTTAGAGGTTTTAATAAACATACTGCTTCTATTTTCTTTGAAATTACAGTGGATAGGAATAATTATTCTTTATTTTTTTATTTCATCTCTGAATGTATGTAAATATTGCCTATAAATGTAATACTCTTTAATCTGTGTTGGACGTACTGAGGATAATGTTTTGTTGTTGGGTTTTTTGTTAGTGATGTAAGGAGATACAGTTCTGTAATTGCACATTATTATTTTTGCAAGAAATATGTGTAATAATAGAAAAAAACATTATTAAGACAATGTAAAAAAAATATTATAATAACTCCAATGACCCATGTGTAAAATGTTTTGTTTTGTAGAAGTGTGCATTCAATGTCTACCATCAAACATCTGTCACTCCCTTTAATTATAATGCTGAAATTTCTCAAAAACACGGCATAATTTAGATTGGAGAGAAATGTAAAAATTTTCTCTAAAAGTTGAGATGACGTGCACATTGCTTAAGGGAAAAAGCAAATTCCCTGGATGAACCAAGATAAAATAAAAGGAGAAAAAAAACATGTTTATGTATTTTTATTCTTAGGTTGTTCTGTGGACTGTATTCTGAGAACAATGAAAAATCTAATTGTTTTTCATTCAAAAAAATTGTGTCACCTTGGGCATGTCTTCAAAGAGAAACTACCATTAGGTGAAAAAAATATTCAGGTTCTGTTATGTAGATATATCAATTAGTGCCATAATACTTACAAGACAAATGGAGATGGACTTTTTGGAATAACTGCCTGTTACCCAGCATGAGCTCATGACCATAGATTTTGGTTTGGCAGGACAACATTAACAACAAAATAGCCCCCAAGAAATTAACATTTGACTTACGCTGTAGGCTTCTATCAAGTGAATTGTTACCGTAACCCTATAATAGGTAGTTCAGAATCATTAACATATACTTAGTCAGTTTACAGACATGATGGAACCCTGGGACATAAAGCGGCGTTGCTGTAATCACAGAAGAGACAGAACCTACATAACAGCATTCTGTGAGGTTATCACATAGCAACCAAAAGGTTTTGGTCTTTCAGATACTTGGTATTTGGTAACTGTGACAGTGATTCTAATATACATCCATCCATCCATCCATTATCTATACCGCTTTATCCATCTGGGTCGCGGGGAAGCTGGAGCCAATCCCAG
>JAQQZR010000010.1:11648615-11659351 GCA_030068235.1 Notoglanidium macrostoma | reverse complement strand
ACACACGCTCGCATTCACACCTATGGGCAATTTAGAGTAGCCGGTTGACCTAATCTGCATGTCTTTGGACTGTGGAAGGAAACCGGAGCACCCGGAAAAAACCCACACATGCACGAGGAGAACATGCAAACTCCACACAGAAAGGCACCCTGGGTGTCTTGCTGTGAGGCGACAGTGCTAACCACTGCACCACCGTGCCACCCATGCCTAATCTTACAGTCACCAATTAATTATTATGGCCCCTGGTGAAAAAAAGTATTCACAGCATGGAAATTTTACTTCATGGTGCCATTTTACATTATTTGTTCTTTAAATCAGAAAGGGGGAGCAACTTCACAGTACAGTGCAAGTTCTGCCCTCCAGCTGAGAAAATGCTGTCATCATCCACATATTTGGTATTGATGTAACTGAAAGTAATGGAAAGTAACACATACATATAATATTATATTAAAATATATTCTGATTTATTCAAGAACAATACCAGCCACTGGACTAACTATGAACAACTGCAACAACACAGATGAGTAAGTGAGGAAACCTTTTTAATTAATTGAAATGTAAATATATAATGAAGCTTATAATGATATTACAATCATCATATGGCATACCCTTTTGAAGTAAAACAACTGACAAGGAGTTCATGAACAAGCAAGGTGATGGAAAGAAACACAATGATGATGAGAAAGATGACAAAGAAGACAACCAAAAGAAAAAGGAAAAAATGTAAGTAGTTGGGGTGGATGGGTTCAGACAACTGAGGATGTATTAGTAGAAGACTATTTTACTGTCTCAGCATGTAATTGTCTTATTGCACTTGATAAACTGAGTATGAGCTAACTATGTTAACTGACTTTTATATTAGCATGTAACATAATCATGTTGAGCTATATAAATTGAGCTAAATATGTTAATATTATTTTCAGAAACGATTCATGGATCATGGACCCTGCTACAGACTTATATTATTACTGGCTTGTCATTGTGGCAGTGCCTACATTCTACAATCTAATGATGCTTGTAACCAGGTGAATTAAAATCTTATATAAGCATGTTTCTGACAACACAAAAACTGCAAAGCACTGCTTGCACATGAATGATAATTGCCATTGCTGCATTTCAAAACCCTGTATATAATAATGTCTAATCACTAATATCCAAATTTCAAAACTGCATACTGATACTTACAGCTTTTTAGACATCTTTACACCAGTGGCAGCCACTTTTTAAAATAGGTGAAGTACAGGTGTCTGTTGCTGAAATGCATACAATATCTGTGGGTTCTGTTTCATCTGTTTCATCTGTTGCTGTGACCTCCTGTTTAATTCTTAGTATCTCCTCACTTTCACTGAAGTGAAAGCTACATATCTGGACCTATAACAAACCTAAATAATGCAAATAATCAAACCTAAACTTATACTTACAAATTATTTAAAATATTTATCAATTACAACAAAATAACGAGCTATAACAGTTACATATTTGGTTACTGAATGGCTGCTGCATCTCTGAGTATTCTCTCAGCTATTGTTATATTAGCTATTGCTAATGAACTCTACCACAGTTCATTTAGTTTAGTGATTTTACTGGCATATACTTGATGGTGTGAAATTATATTCTGGTAGAATCCTCATAAATTCATTATATTCTAGATCCTGTTTCAATGAGCTCCAAAAAGATTACACCATGCTATGGGTAGGCCTGGACTATACTTCTGATGTTATTTACTACATTGACACTTTTATAAGATCCAGAACAGGTAAACCATATATATTTTTGCATGCAATCCCTTAATGTATTGTAATATAACAATATATAATGGAATATACACTGAGTAAGTACAGGTTCATAATATATGTATTATCAGGTTTTCTGGAGCATGGATTGCTGGTTACAGATTCAAAGAAGCTGTGGGAACGCTACAAAAAGACACCCCAATTCAACTGTGACCTAGTAAGCATTATACCAACAGACTTATTAATGTTGCAATTTGGCATTGACTGTCCAGAGCTGAGATTTAATCGCCTTTTCAAAATGGCTCGTCTTTTTGAGTTTTTTTATTGGAATGAGACAAGGACCAACTTTCCTAATATATTTCGAATTGGCAACCTTGTACTCTATATTTTAATTATCATCCATTGGAATGCCTGCATCTTTTTTGCAATTTCTAAAATGATTGGCTTCGGGACTGATGACTGGGTCTACCCTAACATTAGCAATCCTAACTATGGCCGGCTGTCTAGGAAGTATACCTACTGCCTATACTGGTCCACACTCACTCTAACGACTATTGGACAAACTCCACCACCTGTTATGGATGTCGAGTATTTGTTTGTTGTTGCTGATTTTCTCATTGGTGTGCTAATTTTTGCCACTATTGTTGGTAATATTGGTGCTATGATCTCCAACATGAATGCTTCACGTGCAGTATTTCAAACCAAGATTGACTCAATAAAGCAGTACATGGAGTTCCGTAAGGTCAGTAAAGATCTAGAAGCTCGTGTTGTCCAATGGTTTGACTACATTTGGACTGAGGACAAGACCTGTGATGAAAAGGAAGTTCTTAAATACCTTCCAGATAAACTAAAGGCAGAGATTGCCATAAGTGTGCATTTGGAAACACTGAGGAAGGTGCGCATATTTCAGGATTGTGAAGCAGGCCTGCTCATTGAACTAGTTCTCAAGCTTCAGCCTCAGGTCTTCAGCCCTGGAGACTATATCTGCAAGAAGGGTGACATCGGTCATGAAATGTATATCATTAAAGAAGGTAACCTGGCTGTGGTATCAGATGATGGCATAACACAATTTGTAGTACTGAGTGATGGTGCCTATTTTGGTGAGATCAGCATCTTGGGAATCAAAGGTAGTAAAGCTGGGAATCGTCGGACTGCCAACATCCGTAGTGTCGGTTATTCAGACCTCTTTGCCCTCTCAAAAGATGACCTGATGGATGCCTTGATTGAATATCCAGAAGCCAAAGCCATATTGGAGGAAAAGGGTAGGGCAATTTTGATGAAGGATGGATTGATTGATGACACAGTGGCCAACCAGGCAGATGCCAAAGACCTGGAAGACAAGGTGATCATAATGGAAACCAATATAGAGATGATGCAAACCAAATTAACACACATGTCAGCAGAGTGGGCAGCCAGCCAGGATAGAGTCAAACAGAGGATTATTAATATGGAGACCAGAGTTAAAGCAGTCTGGTTGGATGAACAACTGGAGAATAAGAATGATTAATAGTCATATATAGTACATAGCATATATAGTATATAGTATAAATATTTTAGATCTCATGTCATAAAATGTCCCAGAAAACCTAAATGTATTACTGCTTTCAAATTAGGTTAACATACTGTAGGTGTTGTGGGATTTTCCGTTTACTTCATTTACATTTCCAGAATGTATCCCCTTAATAGATATACAGTTGGGCAGTCCTTGTCTTGAGTACATCTAGCATGAGCTGTAATATGCAATGCAAAGTTGATGTCACTTGTTCTGGCCACATAGTTTTTATCAAAATTATACAGTGGATGTAAAAACCTACACACCCCTGTTAAAGTGGCAGGTTTTTGTGATAAATAGCATCAGAACTTTTCTCATCTATAATGTGAAATTCCAAGGTATACAAATAAAGTGAAAAATTGACAGAATTGTTTAGGGAAAAAAGAAAAATGAAAGGTTGCACTATCCTAGTTGCATGTGTCCACACCCCTAAACTAATACTTTGTTGAAAGACCTTTCGATTTTATTAAACTGCTCAATATTTTGGGGTATCAGCATGAGAGTATCAACATGGTATAACTTCACGTCGAAATATTTACCCACTCTTTCTTCCAAAAATTTACAGAGCTGTTGTACAGTGAGGATATCTCCTATCCACAATTCCTTTTCATCTTTAGCTTATTAGCAGATGCCAAAATGTTTTCACTAAAATTGACAGGTGTTTGTAGCACCTTGATAAAAGCCCCAATTGCCACCATCATGCTTCATCTTGGGTATGGTTCTCTTTTGGTCACAGGCACCAGCAGCTGTAATCCTGTATGCACTGTGCAGAATATTTTTTATTATTATTTTGTTCATTTTGTAGTATTCTATATTGAAAATAAAATTGTAACAACAGCAGATCACGGTTTTTGATTTAGATGTGATTTAAATTTTATGGAATAATGTGCATGAAAATGAAATGCATTCGTTTTGTTGCCTCTACTCTGTCCACTCACAATGTTTTGACCAAAATGAATGGTATGATTGCTTGATCAGAATTTCTGGCACATAGAATTTCTGATGTTGGCAATATTGTGGTTAGCAAACTTTATCTTTTGTCTAGCAAGCAAACAACTAGCCTAATAATGAGCAAAAGGAAACAACAGAACATTTTTCAGGCATTTACAATTGGAACATTAATATTGGAACTATTCGAGCACTGAGATGCAGAATAAACTTCAAATAGGTCGGAATACTATTTAATTTTATTGTCTCATCTGGCTTTTTGAATGTTTATTGTAGCAGGTTGGTTTTGCAGTTCCATATTGTTGTGACTTTCTTTATGCCTAACTGTTCATATGATGATGATGCTAAATGAAGCAGTTTGTTGTTTGCTTTGCATAAAGTATGTTTCTCTGAGCTGAGCTATATTTCAATACAATAGTATATGATAGAATATTTTTGCCCATTTTGTAATTGGCTGCTGTTTTTCAGGCCAGTTGGCTTGTCAACAGTTCTTACATATACTATGAAATGGAATCCAGCCAGCTCCACTTTTTTTGGTGATGTTTTAGTTTTTGTGCCAAGCATACCTTTTGGAATTGTTCTCATCCGACCATAACACATTTTGCCTCATTGTTTGGGGTTATTTAGGTTGAATGTTTTTGTTTTTTTTTGAGAAAATGCTTCTGTCTAGCCACCATAGAACAGACATGTGAAGAATACGTGAGATTGTTGTCACATGCACAGAGTAATCAGTACTTGTCAGATGTTCCTGCAGCTCCTTTAATGTTGTTATAGATCCCCTGGCAAGTTTTTGTCTTGGTCTTTTGTAAATTTTGGAAGGATCTGCTGTTCTTGGTAATGTCACTGTGGTGCCCCATTTTCTCCACTTGTTGATGATGGTCTTCACATTGGTCGATGATACATCTAATGTTTTGGAAATTCTTTGATACCCTTCTCCTGATCAGATTCTTTCAACAAGTGACCATACAGGCTTTCTAAGCTCTTTGCAGACCATGGCTTCAGCAGCCAGATGAAACCAATAAGATGTCAAGGAGATCCTACAGAAATAGCTGGTCTTCAGTTATTTGGGGTTAATCAGAATAATTTCATTGTTGACAGCTGAATGATTATTACTTTTGAACATGATAGCGTATGTAATTGGTTCAATCTGAGCACAGCTATATCCCCAAACGTAAAAGCGTGTGTATGTTCGTGCAACCAGGTTACTGTGACTTTTTTATTTTTCCTCTTTTACCTAAATGTTTTCAAATTGTAGTTGTAATTTCACGTTGAGGGTGGAAAAAGTTCTGATTTTTTTTTAGTTTCTTTTTATTTTTACTTCCAAAAAACCTGCCATTTTAACAGAAGTATGTAGACTTTTTATATCAGTTTTATGTTGCTGTCTGAATGGCTCTGCGCTTAAGCAAACTAGCAAGGAAAAGCTACCCTAAAAGTGAAGACTTCTCTTGATAATTCTGTAATTATCAGTAAATCAGTAAATAACATTCTCCACGGATATTTATCACATAGGATAAGAGGTACATTCATATAGGTATGTCCTAATACAGTTACATAACAACATGATTAAAGAAATATTACTGTTGAAAATTGCAGCCTTAAGACATTGTACTAGTGCTCGGAAAGTTGTGAGTTCAAACCCCAGCAACACCAAGCTTAACCTTCACTGCTCACTTGTATAAAATAAGATGTATGTAAGTTGCTCTGGATAAGGGCGTCTGCCAAATGATGTAAATGTAATATATTCCCCAAGCTTGCTTAAAGTAATGAATAAAACGGAGCGTGCTGTCATACAAAAAAATAAAATAAAAATAAATCAGGGATTAGTGGTTATATTTCATTTTTCTTATACCACAGACATTTTCCAACTCTAACAATTTTTATTTATTAAAGAATGACCCTCTGTGCACTTTATCTGTTCATAGTTACATTTAATGCTGTGGAACATCTACAAAACAAGTTTATTTAGGTTTTACTTATATCATTTAAGCTATCAACAGTTGTTCCCACATGAACCGCATTTTTCTATCTTTAGAAGTTAGTAAGACAACAAATACAGCTTTAAGTTAGAGAAAAAGCAAAGACGTTCATCCTGTAGACTTTTGGACATGTTAGAAAACGTGAAGGGACAGTCTTAGTGCTGACTGTTACAAAGCACTGACACTGGAGACTCCAACTGCTGAATGTTACTTCTTCTCAATAATATTAATAATTACTTACATTTTGATTCTGTTTATGTGGAATGACCCACATTAGAGTTGCCAAAGAAATGAGAATAGTTTGCACTGGTTTCTTTCATACTGTACTGTTCTGTTGCCATGTCTACTTACATGTCTACATGCGCTGTCTTGTCTATTTATTGTCCTGTGCATTCATTGCATATTTTTGTACTCGTCTCATACTGTCATGTATCTGCACTTTATGTAGTCCTGTGTATCATAGCCCTGCATTGTGATGTGTTGGACCATGGCCTTTAAGAAACAATATCTTGCTTTTTCCAGTGATTAAAATTTTCCAATGATCAAACCCCACTGGCTGATATGAATAATGTCAGAGCCTTGCTAATAAAAAAATCATTCAACAATGAACAACAAACGTGTTGACATTTATGTGCAATAATATGGCATTTAAGGTGTGTGTTTCATTAAATGGTAAACTCTTGCAGAAAAATCAAGAGGGTGTATTTAAGACCCTTACAGAATGATTACATTATCTACCAGGTTAAATTTACATCTTTATTAGGCAAGAATCACATTGCTTTGAAACAAAATTAGCCCCAACCCTCCAAACCATGGCAGACACTGCTCTTAGATCATTATAATTATAACCTTAGAGTAAATTAATGAGCGTACACAAAAACTTTGGACATTCTGGTATATTTAGATGCAATTTAGTGAGGATGAAAATATAATTGCTCCTTTTTTTAAAGATAAATAATTAAAAATAAATTATTAATATATATTTTAAAAAATAAACCATTAAAAAATACATTTCATTTTTAGAAGTGGAACTTAAAAGCTGTAATATTTTAAATATGTACATTTGACCTAACCCCTGTGTCTAGGTTAACCTACAATATGCAATATGAGTCCGTTCGCTGGCATTTTTACTTTTTTACTTAGTCTTATCTACTAATTTAGAAGAATCATATCAAGTAGCATCAACTCAGTGGACAAAGAAGCGTTCTCTTTTATTCTTAGTTAATGCTGGTGTGAAAGTTAGTAATTCATAGCTATTTAAAATCTATGTATTTGAACCAGGAAGAAAATGTTTCAGGAAAGTGAAGCTGGAAGACCATGTCATGTGAAATAAGTATTTTAAATAGTAGTGTTCATTTGAAGATTTTAAAGGCTTCCCATCTCCATTTGGCAGAATCACTGAATCACTTACAGGGCCTGCTTAAACTTGTTGTCAGTGACTTGGTCTCTGTGATAATTACCCTTGGGATCTCATAAATAAATGGGCATCTTTTGTACCAGTGTGTGCACCAACTCAAGTGTCTGTGTGAATCATTCTCTATTTGTATTTACTATTAATGTAATTTACTACTAAAGAACTTTTGACATGAATGTGATGATGGTAGAATTTTTTTAAAATGTAGAATTAAAACTTGATTGTCAAAGCATGAAGTTATTCTGTTGATTGGAGTCATTACAGATATAGATAAATGATAAGAGTTTTATGGACTCACAGGAAGTGCTCTGCATCTCTAAGCACCAATATTGCCTCTGCAATTTCAGACAGGTACTTCCACATAACTCATACAAATTAACCCAAATCATGGACATGATGACTCTGCTAATAGAGAATCTGCACTGTCAAGCCTAGAGTGATGGATGGATCTAAAACTCAACAACTTGGAAGACATTAGCCTGCTTTTGTAAGTAAATTCAGAAGAACAAATAAACCTAATAATTTTACCCATATGGGCTTTTTCCCTCCAGTGGTATTAGTGACCTTTAAACAGTAAAGGATATTGATCCATTCTTTCTGAAACTTGTGGCAGAAATCATTGCAGATTCTCTAAGATGGAGAAAGGGCATTATGATATGGGGCTGCTTCTCAGCAAATGGTACTGCGGCATTACATGTCACTGTATCTGGGGGAAGGTTTATGTTTCCAAAAGACAACCTTAAACATACAGCCAAAATAACTCAAGATTGGTTTCTTTAAAAAAGGTGAATGTGAGTGTATGGCCTAGCTAGGAACCCTTATATTCTTGTGTAACTGAAGGAGATTTGGCCAAAACTAAATCTTAATGCGGCAACAATTTAACTACTTCTTATCATAGACATCTCAAACCGTGATTGCCAGCAGTGGCTTTGCAACAAGTGTACTAATGTTAATTTGGGGTGTCTGTATATTTCCCCCCTATCAATTTACTTTATTTAAAACATATCTTGGGTTTTGATTATGAATATATGTTTCTGTTAATATTTTAAAGTTCAAAGTGAAAAGACATTATGTATGTAAAGTTGAAGGTACTTATATGCAATTATACAAAAACAACAACAACAACCAAAACAAAAATGTCCGAATACTTATTTCCCCTCACTGTAACTGTATATTCATCATTTGAAGATGGTCTGTGATGTCAAAGCAGCCCAATAGCTTTTCAGTGGCTATAAAGGAAGAAGGAAACAGTTTGCACATGATGAAAAATGACTCTTGATGCATGATTTAAACAGGATAGATCTGAATAGTTGCAATGTGCTGTCTGAAACCACTTCAGAAAAACAGCTTTCAATAAAACAGGCCAGATGCAATGAAGTCCTTGTTGTTCTTGTTTGGGAGCAGTAATTCTTCCATTTTATTGTGCAGGGAGCACAAGCTGGAGAGAAACAGTGATGGTAGAGGGGTTCGAAATCTGTACTTGCTAGTTTCAAAGATTTCAGTACATAGGCAAGATTTAAGATTTAATTAGTGTTAAAATTGGTTCAACTGCTTCTGGTGGAAATTGTTTAAGAATATGTATAGGTAGGGCATCTAGTGCACAAGTTGATTTTGAAAAAAAAAAAGTAAAGTGATAAAGGTTAAGGAAATATAAAAACAAGTATTGACTGGATATAAAAAAAATTACAGAAATGCCTGTTTCAATTTTTATTTATTTGTTTGTTTGTTTGTTTTAGGGCTTACTGAAAGCTTTGATGAGTATGAAAATGAAGAATATATATATATATAAGCTATGGCCTTCACAGTCACAAGATCTAAAATCCAATTGAACACACATATGAGATTTTCTACTAACATGTTAAGCCCTACTCTGACTGGATTAAGGTACATGTCCACATGGCATTTTTTTCAGAAAAGCATTGGCAGGACACAGGGAAGTGTGTGCCATATTTCATTTTTCTTTAGCAGATGGATTCATCTGAGTGCTTCATAAAGTTTTAGAACACTGTGTTTTGTTTCTGTGACTTTAATATATTGAAAACACATTACCACTAACCACATTATGAATGGTTGCCTGGAAAATAGCAACAGTGATGACACCAGTGCCTTTCTGAAAAGTTCATAAATTTTCAACTAAGAGAATTTTGGAGCAGCCATGCAAAAAAGCAGAGTGCACTGAAAAAATGCGTGACTGCAACGTTTTGTCTCTAGGTGGAAGAATGTGTTCTCACCTCAATGCGAACAATTGAAAAAATTGATATTGGCCCAAAACAGAAACTAGAAAAAATGCTATGAGGCCATGCATGCAATTTGGCCTGTAATTTATTCAGTGGAGGTCAAAGAAAAGAAAAAAACAACATGACAGGGCCAATCGTTACAACAATAAAGTCACAGAGGGGAGCCTGTAAAATAGGACTATAATACCCCACTCACTATAGCATTGTCTGCTGGCCAGCTCGTTGCTAAGCTACTCGATGTTGTTGTTGTACTACAATTTCAGTCAAAATGTTGCACGAATGTATAAAGTTCACTATAACAGTACCGGTAGCCACTCAGGCCTGTAGCTATAAATGTGCACAGAAAGTAGATGGTTATGAACTCTATGTGCTCTGACTGAAACAAAAAAACAATACATATTTTTGTGGCGGCTTCCATGTTTTTTCCAGGTCTATGTCAAACATAGTATATTACATTAATAAAACTTGCAAATTACTACTTAAAAGGCACCGGGAACCCAGCATAAGGCTCCAGAGATTTGTAGAATCTATGCAAAGGTTCCTTAAAGCATTACGGACTTTTTTATGCATTATTTTGCTTATTTTTCATAGGCTAATCTCTTGCTCAAAAAAGTGAGCTAATCATATCAAGGGTTAATACACTGGTAAATGAAAAATGCTTAACTAGAATATTCAATCAAAAAATATTCAAGCAAATTTCAGAAATGTATATTAGGACATTATCCGCATTCTTTATATGCATCCCGAAGTCTGCTGAGATTGGTTTCAGCTTCCCCCGTTACCCAGACAGATAAAGTGCTATAGATGATGGATGGATGGATGGATGGATGGATGGATGGATGGATGGATGGATGGATGGATGGATGGATGGATGGA
>JAQQZR010000010.1:11628056-11640791 GCA_030068235.1 Notoglanidium macrostoma | reverse complement strand
GCTTCATAGTTTTGATGTATTCAGTAATGTTTTACAAAGTAGAAAGCAAAAAAAATAAAGAAAAACCTATGAAAAAGTGTAGGTGACCCCAAACTTTTGACCGGTAGTGTGTACTAAAAAATCTTTTAATCAGATCATTAGAAATCAATATAGCAATGTTAGTATCATACACTAAAGTTTGTGGACATCTGAACATCACATTTATATGTCCTTGTTGAACATTTCACTCCAGATTTAGTCCTTCTTTTGCTGTTATAATAATCTCCACTCTTCTGAGAAGGCATTTCACTAGATTTTGGAGCATGGCTGTGAAGATTTAAGATTTCAGCCACAAGATCATTAGTGAGATCAAGTACTGATGATAGGTGAGCATATCTGGGATGTAGTCAGCATTCCAATTCATCCAAAGGTGTTCAGTGGTGTTCAGTTCAGGTCTCTGTGCAGGAAACACAAGTTCTTCCACTCCAAACCTGGCAAACTATGTCTTCATGGACCTCACATGGAGCATGCTGGAACTTGAGCTGAAGCATGTTTGAACTCGACCCCTTAGTTCAAGTAAAAGGAAACTGTAACGCTATAGCATATAAAGGCATCCTGTACAATCGTGTGCTTTCAACTTTGTAGAAACAGTTTGGGGAAGACTCACATATGAGTGTGAGTCTTTGTTTGGTGTCCACAAACTTTTGGCCATACACTGTATAATCGTAATAGTTTTCATTATTTTAACATACTTCAAAATTTTCTTTTCTTCCAGCACAATACTCAGCTCTTTATTTAGGGCCAGAGTTAACCCACTACCCATGGCATGTAGTTTTTTGGTACTAAGTGGAACCTAAACAAGTTACAATAAGTTAATATATACATAATTAGCACATTAATATATTTGCAGTTTATGCAAAAGTCTGGGCACCCCTCATGGAATAAAATTTTTTGTTGATTATTTATTTTAGTTCATCAAATATAAAGCGACTGTGCATTAACATTTGCAAAAAAGATTGTGTTTTCAGAAACACAAATCAGAAATCAACAAAATATGTGATTTGGCCAAGGGTGACCAAATTTTTGCTCAGACTACCACATGACAGAAAGATTTTTGTGAATAAGTCTTCATCACATCATCAACCAACATGACAAAATGTCATAAATCTTTTATCTTACCTTTGTTTTTTTCTCCTCTGATTTGCTTCTTTGTACAGGAAGCTAGTTCTCGCAATAGAAGCAACCTCTTATTCATACGGACTTGCAGAATGACCTAAACAAATGGCTGATATTGCATTACCTTTTTTTTTTTTTTTTGCTTTTTTGTGGGTTGTGTCTTCTTATACAAATCACTTAGAAAACCTGGTAAATTTTATAAAAAAAAATAATAATCTTAAAAAATCTGTTATTCCTTTGTTTGGATTACAACGTTTGCAAATTAAAAATAACCTTTAAAGAGTTGTTATTCTCTTGTATGGGTTAAAAGATATACTATTTTAATACTTTGTATGTGAAATCCAGTTTATTTAAATGTTTATATTGACAGCTGAGCCTGAATTAGGAGAAGATCTATAATCAGAACCAAAATACAGTAAGTAGACAAAGTTTTTCTTCAAAATTATTGACATGGCTGATTAATATGCACATGTAAAATTATAGCTCATAAAAAGTAAACATTGACAAAAGATGTTTTACTTTTGGTAAAACTATTTTACCTTACGAACAGTTTGTTGGAAGAGCCGAAGCACTCGCCATCTGGCCTCCAGTTGGCTACTGCCATAAATGTAGAACATAGGGGTGCAGTCAGTGTGCTGCAACCCAAATGATCATGTTCAGTGTTCAGGCTTTGAGAGACGTGATTAACATTAACATATCTAAATGTTAGATATCGACAAGCATATCTAAATATTAGATATCATTAGGGCGCGTTCACACCTATAATTCTGGTTGGTGCGAAAACAAAATGTATACTTTTGGTTCATGTGCTGGTTTGTCTTTTCATGAAATACAATGAAGGAAAGAAGTAAACTAACTTTTGTCAAATCATAAAAATCATTCAAGCACAACGGAAATGGAGTAGCGCTCAATATATTACTAGATAATTACAGAAATAACTAGCTTAAAATGATTTGTTCATCACATCCACTGTTTCTTTTCAGCCCATATCTCCAGAGCCCTTATTTAGCTGACTTAGCTCTGGCACATGGCATATTTGATTTATTTCCTGTATTTGGGTCAATTCTGTACTGAATCGCATTCTGACTGCAAACAAGCTGCATTGGAATTTGATTACACCACAGTCAGATGGTCTCAGGCCAGGTGTTCTGGTTTCACCCAAGCTCAATCGCTGTGCACAAATGAACGGCACCGAAGGAAAATCACACCAGTGTTCAATTCAAATGGATTAAACACTGCATATGTAAAAGAGGGTGTTGAATTATTTATTTTTCTACAGTCATTACCTCTCCCCCACAATGGACAACACGATGAGATGACAGTCTTGGAAAAGTTTGGGCAACATCCATGTCTCTGCCATGCATGTCTTTCTTTATCTAGAACACACACAAATAAAAGACTGTAATCACATTGTGTATAATAAAACATGAAACCAGGATGCAAATGGCAGGAATATCTACTTTTTAGTGTCCTTATAGACAAATTTGTTAATTAACATTTTACTACATGTTAGACAGTACCATATACTCCGAAGCTGCAACTTCCTGTTCCTTTAAAATCTTTAATTTCTGTTCCTCTGAGAACAACTTGTCACCTAGTTGCACCTGCCTAGAGAAAGGAGAAAAATACTGGGTGTTTCCACAGCCAAGTCATGGCCATAGCATTTTACAGGATAGGTTTATGCTACATGAACTATGTTTATGCAATAGTATCCAAAGTTTATGTGCAAAGCGTATTTATATTGTTGTAAAGTGTGATATACAAATCATGCCTCTTTGTTACTTTGGACAATAAAAAGTCTAAATGTCACCTCCATAACACTGGAACCGCCCACTACAAGCCCGAATAACACTGCTGTTGGCCGCATTACACTGATCACAGAGTCTGTACACACAGCTGATAGTGTCTTTTATGTATGTGAACATATTACATACCATTGAAGTTGATTAGCTCTATCTTTTTGGGCGTTTACTTGAACTTGGTTTTCAAATGCAGCCTCTTTCATCTGTCTTGTCTGGTATGCAGTCTTGGTACGGGACATGGCTTTAATGAATTAAACACAAATGAAAAAAAACCCACAAATATTTACACACAAAATGTTTATGGTAAATGTCATAAGAGCTATAGCTATAAATGAAGCAAAAACCCATGTGATGTCTATGTTTCTCCTCAGTAATATTAATGTAGTCAGTTTCACCAGCATTAATATAGTTTTACCTTCATATCATTCAAATCACTCCACATGGGTTACTTTAAATGTTACATTTTGTCACAGTTTCGCCTCCAAAACATTTAACAGTATTTTAATGAGCATTTAATTGAAAAACTCACTTGCTATAGCACAATTGTTATTTAGTCTTTTGATGTGCATGCAGACTCTACATAGTCTGAAGAACTGTAAATCACTAGATCATGTGAGAAATAGATCATTATTACATGAGCTTTTGAGCATGTAATTTACTGTTATGTTTGTATAATTCACTGTAATACAGCACAAAAGAACCGGATTGGATGGTGGACAAACATGTCTCTAGAAAATATGTATACATTTGTGAACTAAATTCATTTTCTTTTTAGCACATCAGTGCTTTTATTAATATTTGGGAAAAAGTAATCATTTATTCTGCCAACAGTCATAACAGAGCTGGAAGAGCTTCTGTTATTGAAGTAGCCTACAATGACCCTCTTGAGTACACTGTTCAACCCTCTTGATTTCCAACATCCTCACCTAATATTCTCAATATTTTCCCATTGATGCGAAACACTTTTTTATTCAAAAGTCCATTAAACTATACTAGATTAATTCTATTTTACATGTCCATATAAAATAATGTTCATTTATACGTGTTTATTGGGCATGCCAATAGAAAATAGTGCTATTTATGTAGACATTTTCCTGTGAACATAAAATCTTTTTTTCCACCATCATTCAATGTCCCAAACCCTACACCAGACTAAATTCTTAAATGGTTTAAAGAAATTGAAGGCTTTCAATCCTTATATTACAGTGGTACTTGAAAGGTTGTAAGCCCTTTAGAATTTTCAGTAATTCTGTATAAATATGTAATATTGCATAATTCGCCTAAATAAATAAATGACCAAGTAGAATATAGAAAATTCCAAAGGGTTCACAAACTTTCAAACACCGCTGTATCTGTGCTGATACAGTTTTTATCACCACAGGATGCTTGTTCTGGGTTATACTATAGATAGTTCAAAGAAATTAATTCCAAAACATACCTATACCAAGTCACACAGAAAAAGACATTGGAAGTGACCATCTGTTAAAGTACTCTATACTGCCTACTGAGTTACAAACAATCTTAACCCAATTCTTACTCACCCTCTCTGAGATCCTTGTAGCTCATTTTGTCTTGCTGAATTAGAATTTTAGCAATTCTAGCATTGTTGGAAAGATCTACATCAGAGCTCTGTGAATATGGGTCAGATTTGAGCCTTCTCTTAGTGTGAGGTAAAAAAAATACAATGACAACATGACCATTTCAAATTGTAAAGCTTTGAACTTAGCTGAAAAGAACAAAAGGTGACTCTTGTGTCTGTACCTTCTCCATCCTTGGTGTCACTTTAACCTTTAGTTTGGGAGCAGCAAGATACACAATTTCTTCTGTTTGTTGGTCTTTGGTAGTTGTAGCATTCTCTTTATTTTCTCTCTGTTGGCTAATGCAGATGCAGGACCATGGTACTTACTGACTAACATGATGTGGCAATATGGTTGTTATCCTACTGTATACATACTATCAATATACAATCCATAATTCCAAAAGACTGCTTCTACTACCTAAAGATTAGAATGAGAAGATAAAAACTGATTGACAGTACTTTAGAGTCAAATGAGGTGAGCAGGATGCAGTTAATGTGCAGATAATAGGTTTTGAGTTGAACTGAGCGATGACCAACTGTAGGATGATTTCAGCCATTCCATATTGCTGTGGTGTGAATGTCACTAATAAATCTGTCTTCCCTTTGGCTGGAATGATTCCTAGTAACACAAGCAGAACAAACATTAGATTATTTTGTGTGTGTTTTATTTGCAGGTGGCTTCCGTATACTTAGAAGTGAGAGATGGTGCCAGGCTTTCAAGGAGGCACTAATGTAATAACTCTATAATAAAACAGTTATGGGCCATATTCATAATGAAGTTAAGCATCCAATGAGGATTTAATACCAAAAGTTTGTGTAACACTATTCAGATCTCAGGGTAACAGATTTAAGCACTATTCAGAAGTTACCTGAGAATTGTGTTTAAGTAAAACAGATGTTTGTTTCTCTTATGTGTGCTTCTGAACTTGGACTTCTTTTATTGCCCAGCTTGAGCATAGAGCACAATAAAATCTATAGCTAGTTTGATGTAACCACAATATGCCATGCTGAAATGTAACTTTCGGGCTGTAAATACACCCAACACTATGGAATACCATTGAGAACTTATTAATCATTTAATAGTGTTATCCTTATAAAGTCCACAAAATGGCCTTTTTGGCAGAGTGGACACGTGAAAAAAATGTGGCTTCATTAAGTCCTGCACATGAGTAAACCTCAGATTGCAGTATAAACAAAAGACACATAAATGGAAAATAATAGAATGTGCTGTATTATGAGCTGACAAATAATAAGGGAACCCATTTTGTAAATGAAACCTAATTTGCAGTGATTAATGCGGTAATTACAACCAAGACTGTTCATGCAGCAAAATACTGTCAATATACTAGGCGTCTCATTACATGTTCACTACAATGCTTGCCATCTTTTCATACATATATCATTGTATTAGTCTTTTATTTTCAAAGTGTTTCTTGCTATATGGTATTACATTTGATAGCATAGAGAAAACTATTTCTAACTAAAATTATTTCTGTCTTCAGTCCACATTTTCTATCCCTGGTTTTCAGGCTTAAAGGCAAGTTATTGTGTTTAGAGGCAGTGGTTTAGACAATAAATAGCCTCTGATGCGGTACTCAAGAACAATCTGGCAACTTCAGAGGCTTGACCCACATGCTGGTAATTTGCATTCCAATCTACATATGTATCTGTGTAACCCACCTCTTAATACAAGTAATTTTCTCTATGTAAATATTGGCATTTTACTGTATGAATATGGCATTATTACTATATACTATAAGCATTTCTTGGGCAAGGAGACATCACCTGAAAAAGGATATATGTTAAATGCCACGTGAGACTTCAAGCAGTGCACCTGGAACTCAACGTCTACTGGACAACTGCAGCTCAGAGGAATCACATAAGTGGAGCTTTAAATAAAAGGACAGAAAAACATGACTTGCAGAGATTTAGTTGTCCACAAGTGTATTCTTTTTAAAGCTATGGAATCAACCCCATAGACGTACACTTTTTTGGCTCACTAGCAGGTGATAGATAGAAAAGAGGAGGGGGTATTGATCTTAATACAAACCAATTTTTGTTTTCTCTTTTCTAGCTTTGTAACATGCTTATAAGATACAGGACATATAAAATTATTTTTAAGTGTAAAATATAAGATAAATTTAAGAGAAACTCTTGAATCAACAAAGTAATAACTGGGTTCAATCTTAAATATGTTTCAGTATACAGGCTAAGGGCTCAATGTGCTAGATTTGATGTGATGTAAGCAATAATCAGCTATTAAGTTCAGGTACCTGTGTCCCAGTGGCACAGGAACCAGGTTTATGTGAGATGGAATATAAAGATCATCAATGACAGGATAAGCATGAATATTAACCAGCAAGTTCTCCTCCCCCTAAAGAAAAACAAACGTGTAGCACAATCAGTGAAGTCCGGGCATCCACATATGTTTTATGGACTGTATGTAACGTTAATGTAACAAAACTAAACAATAGCCTGACCTTGCAATGAATCCGGATGCTGTCAAAAAAGTAGCGCCACTTATTTGGACTGAAGTGCACAGTAATAGTGTGAGCAAGTCCTGGAACTAGATGATTCTACATGTAAAACACACCTGTAGTAAGTACAGAAATATACATTCTAACACTAACAAATAAGATGAACAATTGCATAATTACCCTTTGTGTATATTCAGTTCGAAAGTACTTGGTTTGGGTAGGTAGAATGTGGACGTGAATTGCCTCAGTAGAAATATTAATCAGTTTCTGTTAATATAACAAAAATAATGATGAGTTTATCAATTACTATTTACTTTCCTTATGAGCAAATAGAAAACTGAGCTTAATGTCAATAAATCACATTTAGAACAATGGGCTACATTCATCAGTCTTTCAGGAAAGTTATTTGTAGATATTTGAGTAAGATAATCCAGAATAAAAATGTGCACCAAAAGTTTAGAAACACTAATTTCCTTCACACTGTGCCTATATGTTAATGAATCAAGTTCAAGTTCAGGTGGCTTTTATTGTCATTTCAACCATATACAAATGATACAGTACATAGTGAAACGAGACAACATTCCTCCAGGACCCAGGTGCTACATATAAGCCACAGAAGTACAGAAGTGCATGTGTGAAACAGAAAACAACATAAAGTGCATGTGTGCAAACAAGTGCAAACATGGCAGACATCACAGGACAAGACAGTGCAGCGCTGAACCAGTTGAATGTGCAAACAATTGCAGACGCATTTGAATGTATACATGTGTGTGTATGTGTGTGTGTGTGTCATTCCTCAGCACCCAATTGGCAAGTTGAGCCTGCTGGACCTGAACACCTCCCTTTGCAACTGGATCCTGAACTTCCTGACTGAGATCGGGAACTACCAGTCCAGATCGGGAACAATATCTCCAGCACCACCACACTGAACACTGTCCGTCAGTAAGTCAGCCGTCAGACGCTCAGTCCACAGCTGTTCACAGCAATGCACAGCTTGAATCACATCATCAAGTTCGCTGATGAAATGATTGTGGTGGGTCTCATCAGCAAGAACAATGTCAGCAAACAGAGAGGAGGTGCAGCAGCTAACAGACTGGACAACCTGTCTCTGAACATGGACAAAACAAAAGAGATGGTCATTGACTTCAAGAGACCATGGAGAGACCACTCTCCACTGAACATTGACAGATCTTCTGTGGAGATCATTAAGAGCACCAAATTGCTTGGTGGTCACCTGGTGGAGAACCTTTCCTGGTCCCTTAACAGAAGCTCCATAGCAAAGAAAGCCCAGCAGCATCTCTACTTCCTGTGAAGGCTGAGAAAGCCCATCTCCCACCACCCATCCTCACCACTTTTTCAGAGGGACTATTGAAAGCATTCTGAGCAGCTGCATCAATATCAAATGTAAATAGCACTGTATCAGATTGCAAGACCCTACAGTGGACAGTGAGAACAGCTAAGATCATCGGAGTCTCTCTTCCCTCCTTCATGCTGCATCCACAAAGCCACCAGTATAATATTAATATTCTTTTATTAAGAATCCTTAATATTCAGGGACTGAACTGACACACACACTTGAATACATTCCACTACCTCTGCACATGTATGTTACTGTTTGAAATTATATGACTTGCATAACACACCACATTACTGCACCACTGTCACCAGGACTGTGTACTGGTTAGTGCTGCACTGTCTTTATGTAACACTGTATTTATGTCCTTTATTGCACTGTCTTGTAATGTTTGCACATTTGCACATGTGCATTTCATGTAATTCTTTGTTGTTTTATACCTAGCACCATGGTCCTAGAGGAACGTTGTCTTGTTTCACTATGTACTGTACCATCTATATATGGTTGAAATGACAATAAAAGCCATTTGACTTGACTTGAGGTTACTGGTTATGATGGTTATGATCAGATCCATATGCCCAGAGTGGCACTCAGACATAGCACTACCATCTGGCAACAAAAAAAGAGTGGCTTTTTCACTCATCTGGATGCAGAGCCTCTGGTGTCCACTGGAGGGCACCTGCAGCGGGTGTTCAAAGAGCAGTATTGTAAGATGTTGAAGATTTTAAATGGCAAAGGGTTTTTTGGTATCTTAAAAAAAATTTTTTTTTTGTTTTTTCCAAAATGACAGGATTTTCATGAACATGAAATTTCTTGTGTACATGATTTTACGAATGATTTACAAATAAATCTGTCCATATCCATCTTTAGAAATGAGCTCCAATGTACATTACATGTGAACTTCTAAATAAATGTTCAAACCACTTCACATACCACAACCTTTTTGTAATCCTTTCCCACTTCAAACCCATTAAAATGCAGTTCTGATGGTTCAGCCTCAACAACATTACTGCTCTTAACCTTGGCAAAATTCCCTGTGGCGGAAAAAAAGAAATTGAAAAGGCAAATGAATTCATATCAGCAAGATATTTAGCATTTTAGGCTTCACAAATGCCCTATCAACATTCAATAAGTATTCAATTAACTCAATTACAGATGATCAACACTGTGGTTTCACTGTTACATAAACTCTTGTGTGTGTGTGTGTGTGTGTGTGTATATATATATGTATATTGTTTGCACAGATGTGAGACCAAGCCCCTCCATGGTTGCTGACATCAGGAAATCCAACCAGTGGTTAGAAAAAGCAGGCCTGAGGGACAGAACAGAGGCTCTGATCATGGCAGCACAAGAACAGGCCCTAAGCACCAGATCAGTAGAGGCAGTGTCTAACACAGCTGACAGAACCCAAGGTGCAGGCTTGCACAGACACCCCTGAGACTGACCAACCCATAGTAGATGGGTGCAAGATGGTGGGACAGCATACACTGAAAGGCATAACCAAGTGGAGGAGATGTTTCTGTGCCAAGTATGGGCTAGAAGTTCCCAAGTCCTGATGGGAAACACCATCGAAAGTGGTTGAGAACAACAGCGCTAAGATCTTGATAAGGTGCAGAAAAGAGCAGTAGTGATAGATGTGGCAATCCCAGCTGAAAGTAACATCAGGAAGAAGGAAGGAGGAAGAAGACCAAGACCTGAAGAAACAACTGGAACAGATGTGGAAGGTGAGGTCCAAAGTGGTCCCAGTGGTAATAGGAGCATTAGTGGCTGTGACTCTCAAACTTGGAGAGTAGCTCCAACAGATTCCAGGTACAACAGAGGTCTCTGTCCAGAAAAGTGCAGTTTTACGAACAGCTAAGGTACTGTGCAGAACCCTCAAACCCTCAACCCGAGGCTGAGGAAGACATACACACATACCGCCCCCCAAGTAGGGCAGGTGAGAGGAGATGGTGGTCCTTCCTTGGTCAATTGCTTGGTGGTCACCTGGTGGAGAACCTTTCCTGGTCCCTTAACAGAAGCTCCATAGCAAAGAAAGCCCAGCAGCATCTCTACTTCCTGTGAAGGCTGAGAAAGCCCATCTCCCACCACCCATCCTCACCACTTTTTACAGAAGGACTATTGAGAGCATTCTCAATACAGACCAGACACAGGAAGGAATACTCCTACAGTTATTCTTGTTGAAATCGGTGTTGCAACGTGATCCTCAATGGATGTAAATCTTGGACGCCGATGAACGTTGCTCTAGTAGAGGAGCTCTGTAGGAGGCTTATAGTTTCCCTAGGGTTAGGTAAGTTCATCTGCTGAGTAATCCCGCATCCTTTTTCCAGTAGATAGAGTGTTGGATATGCTACTACTTCAACCAACTTCAATGGAATCCACCACAAGTAATGAGTATTTAAATGCAAGCCCGGTCTCACACAGGCATGCGCAGATGCGCCAGGCTGTCACAGTGTCTTCAGGCAAAACACCGTCAAAACAACAGAAAACTAATGAGAACCATTTTAGTGAGTAGCCAATAAAATGGCATAGTACAAACCCATCTTGGAAACAAATCTTTTTGCTATGTATGATCTAAGAAAGCTTCTGATTGGCTGCACTGACACTTTGCATGAGCAGTTTGCAACAAGCAGCTGATTTCCTGTAGGAATCATGGCATAAGAAAAAACAAAACTTTGGGACGAGGATATTAAAACATAAGATGCATTTCTTGGAAAAAACAAATGCGAGTGTGATTGTTCTGCTGCTATTTCAGATGTTCCTAATAAAGTGAATGGTGAATGAGTGGGTGCTCCTAACTTCATTATTTCATTTTAATATCTTTTGTAGAAGAAAACAAAAAAAAAAGATATTAAAATGAATTGTTGCAGTAAAATATTAATATATACATATACTGACCACTTGATTAAGAACGCCAGCACATTCACCAGCTACTTTTAATAGCTTATGTGTTGCTAAGGAGTTCCTGTAGGAAATTTAGAAGCAGATATCTCCATTTCTGAATTTTCTAAGAATATACAATCTGACGACAGAATCTGACTACATTTATATGCCCTCATCTCAGTGGTATATTGGTCAATTTCCTTGATATATACTTATAAAATACATATATTTATATAAAATACTGCATGATATTATGCAGTAAACTGCTGCCATATGATGTTTGGATAATTGCCTGAATGAGTTAGAATGCCTAATTCTGGTGTTGCTAATCAAGTGGCTGGTGATTAAGCCATACTTTGGATTTTTTTTTTTTTGTAGTAATTGAACACATTTAAAATGAGGTGTCACTGTGCGGGTCTACTAAACTAATTTTCTTACTAAGTTTAGGTCTACTAAACTAATTTTTTTTTGGTACTGGTCCGTTACCTAAAATGAATTTGACACCTTCGGTCTAGATCATGAATGGTACTCTTACTAGTTTCAAGAAGGTGATGAGAGACTTTGGAGGTCCTCCTTGTTTCCTCCACCAGTTGGGTAAGAGGTAAGATTTTCTTTTTTCTCACATTTTCAGAGAAAGTGTTTGAAGTTTGCAACACAGCATCCATTCCACTTTAAAGAGACTTCAAGAAAAACAATCTGCAGAATCTAAGAGAAAAACAAAATCCAGGATATTTAATGATCGGGGGTACTCCAAAGCAGGCTTAACCAATTCCGAGTCTAACCCTGAAATGTGAGTTGATGAACCCTGCATGGGAAACTATGTGTTTTCAGTTCCAGAACAGGTGATTAGCTATAAGTATGTTCACTCTGAGTTAAAAATCCACCATGTTGGAGTTTGATATTTTAGCAGGCACTGAGTATAAATTCCATAATATACTTATGGAATTCATAAGTATGTTTCATTAGTGTATAATTACTGTAACTGAGAATCGTTGTCTTTTTTCAAGCTTAGAATGAGCCTTTATATCTACATAGGGCCCGGGTCCACCTCTAGGAAGCCACCATGTTGCGCCGCTATAGTAGGGATCCAGCATGAATCCAGAAGGAAGCAGCAGAAGAATGATAAAGAATAAGGAAGACAAGGAAGAAATAAGAGGAATTCAGGAAACTAGTGTTAACTAACAACTTTGAGAACCCAAATTTTGAAAATTGGGGGATCGTACACTTATTATTTAGCATGGAGAAAGCAAGGCAGTGTGGATGTAAGTAATTAGAAGTATGCTGCGGAGAGGCATTCAGGTGGTTGGATCTTACATAGTGGACCTTTAAGCGCGTGCATGACGAATATAAAAAGCCATTACCAATGGAGATCGAGTCTAAGATTCACCATGGCAACCGGCGATAAGTAAAAAAAGGTCGTCCTAGTTCGGGGTATTTCAGACTGTGGCAAGCACCCCAGGGGCAATGGCGAACATTAGAAACAATATT
>JAQQZR010000010.1:11595283-11608367 GCA_030068235.1 Notoglanidium macrostoma | reverse complement strand
GAGAAAACCCACGCATGCACGGGGAGAACATGCAAACTCCACACAGAAAGGCACCCTGGGTGACCCGGGGATCGAACTGTGAGGCGACAGTGCTAACCACCGCACCATCGTGCCGGCTGATCACACATTGCCATCATTATATCCTCAAAACTGAATGACATAGAAGTGCCATGTAGCATATTTATACGCGTCAAAGTAGCTGCCATCTTACAATCTTGCTGTAGACCACTGGTTTGGTCAACAGTGCCATAAATATGGGCCATATGCGGTTATACTTTTAAAAATGACAAAAAAAGCAAGACCATTAGGAGTGACATTTTATTGGTGAGAGTATTCACCTTGCTTACAGGTGTATTAGCTGCTCATCAAACAAAATACAAAATAATTATAGCCCCAAAACAAATACCAATAGTTTTAAACTTTAATTAACTTTTATACTTTAAACTATGGGTTTGAGTTTAAAGCTTTCCCAGACATGTTCCAGGCAAGCAATCTTTCAGAAAAATCATGAAAATGCTGACCTGTTAATTTGGTTAATATTGATTTATATATTAATAATAAAACCTAAATTTAACCCTCTATACCCCATCAACATTACTGAAGTATTTGTTAGTTATATTTTGCTATTGCCTGATCAGCTGAGGAGACATCCATGTCTGTTCTTCACTGGAGACAGAATTTTACAGTCATGACCATGCAGATGTAAGAAATGTCAAAATAAAAAAGCTTAAAAGTAATATTAGTATCCGCCTGTTTGTACCTAATTCTCTAGCGGTTCCTAAAGAGCTAGCACCAGAATAATCGCTCAGTGAGTCGATACTAAACTGATCAGATTGAGATAAAAAAACATTACATGTATCATATAAAGAACATATATCCATGCCACATTTAATTGCTTTGTGTTGCATGTGTGAGAGAGATGGTGGGTCAGGGAACATGTCCTGATTTATTTTGTGGGCTAAATCAGCAACTTCTTGGCCAATTTCTTATTATCAATGTTGCTTAGTAGTGTTTCATAAATAATTCATGTCAGCTGCAAATCAAACTGTAACTTCTGACAGGAAAGCAGCTTAGCTGCTAGGAATTCAAGCACAAAACAGTTCCATCGGCATAAGTTTGTTTTATTTTAGTTTATTCAAAGTTAATTTATTAGTTAGTTAATTCTGTTAAAACCCTAATCATGCATTTATACTGTCTCTTAATAACAGAAGTCAACCACTGTTAAATCTGGGAAAACAATAAAATGTTCCTACCTGAATGTCAGCTGAATGCTGGACACTCATAATATGGCGGCCGCGCATACATGTTTTATCCAATGCTAAGCTCATATAAATACTGTGCTAAAACAGTTGTGTCTCATCCCACAACATATTATTTCACTTATCATTTCAACATAACACATCTATCAGGATTTGTTCCCCATTTTGAGGCTAACTGTTGGAGGGTCCAGGCCTATCCAGGAGTATTGGCAACCATGCTGCTTACCATGCTAAAAAATCTAGTCTGATCAGCTACCAACTATAATCTTAAATTAGGCCCATACTAGTTAAACTGGTACACCATCTTGCTTAGCTTGTAACAGCTACCAAACGCTACATCATAGACAAGTTTGTTCATTCATTTTCTATACTGATTATCCATTGTAGGTCAGTGGGAAGTTGGATCCAATCCCAGCTGACTTCTGACTTGAGATCTGTTGCCAGTCCAGATCAGGGCCAACACAGACCAATTCAGAGTAGCCAGTTGACATAATTCACATACATTTACATTTATGTCATTTGGCAGAGGCCCTTATCCAGAGCAACTTACATATATCTCATTTATACAACTGAGCAGTTGAGGGCCTTGCTCAAGGGCTGGGTTTGAACTTACAACCTTCACTAGTCACTAGTCCAATGTCTTAACCACTGAGCTACCACTGCCCCCAAATTTGTGCTTCAGGTGAGGCACATGTCTTTGGACTGTGGGTTGTGGGAGGAAACCATAGTATAAAGAGGAAATCCACATTTGCACAGGGAGAACACACAGAAAAGCAACCTTGGTCAACCCAGGAACTGAACCCAGGACCTTCTTGCTGTCAGGCGACAGGGCAAGCCACTACATCACCATGCTGCTCCACAGACATGTTGATTAAAAAAATAATAATAACAGTAAACCAATTTAGTAATAAGGAAGCTGTAATATAACTTACTAGGTGATAAAGATGGCCTACCAGTTTGACCAGCTCTGTCTCAGTTTTGGCAGTAAGTAGCTGGTCAGAACAGACCTAGTTGGATTTTTCGGCATGGAGAAATAAACACCTTGTTTTAAAATATGCACAAACATTCAGATGGACATAAGTACATTTACAAGGTAATTATTTTAACAATCACAAAGATACATCAAGTAAGGTGTTTCACTGGGGCACAAATCTAGCCTACAACTGCACAAGCACTTTACTCTGGACAGCTAAGCCTGCTTGTTTTTGACGACACGCCCCCAAAACGACCAACCGCGTATCGCTTGGCTGCTCTATGAATGTACCATAACCTGAGTGAAACAGTCAGTGGAAATAAACTGTCAATGTGTCGATTTCACCTTATCGAGAAGATGGTATTAGGCTGGTGAAAGACGTAAACATGGATAATTGCGAAGCTGATCTAGCGGAATAATCGCTGGAGCTGCGGCTGTGTCGTTTCAGTACAGGTAACACACTGAGTAGTGACGTGATTAACTGCGCTCAAATCACTGGTTCGATAACCGGGAATACTCCTGGACATTGATTATCAATACAACCTGCTCCGTATAGCGAGAAAGCATCGGGGCTGACTTAAAGTAACCCGTCTGATTTTAATAAGCTGGCTGACGCCTCTGGTATGTCGCGTCTTGTTCTAGCGGCTTTAATGGGTCGCATAAATAGTTAACGCTATAAGGCAACCGAGTGTACACATTTGGATTTTGGCTAGGCTAAATGGATGCTGCTAATTTAAACAAAGTTTGGTGACATTCATAGCGCTGAAGCTCGTGCCGCAGCCCAGTCTGCTTACAAGGCGCGCGCACTCACTCTCCAAACTCATTGACAATCTCTTTAACACTGCTTTATCGGCTGTGAAGTGTACACCTGTAGTGTGTATATAGTTGAACTGTAGAATTTCTTTATGTGTTCAGAGTGATGAAGTAACTAAGATTGTTTACATTTCACCGATGTTTTTGTCCCTTAGCTTCGGCTCATCCTGATTAGGCTACATTACAATGCAAGGGCGGATTAAATCCGGCGAGCAGCCCGCTAGATTGTGGCGCAGCTTTACCAGCTGTCTCCTGCGGCTGATCTCATCAGCTGGTGTTCTGTCCCTTCGCATCATATTGTCTGCCGAATCCTAGCTGCTTAGTTGTTCTAGAACTTGATATGAAATCAGTACCTTCGATTCAAAAGGACTGTATTCTTAAATTACTCATTTTCATTGTATTTCTGTCTAAGTTATTAAACCAACTATATGTTGAAAATGCAGACGGCTGGTGGTTGAGTTGCCACCAGATCCATTCTGGTCTCCTATTTGGAATATAGTGAGATGGATTTTGTAGGGCTGTTTGAATCATTTAGTAGCATTGTGATACACATTTTTTTGACAGGTTACAAAAATAATAGTAAATCTTCGAACGGGTTTTTGGACACTACACCATAAAATAGCCTTTTATTATTTTTTTTTTAAAACTTGAATTGTCCTTTATTTTGATTTAAATTGTCCTATCTTAAAGCTGTGGCCAATATTGAGTCGTTACTGAAACACCATGTTTTACATACAGAGGAAGTTGTTTGTATATTATTTCTATTTCATCAAATTAAGTTCTAGTGTGTGCTTCATGGCAGTGTTGAATGCAAAGCTCATCATAGTGTGATGAAGTTAACAAATCATTACCTGTTAGCTTTCCTTCAGTCATGATTTTCACTGTAAGAAATAATTGAAATATAGTAAGCTTCAAATATCAAATAAGTTAAAAAAAAAAAAAAATTTCGGCTGTTGTGAGTTAAGGCGTTTGGCCTTGGCAGCAGTCTGTGCTCAACAATGCCATACATCTTAAAAGCCAGTAGATGGCAGTAAAGTGACGAAACATAGCTACTGTAGAAATACAATGACTGATTGAAAATATATTCAGACATATAAAGTGGGTGTAAGGTATTAACTGTCACTGCTCAGGGCCATTGTGCAATTACTAATATTGTTCTTTGTCCCCAGGAGGTAAAATAATATAGCAGGTCTTTTAAGCAAAAGTAATTGTAAGGTTTAGTTAAACAGTTAGCTCTTTCTTTCTTTCTTTCTAGAATGAATAGTTTTAACAAACTGTATCCTCTACTAAATGCCATTTATTAGACCCATATTAGAAGCATCTAATGTCAGGATTTTCATTAAATTACAGATGAAAGAGAAGATGTACAAAAGAAAACATTCACTAAATGGATAAATTCCCAGTTTGCTAAGGTAAGGTAACATTTTTAAAATGTTTAACATTTATGCATATATTTAATTTTGTATGTATGTATGTATGTATGTATGTATGTATTTAGAATGAAGATTTATTATATATGAATTTTGCTCATTCATATTGCTTAAGTGTATATATTAGTTATTTTGTAAAAGGTATTTGGGAAATCATGAATAGAAATTTAATATATGTATTATTTAACCTTTAAATTGGTGTTTAATAAAGCAAATGGAAAAGGAACGGAAATATGAATGAATCTTTTTATATACACACCTATGGTAAATATGATATTACATAAGCTGATTATAGCTAATTATGGATCAAGATAGGAAATCTAATCTTCAGCATAAGGTAAAATCAATACCTAAAGTATACAGCTGGACAGCATACATGTAAACACTTGTAACAGTTCATTTGTTAAAAAAGCGAAGGAACAAATTCCTCAGATAAACAGACACACATTAATGCATTTAGTGGGCTCTCCAATGTCTTCTACGCTATTTGAAGTCTCCCAAGTTCCACAAACTTTTTTGCATTGATGTAACCTGTTAGGACAAGTTAGTTGTTTATTGTCCTATGTAAGTTAACTTTCATAGTATGTATAATTACACTGTATGGTCAAAAGTATGTGGACAACTCACTGTCTCAGGCATGTGTGGATCTTCCCTAAAGTCTCGCTCAATGTGGATTATATGGCTGTAGCCACTTCTGAGAGATATTTCCCAGATAAGAATGGCAATGCTGACAGTCTCCAGACAATCTAGGGCAGCTATTCTCAAGAGGATGATGGCCCAGATTCGATCAGAGACTGATGTGCAGCTGAGAGCACCAATCACTTCAATCTGCAGGTATCGGTCCCCCTGTGACAGAGCTGATTCAAACCTCCCTCCTGGCAGTGAGCCACCCAGGATAAGACAAAGAAAGGATCTCCACCAAGCTGGTTTATCAATGATGCCCTTCTCACTGCATGGTGCGCTGACAATAGCCTTTCTCTTAGTGTCCAGACATGATGTAACACATCCTAGTTTCCTAGTACTGAAGCAGACCATACGATCTATCACAGTGAAGCTAGAATCATTTTGAATGCTAACCAACCTTGTCCAATGTGTGGTAGACCTTATAGCACCAGGCAATTTAGGTAAAATGCTATGGGCAAGTCCAGCACTTGCTAAAAATGCCTGGACTTTTACCTCACCCACAACAATAGCCCCCACAGGGTGTGCCAGAATTGAGGATGTGTGCTCAAACAGTGACTGAACCCCAATAACCACTGAACTACTGCCTATGAACTATGATATCCAGGTGATTAAACACCACTCCTGGTTGTTAGGAGAGGTGAAATATAAAGCTAGATACTCTCTCTTCTTTTTGATCAACAAGGCATTTCAGCACTCAGAGCCTCCGCACATGGGATGATTTTTCTGTATAAACTCTAGTGACTGTTGAATGAGCAGTTCCTAGGAGATCAGCAGTTTCTGAAATACTCATTATAGACATGCGTATTAAAGTGACTGGTGAGTTAATGTATGTTGTGGTGCTCTGAATACTGGATAACTGCTGAAGACCCTGTCACTCAGAAACAATGCCGAACTGGCAGGAACTCCGCAACGAGGTTCCAGTGAGAGACAGCCATTGATGAAGTTAATTTGTAGCAAAAAATGTAAGCTCATCCTGTGACTTTGTGATGAAGATCTCGGCATCTGGGCGCAAACACATGAGAAGGTATCCTGGCTGTTATTGGTGTTCAATGAAGCCTCAGTGTTGTGAGCCTAATAAGAAAGAAACTTTTGCACAGTGTGTAAAATGTGTAGAAGAATATCCTCAGTAAAGTAGTGCTTGGTGGTAATATGATATGTAAACTTTTTAGCACACTGGAAAGTCTTCAGTGTAGCAGGAATCTAATATTGAAGTAACATCAGATAATGTTAGGATTAAATATTACCGATATTAGTCAGCTACGTATAATATTTTTAATAAACTGAACTTTCTAGCATCACCAAACTGGAGGTTAGCTATCAGAATTTATGGGTTTATGTGGTTGAATAGAAAAATGCATGTTCTAATGTACTTTAATATGATTCTTTTGTTAAGTGTTTTCTTAAATAAAATGTTAAGGCAAAAGATCTTAGGAAGTTCATTTGATTGGTATGGTTTGGAAAATTAAATAGACTGAAGTTTAGCTGTTGTGATTATAATGTTCTTAAATGTGTTTATCTGCTGAGTTATATTAACAATTAATCATTTAGTGGTTCATTTATTGGTTAATGATAAACAATGAGATCTGTATTTTTCCACTGTTCAAAAATCTACTTTCTAATTATCTCAGGATTTTGATAATGCAAATTAAAAATTCTCTTAAAGTGTAGGCCTTGTGAAACCGTAGATGTTAATTTGATAAATGAGTAATATTCTGTGAGAAAATATTTTACAAAAGTTGTAAAGTCAATTAAAAATAAAGTCAATTCAGTTCAATTTTATTTGTATAGTGCTTTTAAAATTGGATGTTGTCACAAAGCAGCATTACAGAAATATACAAATTCTGGTTATGAATTTTAAGCATATGAATTAATGAATTTCTGCCTGTTGAGCAAGTTAGTGGTGGCAAGGAGACACTCCCTGAGACAACATAAGGGAGAAACATTGAGAGGAACCAGACTCATAAGAGATCCCATCTTCATTTGGGTGACACTATGTAATGTAAATAATTCACTTCTATAACCGTGTACTTGCAAAAGTCTTCAACCCACTTGAAAGCCATCATAATTGTCTGCATTATGAAAGATTTGTACACATATTTTTACATTAAGTATATTAATGTTAACTCTTATGCTGTAGCAATATATTTCCAAAGTCAAAATAAACCATCTCTTCTAGATATTTAACTGAAGAAGAAAAACTCAAAATTTTGTGTTTGCATAAGTATTCAACCCCTACACATTAATATTTTCTAGAGAACCCTTTTGAGCATTGTTAGGTATGCTCATTGTCATGTAATGGTTAGGGACAGTGTATATCGTCTGCTGAGTGCAGGCAGGGACTCCAGCAAGACTAGCTGTGATAGCATAACTAAAAGGGAGAGCCAAAAGGTAATACAGATATGAGGGCACCCTGGGGCATGGGGGGACATCATCCAAACATCGCAGTTAACCAAAACGCTCTATGCCTGATAACACTCTAGATCTGCTCCTTTTCCTAAGAAAAAGTTATTAACAAATGGGTTGATGAAACAAATATATTTTTAGCCTAGACTTAAACACTCCCAAACACTAATTGGAAAGCTGTTCCATAACTATGGGGCTTTGTAAAAGAAAGTTCTGCCCCCCGCTGTAGTTATCACTATTCAAGGTTCTAACAAATAGCCTGCACCTTTTGATCTACATTCAGTGCTTCATAGATCAATAACAATATTTTGGATATATCTTATCCAGTGTGGATAAGATAGGCGTGATGTGGTGATATCGTCTAGTTCTATTAAGGACTATCGCTGCTGCATACTTGTCTAACTGGAGCTTGCTTAAGCACCTGCTGGAACATCCAGATTTTAAGACATTACAATAATCTAACCTAGATGTAACAAAACCATGAACTATTTTTTTCTGCATCATGTAGTGATATTATATTTCTTATCTAAGCAATATTTCTGACAAAAAATACTATCCATTAGTCTTACCTACTTAAACTTAAAATGAAAGACTATAGTCAATAATCACACCGAAGTCTTTTACTTGTGCATATGGTGAAAAAGAAAGGTCATCCAATGTTACTATGTAATCAGAAAGCTTACTTATAGTTGCATGTTGTCCTAATACAAGTACTTCTGTCTTGTCAGAATTAACTAGATGGAAGTTAATAAACCTTAAGTCTTAAGGCAGTGATTAGATGGTAAGGTGGGCATGATTATGGTTAGAGCTAAAGTCTCCAGAGAGCTAGATCTCCATGAACATGGTTGGTGACCACTGAGATAGATGGTTGAAACTTGGACACAAACATACCTCAAAGCTGGTTGTGGAGTGGGTAAAGCAAGCTAACATTAAGCTGAATGAAGGTACATTTTATGCAATCTTTTGTATTTATCATTTAGGCAGGAAGACCCCCTATTAATGAACTTTTCACAGATCTGTGTGATGGCCGTCGTCTTCTGGAACTTTTGGAAGGCTTGACAGGGCATGAATTGGTGAGTACATTAAAAAAAAAAACTTGTACATTATTCTCATGCAGTATAGTGTAATGTTATGCAGAAGCTAAAATAAAGTGTCACACAAGCTTCTGTTTTAGATCCCATATTATCTATTTAGATGTAAGTCCCTTGGACATTCCCAAATTTTGTAATTTTGGCTTTGACTTCTATGCAAAAAATGACAGCAGGTGAAAGTTTTGTGACTATAATTATATTTACCTACTATAAGTTTACTATAAGCCAAATCTAAGATTATTAACCACAAATTAATTATTAAATAAATTCAGGCATAATTCTTTTATCAAAAATGGTTAAAATTATCAAAATTATCTCCTAGACCATTTCTACTTACAATTTACATTTCCTCTAATTTCCATTGTAGATATACTAGTATGTAATATAATACTTTTTCATACAATTTCTTTATCCTTAGTAGATCAATATACTTAGGCTGTGATTTCTTTTCTGCTTGTGATTTATTTATTTATTTTTTAAATCATGATAAACAACATCCAATTAAAAAACACCACATTTCTTTCTGCCTCCTGCTTAAGGAGAGCACCCAAGTACAAGAAGGTGTAATAATATTGCCAGCTTCCTGATGTTGTCTCCAGTTCTGAGTCTTCTTTGCATGCTCGCTCATTACAGAAAGGCATATCAATGCTACATTTTTACTTGAGGTTTTATGGTTTCTGTTGAGAATGTGTGATGTTAGGAATAGGCTACTGTGCAGAATGTGTGTATATGAAGGGGATCGGATTCTGCACAGTGCAAAGTCTTCAGATCCTTGGATGATATTAGCTTTCATTTCAGTATTCTTTGTTGGGCATTTTGCCATTTTTCTGGTGAATACTGTGAAGGAAAATAAGCTGTAATATAATGAGAACAACATAAACAACAAAAACTAAGTGAATATGCTGCATCAGTATGTTTACTCTATAATGCACAACTGCATGAAGGAAGTCAGATTCTGTGTCAACAATGTATTAATATAGTCAATCATATACTGATAGATTTTATTTCACACTAAGAAATTTACTATATCAGATTTTCAGTTGGTAAAATTTTTTCACACCCTTTCTTAGTAGTTAATTGCTTGAACTTGTAGCAAACTCTTTGTGTAAACTATGTCAAAATCTTTTCTTATACAAGTTTGACTCCTGATATAGTAAATCAAAGCTGAAATAAATCCATCTATAATTGATTTTTAAAATGACCTCTAATGTGCACAAAGTAGATGCTCTGATTAATTTGACAGAAGAAATGTATGTTAACCTGAAATGTATGGATTTCTGAGAATTTTAGCCTAGGTGTATGAAAACATTTGGCCTCACGTTTGGCCTGTAATTGAGTGTTGAGCCAAGAAAAGGCAGGAAAGGTTCAAAACAAAAAAAGACTTCAAGAATTTATACATATGTGAAAGGTGAAGAATTATTAAAAAACATTAGACATCTCTTAACATTCAGTGTAAACTGAATGCAGTTTCTCTTCTAGTAGTTATGTGACTGAGCCTTATGCAATCTTTACAAAGGTTTGCAAAGCTTCCTATATAAACTATGCGTATGATTTGTGTTCAGTTTATGTTTGTGCTCTACCTTCAGGTGAAAGAGCGTGGTTTCACCCGTGTGCACTCACTCAATAATGTCAACAGAGTGCTACAGATCCTTCAGAAGAACAATGTGAGTTATAGGCAAAGCAGTTCTATTTATAGTTCTATATATATTTATCATACTACTGTATAGTTTATGGAGTACTTCAAGAAGATATTTTGACATTAATTAAATAAAAAAATTAAAAGTTTAATTTGAGCATCTTTTAGGGAAATAATACTAACCAGACAGCACAATGAAAGAGTGAGATAGGGCTTATCTCAGATAGAGAAAACATGATTTTATAATTTAGTCTTGTAAAATGCTACTTCAACATTCCATATTGATTTATAAACAGTTCTTATGATGTTCTTATTTATGTACTAATTCTAGGTTGACCTGGTGAATATTGACGGAGCTGACATTGTCGATGGCAATCATAAATTGACTTTGGGACTCATCTGGAGCATTATTCTACACTGGCAGGTAAGCGGGCATAACTCTGTCAGCCCAACTACTTCAAGGTTTGACATGAATTTTCAGATACTTTTCGACTCATCACAGCTGTAAAAAGTGGTTATTTAAATAGACCTCCCCTTGGCTCATTGGAACCACTGCTTGCCAGATGTTTTTTATTTTCTTTCTTGTTGTGTAAGCTCTATAAACTGTTGTGCATTGTGTACCAGTTATTTTCTGATAAAGTTGGCTTACTTATATGGTTAGGTGTATGCATTGAAAACTGTTTTTAAATAAAGCATGATACTTGCATGTATTTTGGCAACAAGTTACCAGTTAAATTAAATGTCAATACACATACAGTATAAACAATGCATATTTTACAGAAAGGAAGCAGGCAGTATGGTCAACAAGAACTTTGTAAAGTTTTTCTCCTGTTCTAGGTGAAGGATGTGATGAAAGATGTGATGGCAGACTTAAAGCAAACCAACAGTGAGAAGATTCTTTTGAGTTGGGTTAGGCAGTCTACCAAGAGCTACCCACAGGTCAATATTGTAAACTTCTCTAGCAGCTGGGAAGATGGTCTGGCCTTTAATGCTCTTATCCATAGCCACAGGTTAGTGCTATCAGTAGTATCAAATCTTTGTGCACATAGGCACTGTTATTTGTAGTGGTAAAATGAATATATTTTTTCTATACCTTTGTACATGTACTTTTCCTACATCTTAGGTTCAGCAGGAAATAAATTCTAATAAAATGTTTGTAATTTAGTTTTTATTTTTCCAAGGCCGGAGCTGTTTGATTGGAATGTGGTGGAAAAGATGGATAAAGCCACTGATAGGTTGGAACATGCGTTCGCCATTTCGGAAAGGCATTTAGGCATTGAACGGCTGTTGGATCCTGATGGTATCTATTCTCATATTTTATATTTACATTTTCTTTTGTTTAGTTTGTAGGAATAAGCATGAGTTCTTGATTTCACTAACTACATAAATATTGGCACTCAATTATCGGTCAAAAATAATTACTGCATGCCATAAATGATATTTTGATCTTAAATATATGTAAATGCTGTATAACTATAATAATTTTTAAACATGTTTTTTTATGCATTTAATAGTGCTACAGAATGTACTAAAGACTAAAACGGTGAATTCATGTGAACCTAAGTATGCTAATAGTTGTCTGTGTAATACATGTGGTAGAATGAACACACAATGCAATTTGCAAATTGTGAAGTACCATAGATATAAAAAGTCTCCACACCCCTGTTAAAATGGAAGCTTTTTGCGATTAAAAAAAACAAGATAAATAAAAACAAAACAAAACAAAAAAAACAATCATAAAGATTTTAGGGGGAAAAAAAAGAAAAATAAAATGTTATAAAAATAACATTTTACATTATCATTTTATGTAATAAATAACCTGGTTGCAAAAGTGTGCACACCCTTTTATAATTAAGAATGTGGCTGTGTTAAAAATTAACCAATCACATTCCATCAAAATGTTCAAAAATAATTATCATACAACTGTCATCACTGAAAATTTTCTGATTTACCCCCTCAAAAAGATCAGCTGTTTCTGTAGGATTTTCCTCACATCTTCTTCTTGAAGCCATGGACTTCAAGAGCTTACCAAGCAGGTACAGGATTTCACTTGGTAAAAGATAATGATCAGGAGAGGGGAATAAGAAAATTTCAAAACATTAGCTTTGCCATACAACACTGTGAAAGCCATTGTCAACAAATGGAGAAAATGGAGCACTACAGTGACATCACCAAAAACAGGATGTAACTCCAAATTTTACAAAAGAACAAGTAACTTACCAGGGAGGATGCCACAAAACCTATAGCAAAATTAAAGGAGCTGCATTACTGACAAGTAATGATTACTTTCTACACATGACAGCAATCTGGACAATGTCTGGGATGTGGGGTAGTGTGGCTAGGCAGAAGGTCTGGTGAAACCAATTCCAAAAGATATAATATTTCTGTAATTCCAGAAGGTTTATTTGGAACAAAAAAGCATATCCCTAAAAGAATACCATACTCAGGTGAAGCATAGTGGTGGTAGCATTATGCTTTTAGGGCTGCTTTTCTTCAGCAGGAACTGGGGCATTTATCAAGGTGGAGGGAATCATGAATAGCTAAGTTAGACATGATAGACATAAGACATGATAAGACATGATAGTCAATTTTAGTGCAAAACTTTCAGGTGTCTACTAGTAAACTGAAGATGAAAAGGAATTTCACCTTTCAACACAACAGTGATCAGTGTTTTTGAATGGCCAAGTCAGAGCCCAGACCTTAATCCAACTAAAAACTCTGCACAACAAAGTTTTTGCTTCTTGAACACTGTTGGGTGTTTATTATAGATTTTTGGGTGCTGATCACGAATATCA
>JAQQZR010000010.1:11518065-11529943 GCA_030068235.1 Notoglanidium macrostoma | reverse complement strand
CTCTTTTAAAGTAATAAAAATAAAGAAATAATTGAATTAGAAGGTGACCCCAAACTTTTGACCGGTAGTGTATATAAAAATAGAGAACTATGCATGTAACTATATCTATACTGAAAGAAATTTTAAAAAGGACATATTATAAAGACTTAAAAATGAAAATAATTATGAAAGCATTCAGCCAAGGTGCTCCTACATCAGGAACTGAGAACAATGGGAACCTCATTACATTAGATTTTTACGGACCAGTGCAAGGTTAGCTTTATTGAAGACCCTCACATTTCAATTGTTTTTCCCCTGTTAAAAACTCAAAACTACATTGTGAATGGAATGTTTAATCTCTGACTTATAGTCAGTATAAATTGAATACTCTTTGCTGTTGCATTATGTTTTGGAATGAAAATGGAAAGGCCAGATTAATGGATACTTACATTACATTACCTTCATATTGTTTTATAGTATTTAAAAAAATATTTTTAGGTATTTACTTTTTTTAATGTATTTACTGTATTGACAGAACCTGAAAACACTTAGGAAGAAGAAGGCACTTGCTTTTGCCCCACAGTGGTACCAGTTCTGTAAGAGGACAGGGGACATGATGCAGTGGCTTGACAACATTGAGAAAAAGGTGGCTGAACTGCCGGCATCTGTCAATCAACCAAGAGTAAAGGTAATAATGTATGCATATAGATCTGCTGATTGGAGCAGATTTTTGTGAAATGTGTTTAATTTTGCAGTTGGGAAATGTGAAAATACTTAATATTTAGATATGTTGAGATGTACTTTGTGTGCTTAAATAGTAGAACCAATAGTCAAGTAGTAAAACCAATCATCCAACATCTAGAAAACTGATACCACAGCATACAGTACCAACATGGATATCACTCAGCCCAACCACTAACTCATAAGTTCTTCAGTTATCTTCTCAGTTATATAGCCCAATAAATCTATATGGACAAATTATTAAAATATTGTTAACAAAGAGCAAACCATAAGCATCATCAAATACATTTTTACTGCAGTATCATAACATATGCCTTAACTAGAACAGAAATATAAACATAATCACTATATAAACTTATTAGGATGAGATTTTCTGTTTATATATATTTTTTTTAATAAATTGGAGATTGGCACTGAGATTGAACAACAACGTCCAGTACTTGAAGATGTGCGGAGACTTGGTCACAAGCTCTCAGAAGATGGCTTAAGCAAGCTTGTGGAACCATGCCTCATTCCCATTAATAAACGCTGGGATCAGCTGGACATGAAATTTGATGAAGTGTATCATGTCAGTGTAAGTATGATGGAAAAAATTTGAAAGAAGTCATTAAATTTGTTTTAGGTAGTTTTGTTCTTTAATGATTGCTGTATTAAACTTACATTGTATGATAATAATTACACTGATTATGATTATGACTTTTACCCTGATCTGTAAAGGAACTGCAAGCTTTACTGCATACTATTGATGAAACTGATGCACTACTGAACTCTGTGTGCTGGTCTGGCACAACTGAAAATAAATTCCAACAAGAAAAATGTCTTAAGGTAAGATGACTCGGTACAGTATATACCAGGTATAATGGAATGGGTTATTTTATGAAATCGGTCACTTCATGAATGTATTGAGTACTCTAAATGGGGCTGATCTATCAAGTCTTGCCCCACAGTTTACATGTAGGTGTTTAAGAGCAGTGTCTGTCTCGGTGGTGTTAGCCTGGTTGTTCTAAGCAATTATGGGCCTCCTCCTCAGCTCTTTAACTTCTTTGAAGCCACTCAATTGTGCATTGGGGAGTAACCTTTAAGGGAATCAGTGATTGTTAGCAGCTTTCTGCACATTGAAAGGGCTGAGTTACATTCTTTGGGTTGTTCGTGAAAGTTCCTAGAAATATTACCATTTCTTCATTAGCCTGCTTTGTACATTAGCTTAAGGATAACATTATATCAGACTGACGGAGATATTCTTGTATGTCAAAATACCTGAACACATGTTGGAAATAATCTTAAGCTACCTTAAAGACTGTGGCTGCAGCTGAATAGTTATGAAGATGCTCTTGGCTATGTGGGACCATGGACATTGAGATATAGATAGTAGTAACTTGCCTTCATACAATGTTCTTGGGACCTTGCCATGTGCACATACTAATAAAGATTTCCTTACAGATCAGCTTATGTCAGCTTAGGTGCTCAGGCCCTAAAAACAAATAACAAATACCAGTAAGTTATGCAAAGATGCATTTGGAGGTCAGAAAAAAATGATTATTTTAATACATTGTGATTAAACAAAATAGACTTTTTTTTAAGCCTTTCCTAACTTATTGTAGCTATTGTAGTCTATATTTACCATCCATCCATTATCTATACTGCTTTATCTATCTGGGTCGCGGGGAAGCTGGAGCCAATCCCAGCATCTTGGGGCGAGAGGCGGGGTACACCCTGGGCAGGTCACCAGTCCACCACAGGGCCAACACAGACAAACAACCACACATGCTCTCTTTCACACCTATGGGCAATATAGAGTAGCTAGTTGGCCTAATCTGCATGTCTTTGGACTATGGGAGGAAACCAGAGCACCCGGAGAAAACCCACGCATGCACGGGGAGAAAATGCAAACTCCACACTAGAAAGTCACCCTGTTTGACCCGGGGATCGAAACCAGGACCTTCTTGCTGTGAAGCGACAATGCTAACCACTGCACTGCCGTGCCTCCCCAGTCTATATTTTTTACAGTGTAATAATAAACTACCATTTATTTAGTATTACATACATAACTCCTACAGTCAAAAAGGTATTGAATTTTAATTCGTTTTCTTTCTTTTGCAAAATAAAAAAATATTAAAAGCAAAACTAAACATTAAAATTGTAACCAGCAGATGAACTGATTAGATTCAAGGTCAAATTTTTCCCACAATAGCTTCCTTCCAGTTTTAAGTGTATTTTAATGGTTTTTCTGGCATAGAAATTAGCTCATATTTACCTCATATTTATAGCTCAGTGAAATAAATGAAAAATCATATAGGTTTTTCAAGAATGACAATTTGTTTGAATTTATTTAAAGCATTCCTAAGTATAGGAAATCATTTTGGCACCAAAAATAAAATTAAATAAATAGATTAGCAAACAAATGTCAGGTAAGCAGGCAGGCAGCGAATGTAAAAGCAGGAAAGCTTTATTGAAGTAGGCAGGCAAACAAAATGTGAGGCAAAAGGCAATGTCAAAACAGGCACAGGTCAAACACTTGGCAAACAGGAATATCTTTGGCAATGGCTATGGCAAGGTCAAAGTCTAAAACTGTGATCAAAAACAGGTAAGCCGGGACCATAAGCAAACAGCTTGGTATTAAGTGAGAACAGATTAACACATTGCAACAAACACAAAGAACAAAGGACCTTAAATAACATGGCAGTGGATACACACTTAACACAAACCAAGTGCAAACCATCAATAATCAGGACTGCGAGTGGCGAAGTGCAGGAGTGTGGGAGATGCAGTCCTCGCAGGCCATGTTATACAGAGTCTGTGGCAGAGTGCTGTGACAGGGAGACAGGTGGCAGAGATGACATGACAACAAACAAACAAACAACCATTTCTAATGAGAATCATTTTTCGTATAAGTTTATTTTCTGCTATTGTTAGAATATATTTTGAATTATTGAAGCCATTTATTTTTTGCAAGTATTTATGTATTTTTTATGAAGGGCAACAATCATTCTGCAGAGCACTATGTATTAGCTGTAGTCTGCACTTTTGGGTGCAGACTGAATGTTTTCTATGTATGACTTGTTGAATAAAAGCTATAAACTAATTAACATTCTTTCTTTCTTTATGCTTTGCTATATTCTTCTATATTTTATTACTTAGGAAGTAAAGCATACTTTGGACACTCTTGAATCTTCAGTGATAGAGGCTTTAGAGAAGAAAAACATACCCCCTAATGCGATTCCACTTGTTCATCTCCTCAGTACCAAGTGGGAAAAGCTGAAGAAGCTCTATCAGAATAGACTAGGGTAAGTAGCTATCTGTCAGTTTTGGCATGCAGAGCACTGGAAATAAGATGTGCAGCATCAAACACAATTTTCTCCAGATTTAAGCAGCTGGTAATCTTTCTGGGTATAAGTAGACTGGTTTTGCTATTTATGGGGTAACTGAACTTCAATTCCATTGCACTTCATGTATCTTTCTATTAAATACAGTTTTCCATCATTATTGTTAGGCCTTCAACAATGCAAATAACATGAAATCTAGAAATATTTGTAATATTAGACATATAGACAAATATCTATTCAATATTTGTAATATAGAATTTAAATTTTGACCTCCATACAAAAGCACTGCATGGCAATTTGACTGTAAATGTAATTAAAATACTGAACATTATTCCTTCATTATTGTTTGCCACCAAATAATTAAATATACTGTATGTACTGATTGTGTATTTGATTGAAAACAAAAAGGTGGTCTCTGACTTTTGCACAGTACTATATTGTAATTCCTTCTTACAAAAGAAAGAAAAGCTGTTGGATGTCATGATCTGCCCCTTGTTGCACGCATAGCGTGCTATGTGAACTCTTCCGTATGTTATCCTGCTTTTTTGACATTTTGCTTGTTTCTGTATTTTGGATTTTGTCTTCTCTGATATTCTATTTGCCAATCACCCAACCTTTATTCTGCCTTTGAACAGTGAGTTTGCCAGCCATTTTTGTACCTTTACCTCCATGTTTAATAAACATGTTTGCTTTTACTGCCATCTCCTACCTGCATCTTTGTCCAGCCAAACCCTACTTGCGTGACATTGGGTGACCATTTTTTCCCCAGAAAAAGGTGTTATGGTTATATAACAGTAATTGGAGGGAGGGGGGAAAATGTGATTTCTTAAGAATTTAATTCAGCATTTATTCAGAATTTCAGGATTGCGATTGCTGTCTTGTAGCAATGTAACCAGGACTGTACTTTTTACCCTTCAATGTATCCAACATTGTCTTTACTGTCTTATTTGTCTTTAAAAATATCTTCTAAGCCTTATTTTGTAAAAAATTTTTTCTTCCCAGCTATGTTGACAAATGCAAGAAATATGGGAAGGTGTTGAAAGCCATCCATGGTTGGTTGAATGTTGCAGAAAAAGCATTTTTTATGTATGAGAGAGACCCAAACATCAATGCAAGCCACATCAAGGTAATTAATTATTGTACTAGGCCAAAAATCACTCTTCCTATTTGTTCAATCAAATCTGTAAATGGCTGCATGATTCACAGTAGGGAAAAAGGGAAGATGTGGTTGTCAGATTTAAGAGAACATGTTACTTATTGTTCACATAAAAATATGTAGTTTCATCAAAACATGCTTTCACTTCTTAACTAGATCACTAAATTTAATTTAAGCAATAGTAATACAACACTATTAATTTAAATGATTTAAATCACCAAACCTTGTACGTTGGCGAGGTGTTTCACGTTTGTGTCTTTTCACTTTCAGCCTCCACCAATAGCTAGCACAGCTACTTGCATAGAGCATAAAGAAAGTGAAACGGTTGACCATGACCATACAATCCCTGTACAGTTAATTTTTATGGTGACAGTTGGTAAAACATCAGGCTAAACTTTAGAAAAACACAGAAGTCATTTGGTTCCCGGACATGGCATGCATGTAATGCTGAAGCTGCACACTTGTACAGAAAATTCTGAGGCTAAATTCTGAGCAAAATTGTTGCTATTTAGAATATAACATTAATCATATTAGAGTGCCAAAGCTGCAGATTTTGCAAATCTAAAAGGAACTCATTAGTATGTGTCTGACTTATTAGGACTAATTATTTATTTAATTTTCAGTATTATTATTACACTATTAGATATGTGTTTAGGACAATTTTTTTCCTTTTTAGTACAAGCAGTTTTTTTTTTTTTTGGGGGGGGGGGGGGGGGGGCATTTTAAAAATCACTCACAGCTTTCCAATTTTGTCTCTTCCCCTTCAGTAGATTATGTATAAACCAATAAATATTGTGACGATTTAAAGTTTTCTGCATCTCTTAGCCAAATGTGTTTTGTATAGTTTTAGATCAACATTATGCAGTTAGTTTCTGGTCTTTATGGATGATATTCATGCTCATTTATATATTCATTCCTGAGCATTGTTTCAGCTTGATGAATGAGGTCGCAGGCTGAAGTTGCTAGGCTATTAATTGCTAGAAATTCTAGCCAATAGAATTGTTAAACAAAGTTTGAAAATTACCTGACATGAAGGTTTGTCATATGTTACTTTAGTAAGTAAATGGTGCATAATGGTAGCTTTGTTTGTATAATAAATTATATATATAAATTGTCTGTATATAAATTATTTGGCCTCATTTTATTTTTTCATGTCCATTGTGAAGTCATGGTGTCTATTTTAAATGTAGCTCTGTTCTATGTGTTTATAGTTCCTGTTTGTCTAACTTTTGTTTTCCTGTTTACTTCACATTACCTACTTCATAACTTATTCTTTACTTTTGTTTATTTTCCTTAATGTTAAGTTTTTTAGTAGTCATATTTCTATGATCTTGGCCAATCTCTTTAAACAAGGGAACAAGGACACCATTTCTGAAGCCTTTTGTATATTCCATCAAGCAGGCGGATTAATATATATTTTATAGGATATAACAAACATGTCCATAAGTGCAACATTAAATCTAGTGCTATTGATCCTAAGGCTTGGAAAATTATACCATCAGACCACTTGCTAGCAAGCTATCAGAGCAGGTGTCAGCTTTTTGTCATGTATAAAACTGACTGAATATAGTCCAAAATCCAAAATTCTTTAAGCAAGCCTGATGTCAAGAGCAATGACCAGACACAATATATTAGATATTTATTTTATATTATATTTAACTGTATTTTATATATTATGCACAGGAACTACAGGAAGATTTGGAAAACCAAGAGGCCGCAGTAAAAGGACTTAACACTCTAGGTGAGGACCTGGCCTTGCAGGGTAGTAAGGATAATGAAGAACAGATTAAAAATCAACTAGTTGCCATCAATACCCGCTGGACTGCAGTGTTCAACCAGCTATCTGAAATAAAGAGAAGGTAAGTGTTACTTTTTCTGGCTGTACATTTTCAAATGATGGTCTGGTTTATCAAAATTGTTGCTGTATTTAGATAGCATATTAACATTTATGATGTTTGAATTACCTACTACTTACTGTACATGTATTATTTTCAAGAACATCATGTTTGTTGGGGGTAGACCCCATATTTGTAAAAGTTATCATTTTCAGTATATACGTTAACTGTTTGCCTCCTTGTGCTATCTGAAATTTTGTAGCTCTACAGGGGAAAACATTGTACTTGCTGAGCTTCATGAAGATATAGGGGAGTTTCAGTCTTGGCTAGATAAAGCAGAGTGTGTCTCAGCCATACCAGTGGAACCAGACCATAGAGAACAGCTCAACAGTGCATTAGAAAAAGTTCAGGTAGAGCCCTTTTTAAATTTTAAAGCATTATTTAGCAAGTATACAGAAATGAATGGACAACATGACTAATTTGTCTGAAAATGAATGTAAATAAGAGGCTTTCAATGTGCTTTTGTTGTATATTTCTGACACATTTAGGCTCAAGTAACTGAATTACCAAACAGAATGAAAATATTACACAGAATTAAAACAAAAGCTTTATCCCTGTCTGCTGATAAAAACAATGCTTTGGAAAATGGTTTCAAGATAATCAACATGCAATGGGCCAAGGTAATCTTAACAATTTTCTTTCCTTTGAGATGCTTCTCCATTTTTATTAGAATACTTGGGAATCCTTTGTTTGAATAGTCCTATGTAGACTACAAACCATCTATAGATTGTCATAAAGCATGTGTCTACTACTTCACAACAACAAATAATGATTAATATTTCATCATGTTATAAAATGTATCAATAATTTACATGAACTTGTGATACGTAGCTTTAGGGAGTAGTTGATAGTCTATAGATAATATTGTTAACATCTAGTGCTATAATCTGGACCATCCATATAAAGTCAAAGCAAAGTAATAAACCTGATATTCTATAGGTCAGTTAATAAACTTTACCATGAATTAGTTCATCCATATAAAGTATAAAAATGTTAAGTTTATTTTCCCATGAAGTCTGTGTATGTCTAGATTGTCTAATATACATAAGCACCATCAAATGATGATACGGTGTTTAGAATTAGATGATGGTTGTTGACAGTCTATAGATGGTTTGTTGATATTTTGTGGCGTCTACACGAGACAAAACATAAGGTGTATGTGACAGGCAGTATATCACAAGAAATGTGATGAATGGGGTTTGTTGATGCTGGTGCTGCTGAGGTCCTATGAAAAATATGAGGTCCAGAGGTCCTATGAAAAATTTTGATAAATACATTTCACTCAAAGAATGTTATTTAAGGCATGATCACATACACTTGGAGTGAATGAGCCAGAAAAAATATTTTTAATGATGCTGGTAATATTTCCTTGTCCTCCTGCTAATGCCAAAGGTGTCATCTAACCTTCCTGAGAAGCAGCAACAGATTGAGAATCACTTGAGAGATTTGAATCTGTACCACAAACTCTCCAGCTGGGCTTCATCAACTAAGAACCTACTTGAACAGTCACCTGAAGAAATTGAACATAAGGTATTCTCTCATATTTAAGAATATATAGGAGACATCCATCCATTCATTATCTATACTGCTTATCCGCTGGGTTGTGGGAAAGCTGTAACCAATCCGACTGACTTCGGGCAAAAGGCAGGGTACACCCTGTACAAGTCAGCAATCTATCACAGGGCTATATAGGAAACAAAATATCTAAAAACATCTACATTCACTTACATTTTTATTTATGCAAACAACTGTAGTATGATTTGAACTTGGGTATACCCTTGTAATGTATGACAGCAAGTAGGTTTGGTGTTTCATGGTTGTTTTCTGTCTTTCTGTAGAATGATGATATCCAGTCCAAGATGCCAGAAATAGAATCAATTTTGGCCAAAGAGAGACCACTATATCAACCTGAAAAGGTGAGTTATTGTCAATGTACACTGTAAAATATTATTTCAAATATGAATGAAAGCAATTTTTTCCAACGCAAAACAAAGTAAAAAAAAATCAAAAACAAAAAATAATAATTAATTACACCTTTATGGTGCACCATTTTTCAGGGCCAGTTTGATAGTCTCAATGCAGACTGGATAACCATTCAGATGCTGCTTAAGGAATGGAAAAACAAGTATCAAGTTTCAAGTAAGGTTTTAAAAATATAAAGATAACAGGCATTTCAGACCATTCTAGTCATGAACACCGTCTTAAGTGATATGACAGAAGTTACAGTAAACATTTTACGCATGTCTCACTGTATATTAACTGTTATATTTATTTTTTGTTCATTCTGCAGCTAAATACTTGACTAGCAGTGCCCCAGATGATTCAACAATGGATACATTCAATAATTCAATTACTGAACTTGATGACTGGATCTCTCTTCTTGATCACAAAATTATAACACAACGGGTGAGAGTAGGAGATCTCTGTGAAATCAGTGACCTTATTGTGAATCTCAAGGTTAGTGCAGTAAATGTCTCTTACCCTAACCCTCTTAACTGTAATCCTTAGTAAATACTGTATACATTTGTGCAGTCAATTTTATTATATGAAAAATGTCATACTGTTGTAGGAATAAAAGGGGAAATTAAATTAAAACAGAAAAACATTTTTAAAAAATCATAAACAGGTGTTGGTAACAAGACTATAGTGAAACTTCTCTTGCTGCACAGTTAAAAGGAGCTCCCTTGTAACTTGGGGGAAAGATTAAGTTATTTAAAAGCTTACGTAATGGGTAGCATGAAACGAAACCATGGGAAAAGTAAACACAAGTCATAAATCTTTATAAAACACAAACATTTATTTCTAAACAACACCACAATGAAGACAGACAGTAACCATCAACACAAATGATGAAATGAGTGGAATGTGGAAATGAAATTACCTGAAATACACAATATTACATGTAAGTATAATATTGGGATACTGTCTTAACCAGTTATGCCTGAGAACCCAGTGAGCCACTTTGAGGTAGAAGTAAACTTAGAATAATTCAATTATGCAGAAGATAAGCTAAGAAAATTGAAAGAAAGCACCTAGGTTATCAAAATTATACAATGGAAGTTTGTTACTTGCGCTTTGCCTAAGAGAGTTATTGCGCTGCTTCAGAGGTGATCATGCAGAGGAAGCATTCAAAGTATTTGGATGGCAGGTGCTTTAAAAATTCTTTTTGAAATTTTGAAGTTCTGTGTTATGTAGAGTTCTTGGAATATCTTGATGTTGCAAATGGAAGTGGAGCATTTAGAATGGAGGAAAAACGAAGAGCTTTTTAAAAAATTGTGGCTGTGGAGATTCATGCAGTGCAAATATGAAAAGATCAAAAAGTTTAATCTTTTGCCATGGAGATTCTTGTCCTATGGACAACCAAAAAGCTTCTTGTTCTAGGCTCATATGATGGTTTTGTCAGGCTAGTCAGGCATAGGCAAGGGAAGACCAGAGAGGATGGATTCACATGGTGAACTACTTCACCTGGTTAGACACTTCCAACTTTGAGATCAATTCACGGAAGTACATATTGATTTGTAACTCAAGCAGATTTAAACTTCGTTTATTCAGACAAACATCAAACACTATTATGAAATCGAAGTACTAATTCACAAATTTAGAACTTATTTGCATGAGCTTAATTATTAGATTTAAAAAAATGTGGGTTTCATTCATAAGTATTAAAATTCTAATGGTTATAACAATAAATGATTATCAACAGCACACAGATGAGGAAAAACACTTCGGTTCAAATAAAATACAATTCTTATGCATTTCTACATTTCTCCATGTCCAATTTGGTTAAACATGTTTGAGAAAAAAATAGAACATTTAGAAAATGTAAAATGTTGAGTGATGCAGAAAAGTTCAAGTCAATTGAGTGGCCATTTTATAGTCTTTCATTATTGTAAATTTTTTTTTTGTGAGATTCTACTTCCTTGGGAGGTCATTTTGGGGTCAGTTGGGATAGTGAACCCTTGTGTCTTAAAGGTTTGTCTGGGCAATAGCTCCAGGATGTATGGTTTTCCCAGGTGATAAAATGCCTTAGAGATAAGACGGCAGTTTGGATCCATCAGCTCTGGTATTTAAAACAAAAGGGACTTTCATAAATTGAGTGATGCCAAAATGGAAATTGGAAAGGAAGGAAGGAAAGATGAAGTTGAGGTGATAGAGCATCATTGTAGTGACAGAAGAGGTGTATGCTGCATGTTTAGTGTTAGTTTGGTTTTATGGTTGACCACCACTTAGTGAAAGGGTACCGAAACATGGTTATTCCTATCAGATTATGATTACTGATTATGTGATTACTGATTATAAATTATGATTCAAACTAGGTGAATGAAGCAATTTAAGGGTTTTCTTACAGTTGTGCTTGAAAGTTTGTGAACCTTTTAGAATTTTCTATATTTCTGCATAAATATGACCTTAAAACATCATCACAGGAATTTTAGCCCATTCCTCCGTTCAGAACAGCTTCAACTCTGGGATGTTGGTGGGTTTCCTCACATTAACTGCTCACTTCAGGTTTTTCCACAACATTTTGATTGGGTTAAGGTCAGGACTTTGACTTGGCCATTCCAAAACATTAACTTTATTCTTCTTTAACAATTCTTTGGTAGAACGACTTGTGTGCTTAGGGTAGTTGTCTTGCTGCATGACCCACCTTCTCTTGAGATTCAGTTCATGGACAGATTCCCTGACATTTTCCTTTAGAATTCTCTGATATAATTCAGAATTCATTGTTCCATTAATGAAGGCAAGCCGTCCTGGCCCAGATGCAGCAAAACAGGCCCAAACCATGA
>JAQQZR010000010.1:11495180-11517965 GCA_030068235.1 Notoglanidium macrostoma | reverse complement strand
GAATTCTGAGGAAAAAAATTAATTTAATCCATTTTGGAATAAGGCTGTAACATAACAAAATGTGGAAAAAGTGATGCTCTGTGAATACTTTTCGGATGCACTGTAAATCATGTCAGAGCTTTTCGCACTTTTAATGTGAAATTCCAAAGTATACAAATAAAGTGAAAAATGATAAAGGGATTATTTATTCCCTTTTTTTAGGGAAAAGAAGTAAACTTAAACTTGGAATAACCTAGTTGTGTGAGTAGGCACATTCCTAAACTAATACTTTGTTGAAACACCTTTTCATTTTATTACATTTTATTTATCATTTTATTTATCACTCAGTCTTTTTGAGTACGTCACCTCTTGGCTTCGCAACATTTTCTCACTCTTTGTTCCAAAAACATTCTAGAGCCTTCAAATTGTCAGGGCATAACCGATGCACAGCTTGCTTCAGGTCACCCTACAGAGTTGAGTCTGGGCTCTAGCTAGACCATTGATCATCTTTTTTGTTTAAGCCATTTCTTTGTTGTTTTTGATATATTTTTTTGATTTGATATATTTTTATATATACTTTGGGGCATTGTCATGCTGAAAGGTAAAATCCTTATTAATCTTTAGCTTACTAGCAGAAGCCTGAATGTTTTGCCCTAAAATCATTTGGTGTTTGTAGCTACTCATGATCCCCTCCACCTTGGTGAAAGCCCCATGTGAAGACTGAGAGATTAGGGTCACATACAAAGAGTAATCAATACTTGTCAGATATTCCTGCAGCTCCGTTAATGTTGCCATAGGTCTCTTGGCCGCCTCCCTGGTAAGTTGTTGTCTTGTCCTTTTGTAAATTTTGGAGGGATCTCCTGTTCTTGGTAATGTCCCTGTGAGCCTCCGTTTTCTCCAATTGTTGATGATGGCTTTCATGGAGTTCCATGGAGTTTCATCTAATGTGGTGTGTTGTGTTTTTTTTGTTTGTTTTTTTTGGGGGGGGTATTCTTTTAAACCCCTCTCCTAGTCAGTATCTTTTGACAAAGGAGATACCATACAGGCTCTTATGAAAGCTCTTTGTGGACCATGGCTTCAGCAGTCAGATGAAACCAAGATGAGCTCAATAAAATCCTACAGAAATTAGACTTTATTTTGGGTTAATCAGAACAATTTAATTGATGACAGCTGTATAATAATTACTTTTGAACAAGATTGAAAGTGATTGGATCATTCTGAACACAGCCACATTCCCAATCAAAAAAGTGCACACTTAGGTTATTGTAAGGTTTTTTTTTTTTCCCAGTAAAGTGCTTTTGATGTTTTTTCACTTAATTTTGTATGTTGTAATTTCACATTTCACCAGCACTGCTTACCACTAAGCAAGGGGTGACAATACTCAAAAAGAATTGGAACAGCATAGCCAATTTGTTTTTGCTGTGACTGAAGACATTTGTGTGTGAGGTCGAAAGAAAATGAGAAGAGGGATCATCTAGTTATATAGGTAAGTAAAGTTTATTTATAAAGTGCTCTTCACAGATGTGAAGTTGCAAAGCACTGTACACAAACGTTAGAAAATAAAATAAATTGCATACATAAAAACGATACAACAGGCATAGAAACATAACATTAATATAAACTAGTTAATAAAAAATACAGTATAGAAAATAACAATGCCAGGTAAAACATAATATAATAGAATAAAATAACATGAAAGTAAATAACAAAATAACAAAAAAAAAAACTGAACAAACTGCCTGGTTGAATAAAAAGGTGTTTCAGCTGTTTTTTTAAAAGATTCTATCAAAGTAAGCTTAATAAAGTTGGAGCGGAAGGTTATTCCAAAGCCTTGGTGTGACAGACTGAAAGACTCTGTCCCCCCAGTCTTCAGTATTATGTGAGATGCAACTAACAAGTTATGAGCCTGGAACTGAATAGAGTGACTAGCTGTATGTTTAAAAAAGTTTTTAGATAAATAATATAAGTAGGAGCTTGTCCATTTAGTGCTCAATATGAATATTTCAAAGAAATTCTAAAATATTCCAGGAGCCAGTGTAAAGAATATAAAATATAAGTAATATGTGTTTGCATTCTAGAAAGCTTTAATAACCAAGCCGCAGAATTTTGTATAGCCTGAAAACGTGAAAGATATTATTTATCTAAGCCAGTAAACAAGGTGTTTTCAATAATCTAAGTGCGATGAATAAATGCATGAACAATTTTCCCAGTTCTCCTGAAGCAACCAAAAGATATAATTTGGAGATATTCCTAAAATGAAATACAAGAACATTTAATTGATTTTACATGCAAGTCAAAACAGAGAGAGGAATCAAATATTACTCTGAGATTTGGAACATTGAACTTGGCAGAAGTACAAAATGAAGCAATTGACTTGCTAATCTTTGAGTATGATTCAGGAGGAGCTATAACCATTGTCTCAGTTTTGCTAGAATTTGGATAAAGGAACTTGGTGGAAAGTCACTTATCCAAGATAAACAATCAACCATGGTAGACAACTTGTCAAGCTAACATGGTTTAAACAATATATATAATTGAATGACCTCAGCATAAAAATGATATGAAATGTCTTTAAATGATTGAGTAATACCTGCTAAAGGAAAAATATAAAATGTGAATAATAATGGACCCAGGATCAAATGTTGGGGATGACAAAGAAGCAGTGGTAGAAGAGAATTAACTTACCTAGATCCTACCAGATAAATAGGAAGAAAACCAATTTAAAGCACAGCCAGAGATGCCAGCTAAACTCTTAACCATATTGAGTAAAATATTGTGGTCAAAAGCTGCAGTAAGATCAAGCAGCACAAGTACAGATCACTTTCCTGCATCAGGAGCCATAAGAAGATTATTATAGCCTTTCAAAATAAACAGCAGTCTCAGTAGAGTGCTGCTTTTGAAAATGGATCGAAAAGGGTAAGCAGTCTGTAATTGATACAATAAAGATTTGAATTGTTTTTCTACAACTTTTTCCAATAAATTCACTAATAAAAGGTAGTTTTGAAATAGGCCAATACTTTTTTACAGAGCTGATATCAGGATTAGTTTTTTTTAAATAAAGGAATTACCTTTGCATGTTCAAAATAGGAGGGAACACAACCTTGCCTCAATGGGTTATAGACAATGGACAATAATGAAGGGTTCGTGCTAGAGAGAGTCCCAAAAAGGACTGGAGGTGGTAAAACCTCTAAAGACAATGATTAAGTCATTAAGTGATATAGGAAAAAGTACAGCAAATAACTGAGAAACCGAGGGTCATTTTCACAAGGGGAGAACCCTGCAGAGGTTTCAGAAATCAAGTCCATCATGTTAGTCACAAAATATTTAAGAAAACAATAACAATCAACAGAGAGTAGCAGAGCATGCTGAGGTGGGGGAGATATGATACAGTAATATTAAATAATACCCTCGGATTACTCTTTTTATGAGTTATAAGATTAGTGATGTATGAAGACCTGGCCTTCTTCACTGCCTCATTAGAAGAGTGGCATAATTCTTTAAAATATTTGCGATAGACAACCAAACCTATGGCCTTCCACAGTCATTCTGCTGTACTCAAGGCCAAGAGTTAGATTATTTAGTCATAGATAGTAACCAAATGGTGACTAATTTATAAGGAGAGACTTTATCAAGAATAACAATGAATAAGAATGACAATGTTCATTAAAAGAATTAACAAGAGACTCCACATCCTCATTGAAAGAAACCACAAAATTAAAAAGATAAGAAAACTCAGACATGACCGAGTTGTCAATAAAGCGCCTATGCAGAATGTATACTTGAGGGAGAGACTCTGATCAAAATGATACATTAAAAGAAAGTGAGTTATGATCACTAAATGTAACCACATTTATATGCAAATGGTGAAAGTAACACCACAAGTGAAAACCAAATCCAGATTATTTATCCATCAATATGAGTGGGGCAATACATCTTGGGCAAAATTAAAAGAGTTCATAATACTCAGAAATTCTATGGCAGTGTTGTTTAATAAATCATCAGAATGAATGTAGAAATCCATAACTATAATAATCCTGCCTAATTTAGCAGTAGATGATAAATCCTGAACATCAGGAAAAAAGATGCAGCAGAGCCAGGCGGACAATACATAGTGGTATATACTATATAGGGGTGAGCTCGTCCAATTTTAGTCATAATAATCTCAAAAGAACCATAAAAATTTGAAGAAATTGACATAAAAATGTCTTTTTTAAAATAACAGCATACATTTATAACCTTCTTGGCCAGAATTCTGTGGTGCACACAAGAATGAACAGTCTCCAGGACATAATTCTAAAAGAAGTGAGACTTCATTCTTATTCTACCATGTCTCAGCAATAAACATAAAGTTTATTAGGCCAACAGGTCTCAGGCATACCTGCTACAGCAGCAGCCCAGTAACAAAGCTCCCGTCGATCTGCTGCCCCAAAGTCTCCACGAAGCCAGTGAAGCAGTACGAGAATGCCAGCCCTCTCCACATGCTTCTGCCAGCAGGGTCTCCGGGACGAAGACAAGCTCATAGCCAGCAGCAGTGGAAATAAAAAACATTCTTCTGAGAATAAAAAGCATCCATAGCAGATTTGATCACCAGTAGTGATTGGCAATCATATATGCATAGGGAAACCATGCCAGGGAAAATTGTAAAAATAAAACTTGGAAAACACATAAAAAAACAAGCAGATAGACAAAGGCAGAAGCAGAGGCACAGCCAAACACAGGCACCATCTTAAAGAACAGATTTTGTTAAACAACGTAGGACATAACACATTTTGTATCAAACCACCCAGTTTTTCAAGTGAGCTAAATATTGGAAAATAATGTTTTTGACAAATAAATGTATATTATTTGTCAAAAAAATATTTGGTTGCATATTCCTTGCTTTCAGTAACTGCATGAAGCCTACGACCCATAGACTCCACCAGATTTCTTCATTGGTGATGCCTTTCCAAGCTTTCATCACAGCATCTTTTAGTTGTCGTCTATTTTGCAGGGTTTCTCCCTTCCATCTTGTCTTTGTGATGTAAAATGCATGTTCAGTTGGGTTAAGATCTGGCCAGTCCAAAACCTTCCATTTTTTTCCGGCTGAAGAGGTCCTTTGTTGAGGTGGCCCTATATTTTGAATCATTGTCTGGCTGCATAATAAAGTTCCTCCTGGTTAGTTTGAATGCATTTCTCTGTAAATTGGCAGACAATGATTCTGTAGACTTCTGCTTTTATCCTGCTACTACCATCATGAGTTACATCATCAATAGAATTAAGCTTGTTCCAGAATCAGCCATGCAAGCTCAAGCTATAAGACAACCTCCACCATACTTCACAAATGAGCTTGTATGTTTAAGATCATGAGCAGATCACTTCTTTCTCCGTACTTCCAATTTCATTTCCATCACTTGGAGGTTGTTGGAGGTTAATCTAAAACTTAGAGTGGTGTTAGAGGTTAGTCTTTGTCTCATCAGTCCAACTTTATTCATCTGTGTACTTTTTTGCAAATTTCAATCAGGCTTTCTGGTTTTCATTGCTGATAAGTGGTTTGAATCTTACAGTATGGCCTCTATATTGTTGTTCTCCAAGTTTCCTTTTAACAGTGGACTGGGTTTTTCTTTATTGCTCTTACCATTTGTCTGTCATTAATTGTTGTTTTCCTTGAATGACTCATTCCATGCCCGTTGCTCAATACACTAGTGGTTTCCTTCTTTTTCTGGACATTCCAAATTGTGGTATTGGCTATGCCCAATGGGTTTGCCTTTTCCCTTCTTAACTACAAATGCAGTCTTCAAGGGGTGAAAGCAAAAGTCTAAACTGAGAGTTGATATCCAGGGCTACTTAATGATTAAACAACAAATGTCATGACACACCTAGGTAACAATAAACACCTGTCACTTCTCATGTTCCAGTACTTTAGCTCCCTTGAAAAACTGGGTGATTTGATGCAAAATGTGTTATGTTCTATGTTGTCTAACATATCTATATGTAAATACTGTGGAATAAAAACTGAAACTTCGATCTCTCTTCTCATGTTCATCTTTTGATTTCACACACAAATGTCTTCAGTGCACAGCAAAAACAAACTAATTGGCCTTGCTATTCCAATACTTTTGGAGGGGACTGTATATCCACTGTTTATCTACCTATGTTGTTCTGCAAGATACAGGATCCATGAATTGTCACCCCTTGCATAGTGGTAAGCAGTGCTGGTGCTTTTTTTTTTAATGACAGGGATATTATGGAAATGTAATCCAACCAATATGCTGTCTAGTAAAACACAGTTTTCCACTTACCTAAATAAAACTGTAAGACTTTTCATATGTCAAGTCCTCGTCACAGAGCACCTGATGTAAAGCGTCTGGCTAAGTACTTAGTATCTTAAACTAAATGGTCATTTGGTTGACATTGCTGCAAGCATTTTTCAATCAGAGATTATATTTAAGTTATGAAATAAACTTCATTTTTAGGTAATTTGCTTGAGAGATTAAATCAGTTCAAAGCACTTGTATGAAAGTAGCATGAAATCAACTTAAAGTTGTTTCCATAATAAGAAAATATATGATAAGAAAATGGATGAAATGGTTCACAGTGAAATGAAAATACTTTTGACAGTTAAACCTTTAAGCAAGTTCTGCAATGATTTTTGTATGTCAAACATTAACACATCACTACTTTTAGTGCAGGGGATACAGAGGCAGACCTAGAGACCAGACTGCAGCAAATGCAACAATTTTACACAGACCTGGAAATGTTTTGTACCTGGATAACCGAAGCAGAAACTACAGCAAATGTCTTACAAGATTCTACATACAAGGAATGTGTTCTGGAGGATGCAGGCACAGTACACCACTTACTAGAGCAATGGCAAGTAAGTAAGCAGTTTGTATAGCAGTATTCTGTCTTTGTGGTGCAGAGCTCAGCCATACTTGAACTGCATTCAAGTCCTATACTTTGTGTGTAGGGGTTTATGATATTAGATTAAATGAAAGGTTTTATGCAATTTTTTTCAGTACTGCATGTTATTTTGTTGTTTATTATTCTTAATAGGAAAAAGGCAGCATGGTGGTACAATGGTTAGCACTGTTGCCTCACAGCACGAACTTCCTGGGTTCTTTCCCCGGGTCAACCAAGGTGTCTTTCTATGAGGAGTTTGCATATTCTCCGCATACCTGTGTGGGTTTTTTCTGGGTAATCAGGTTTCCTCTGGTCAATTGGCTACTCTTAATTGCCCATAGGTGTGAATGTGAGTGTGAAAGGTCCTAGCCACTACAATGCACAATTTAGTGCAGTTATAGTGCCGGTACCAAGCCTGGATAAATTGTGAGGGTTGCATCAGAAAGGGCATCTGACAGAAAACCTGTGCCAAATAGACATATGGACAATGGATGATCTGCTGTGGTGACCCTGAACAGGAGCAGTCAAAGGAAGATGATTCTTGATAGGAAAAATGAAATAAATCAGATAAAAATTTGATCTAAAGCGAATTAGACACTCTTTAAGGTTTTCACTTAGGTTGCAAAGGCAATTGCAAAAATTGTGAAAGAATCTGCAAGAATGCTTTGGTTCATTTTCTGCTTGAACAGCAACCCACATCCTAATTTTAGAAAGAATTACTTGGAGTTCCTCTCTACCCTCTCCAATGTGACAGTTGAAACAAGTTCCATACAGGTCTCAAAATACAATGCCATTTAGCATTAAACAAGCTGATACATTTAGGCCCTTATTTGTGGGTTTGATTATTATATAAATACAGACAAATACAGTAGCTTCTTAGCATGGTTGTAATGTCAGAGACTTTATTAGTTTTAGATGTAACCATTTGACTTTTTACATCTTTATGCACAAAACATAATATAATAGAATAAGTACATTACATAATATAAATAAATAACATACATCACATTGGATGCCTTACCTTCAGTCACTCTCTTTGTGACTATTGCTTTGGCCAGGAGTTGATGTCAGATTGTGTGCTGCCTTTCTTCTGCACTTGGATGCTTAATTGGGACACCCACCAGTTGGCCACCATTCATTTTATCTAATGAACCGGATTGATGGTGCTGGTTTCCCATTGATCTGGGGTTTCTAGTGCCTTTTCTGCTCTAAGATGTTTGCTAGTGCAATGAGGGTGGTGGTGTTCCACCACCTGTATTTCCCTTGGACTACAGTAGTATTGCACCCTGCCAGAATGTGCACCAATACACTCCCTCTCAATAAAGCTTACACAATGGGTCCTTCCCCATCCCCAGTCTGTGCAGGTTTATCCATGTAGGTAGGGTGTCCTATACAGATCAGTGCAGAAAGAAAATCCAAATGGTAAACACAAAGATGAGGAATTTGAACAATCCTTATCTCCATTTGTGGACCATCTTAAATTGTTTTGAATTCACAATTTTTATTTGAATAATGTATATGTGTACTTGTAAGGACAGTCCTTCCATTCTGGACTATCATGGCAGTTTCCCTCAATACTAGTGGTGTTTGTCTGTTTCCTTGCTCATGACCATGGCCTCACATGGATATTCTATAGAAGATCCCTGCTGATCTTCTACTGTAAATGCTGTGTAAAGTGGCATAACACATTTGGAGGAAAGCATTATCTACCCCCTTCCACATGCATGAGCTCACAGAGGTCCATGACTGGCTAGTGGCACTATGACATAGGTCTTGCCACTCTAAATTTTTGGAATTATAGCCAATTTTGCTTTCTTGGATCAGTGGCCACAGGAGGATCAGGACATTGGCTATACAAGCGAAGTGCTTTTGAAGATGGAGGCAAAATGGGTAGGTACATGATATGGACAAAAGTATTGGGACACCTCTTAATTATGAATACACCATTTGGCATTGGTGTACAAAATCAAGCACCTAGCCATGCAGTCTCCATTTTCAAACATTTTGTGAAACAAAATGGGTCGTTCTGAAGAACTTGGAGACTTCAAGCATGGTATTGTTATAGGATGTCACCTTTTGCAATAAGACAGTTCCTGAAATTTCATCCCTTCTGGATATTACATGGTCAACTGTAACTGATATTGGCAAGTGGAGTTTCTTCCCTCCATCAAAGACATTCATCACACAATCTGCATCCGCAAAGTCACCAGCATTGTGGAAGATCATACACACCCCTCACACAAACTCTTTACCCACCTGCCATCTGGCAAGAGGTACCGAAGCATTTGGGCCTCACTGCCAGACTGTATAATAGTTTCTTCCCCAAGCCATCAGACTCCTGAACACTCAGGGACTGGACTGACACACCACACACACCACACACACACACCCACACACACACACACACACGTAAACATTCAACTACCTCTGCAGTTTTTTGCACATTCAACTTGATTTAGCACTGCACTGTCTTGTCCTGTGACGTCTGATCTGTCTGCAGTGGTTGCATGTTTTGCACTTACACTTTGTCATCTTTGCAATGTTTGCACATTTACACACATGCATTTTATGTTGTCTTATGTTTTCTGTTTCATACATGCACTTTTGTACTTCTGTGCTGTCTTATATATAGCACCTTATAAGGAATGTAGTCTCGTTTCACTATGTACTGTATCATCTGTATATGGTTAAAATGACAATAAAAGCCACTTGACTTGAAGTGGAAGAGTTTAGGAACAACAGCAACTCAGCCGCGAAGCGGAAGACCACGTAAAGTCACAGAGTGGGGTCAATGACTACTAAGGTCCATGGTGCATAAAGGTCGCCAATGTTCTGCTGATTCCATAGCGGAAGAGTTCCAAACTTCCTCTGGCATTAATGTGAGCACAAAAATTGTGCACCAAGCTGCTGTATGCAAGCCTCACTTCACCAAGTCCAATGCCATGTATTGGATAGAGTGGTGTAAAGCACATCACCACTGGACTGTGGAGCAATGGAAACATGTTCTATGGAGTGACAAATCATGCTTCTCTGTTTAGCAGTCAGATGAGCTAGTCTGGTTTTGGTGGATGCCGGGAGAATGTTACATGCCTGACTGCATTGTGCCAACTGTAAAGTTTGGTGGTGGAGGGATAATATTGTGGGGCTGTTTTGCAGGGTTGGGCTAGGCCCCTCCAGCAAAGGGCAATATTAATGCTTCAGCATACCAAGCCATTTTGAAAATTGCTATGTTTCCATATTTGTGGGCACCATTTGTGGAAAGCCCTTTTATATTCCAGCATGATTGTGCCCCTGTGCACAAATCAAGTTCCATAAAGGCATGGTTGGGTGAGTTCAGTGTGAAAGAACTTGACTGGCCCGCACAGAGCCCTGACCTGAACCCCAACAAACACCTTTGGGATGAACTGGAACGGAGATTGTGAGCCAGGCCTTCTCGTCCAACATCAGTGCATGACCTCAGAAATGCTCTGTGGAATGAATGGGCACATATTCCCACAGAAACACTCCAAAATATTGAGGAAAGCCTTCCAAGAAGAGTGAAAGCTGTTATAACTGCAAAGGGGGGACCAACTCCATATATCCTTTTACAGCTTGTGATTTAGTGGCTCTGTTAATAAATTTTCATGTGGAACATCTTGCAGTTGCATGCAAAAATATAGTAGTTAGTGTTGGTCAAGTTATAGTGTTGTATAGTTTGTCAAGTTGTTCTTCAAAAAAGGTCACTTTGAAGTTTTTGAGTATAATCTTAGCCACTGTTTAAACCATTTAGCCACTGTGTTTGTGGGACAATAAGTGAGCACCAAATGATTTCTTTGTGTCCTTTGAGGTCTCTTATAAAGCGTGTATCTAGAAAGTGAGTAAGCAACCTCCTACACAGAAACCAGGATTCATCAGGAAATATATGGCAGAAAAATTGAGCATATACTTGATCATGAGAAGCTTTGACCCATACATAGAGTCATCTGCAACATTTTCGAAATAGCAGGAATCAGCAATACCCTATGGATATGTAGAAAATTACAGTTACTCTTACATTACACTTCGTATAATTGCATAAAAGCTACTTGGACAACAGAAGCACTAAAGCATAAGAACATTTTTATGAATTTATTTATTTATTTGTGTAGACTGGTTAATTGGTCTTTTTCTATATATTGGTATTTATTGCTCCAATTAACTATTTGCAATCTACAGTTGGTTTAATAATTACAGGCTGCAAAGTATCAGCTGTGAAGAAATTTCACACATTCACAGATCTATTAATAGAGCACATGATATAAATAGGCTACAGAATTATGCTTTTTCTATGGCACAATGGCATTTTTTGTATGGTAACAGAACAATATGGCAAAAATGTGTTTTAGACACCACAAAGATTTCCTTGTCATGATGACTGACTAGTGAGTCGATTTAAATTCCCAAGAGCCATTCTCTTGGCAATATGTGTTGAATTGGTCGCAGGTTTAGAGAGATCAACATGCAAAACCTTTCCACTTACAGTTCTAAATTGACAAGTCAGTAAATTAAAAACCCTCAAATGGCCAGTGAAGAGGTCAAAATCAAAGAGTGATTTGCAGTGAAGTGTCCAGATTCGCAAATATTATTGGAGCAAATGACTGCAGTAATGATGCTATAACGATACATAATCAGAATTTCATCAACTGAAAGTAATTTAATACTATAAATGTAGATATCAATTTATTCCCTAACCCACATACTGTAGTGCAGAAGAGCAGATCAGCAAACAGAACATCATAGGCTAAGGCAATAAACAATAATCGGAGCCCAAGAAACCATAAAACAAACACGGGAAAATAACAGGCTTGGTAATAGCAACATGGGAGTATGACTAATGCTTCGCGAATACGAAGCGCAACCGAGAGTCATTATAAACACGGGCTGATTGCCCTGGGATTGGAAGCACCGGCATCCAATTACTGGTCATGTGACCTGGCTGGGAGTGTGCGCTCAAGGGAACTGTAGTCCTATGTATTTCGCTCCACAATGCGGAAGTGCGTGCTTCCGCGCTATGCGCGATGGAGACAATGAGAGCACTGAGCACGCAATTGAGTCCATGATGCCTGCTGTGCTTGCGGTGAGGAGCAGAATCGTGTCAGTACCCCCCAAAGGTGCTACTCCCGGCGCACCAAACAAGGTTATCCCTCAGGGGTCCCTTAGCCCGTAGGATCAGGCGTGTTACTAGGGGCCCCCACATGGAACTTTTGTCTTGGCAGGAACTCGAGCAGAAATTCAGGCAGGAACTCGGGCATTGAGGCAGGCTTGACTGGAGACATTAGAACCAAAATGTGTTCTGTGGGTGTGACTGGAACAGGGGCAGGCTCTGTGACTTGGGTTGAGAGCGCGACTAGAACAGGGGCAGGCTCTGTGACTTGGACTGTGAGCGCGACTGGAACAGGGGCAGGCTCTGTGACTTGAGCGGCATCAGTGACTTGAGCTGTGACTTGCTCTGAGACTTGAACTGTGACAGGAACAGACTCTGTGACTTGAACTTTGACTGGCTCTGTGTCTGAAGCTGTGACAGGAACAGGCTCTGTGACTGCAGCTGTGACGGGAACGGGCTCTGTGACTGGAGCTGTGACGGGAATGGGCTCTCTGACTGGAGCTTCTACTGGAACAGAATCAGGTTCTGTGGCTTGAGCTGCGACAGGAACTTGCGCTGTGACTTGAGCTGCGACAGGAACTTGCGCTGTGACTAGTACTTGCACAGGAACAGGCTCTGTGATGAGTACTTGTACAGGAACAGGCTCTGTGATGAACACTGGAACAGGCACTTCCAGTACTTGTACTGGAACAGGCATTGAGATTTGCACGGGAACAGGCTCTTTGAGTTGTACTTGCACTGGGACAGGCTCTGTAACTTGTACTTGCACTGGGACAGGCTCTGTAACTTGTACTTGCACTGGAACAGGCTCTGTGACTTGTCCTTGCACTGGAACAGGCTCTGTGACTAGTACGGGAACAGGCGCTGAGACTTGTATGGGAACAGGCACTGAGACTTGTACGGGAACAGTGATGAGTACTGGAACAGGCTCTCTGACTTGTGCTCTCACTAGAGCAGGCTCTGTGACTTGTGCTCTCACTGGAACAGGAGGGGGTTCCATGACTTTTACAGTCTCTTTGACGTTTTGAGAAACAGTTTTAGACTGTGACCAGAGCGGGTGTTTTAGCCTGAAATGGAACATTGACGAGTGCTGGAACAGTCTCTGTGGCCATGACAGGAGAGTGCTTTGGCTTTGGCCCGGTGACTTGGATGGGAATAAACTCCATGTAAGCGACTGTGGTTTGAACTGGAGCAGGACTAGGAACAGACTCCTCATGAGTGACTTTGGCTGAAACAAGAGTGGAACTTGGAATTGGAACAGACTCCCTGTGAGTGACCTTGGCTTTAACAAGAGCGGAGCTAGGAACTGGAACTGGCTTCCTGTGAGTGCGTCTGGCTGGAACAGGAGCGGAACTTGGAACTGGAACAAGCTCCCTGTGAGCGACTTTGGCTGAAACAGAAGCGGAACTTGGAATTGGAAAACAGACTCCCTGTGAGCGACCTTATCTTTAACAGGAGCGGAACTAGGAACCGGAACTGGCTCCCTGTGAGTGCCTCTGATTGGAACAGAAGTGGAACTTGGAACTGGAACAGGCTCCCTGTGAGCGACCTTGGCTTTAACAGGAGTGGAGCTAAGAACTCGGAACTGACTTCCTGTGAGCGCCTCTGGCTGGTACAGGAGCGGAACCTGGAACTGGAACAGTCTCCCTTTGAGCAACTTTGGCTGAAACAGGAGTGGAACTAGGAACTGGAACAGGCTCCCTGTGAGCGACCTTGGCTTTAACTTGAGCAGAACTTGGGTCTGGAACAGGCTCCCTGTGAGCGACCTTGGCTTTAACAGGAGTGGAACTAGGAACTGGAATTGGAGCGAGCTCTGCCAGAGAAACTGTGACTGTAGTTGCTTCTGACCCTTGTGGCAATCGAGACTTTGGTTCAGGCAGAATTCTTGTCACATACTCAGGCAAAGAGTGAACAGGAGCTGGAGTGGGCTCCGTGAGAGCGCCTTTAGCTTGAACAGGAGCGAGCTCTGGGAGAGAGACTGTGACTGGAGTAGCTTCTGACCCTTGTGGCAATCCAGACTTGGGTTCAGGCAGAATTCTTGTCACAGGCTCTGGTGACGGTGTTGGCTCTGGCATAGGCTTTGGCTCTGGCATGGACCTTAGCTCTGGCGTGGACCTTGGCTCTGGTATGACATGGACTCGGGCTTGGACTTGGACTTTGACTTGGACTTCCGCCTGGGCCTGGACTTGGACTTGTTCTGGCATGGGTTCCGGAGCGATAGCCTCCTTTCTGGCCTCATAGAACACCCTAAACGCATCCCCGAAGTCCTTGGGGTTCTGTAGGCACAGGTGCTCGACGCCAATAAGACTCTTGGAAAACACGCGGGCAGGCCCAGTTAGCCAGCGAATCATACACAGTACCCAGATGTCATCAGCGGGCTTGGGATCCATCAGGTACTAAAAAAAGAGCTGGCATTGGACCAGAAATCCCCAAGGAGGATAAAACACTCCATCATAAGGTACCGGGGTGCATAATCCTACCTTCTGTAAAAAGAAGGACGGCATGGTGTGCATTCGGCCATCCTCCCATTATCCTGCTGCGTAACTGGTCTGGCAAAGCATTCTGTCATGTGGGCGGGGTTTGGCGGGACACATGAGCAGGTGAGAAGACGGCTTAGTAAAACTCATAGTTTATTAGACACACAGAGGCAGGCAGAGATACAGAAACGTCAGGCAGAGGAATAATCCAATGAACAGAAACAAGTCAGTCGATCAGCAAACAGAACATCATAGGCTTAGGCAATAAACAATAATCAGAGCAGGAGAAAACATAATCCAAGAAACCATAAAACAAACACGGGAAAATAACAGGCTTAGCAGCGCGGGAGTATGACTAATGCTTCGCGAATACGAAGCGCAACTGAGAGTCATTATAAACAAGGGCTGATTGTCTTGGGATTGGAAGCACCGGCATCCAATTACTGGTCATGTGACCTGGCTGGGAGTGTGCGCTCAAGGGAACTGTAGTCCTATGTATTTCGCGCCACAATCCGGAAGTGCGCGCTTCCACGCTGCGCACGCGACTGAGTCCATGATGTCTTCTGTGCTTGCAGCGAGGGGCAGAATCGTGACATTTAAATATAAATAAGGTAATTTGCATTGACCAATTGTGGATTATTTGTGGGTGGTAATTAGGCAGGAAAACAGGTTTTTTCACCTGTGCATATTTTTAAGAAAAAAAATCTTTTAAGATTAAACGGCATGCTGGCATACACACAAAAGGTTTTATAAATCAGATTCTTTTTTTTGTGCACATGCCTGTTCCTGTATTTTGTGTTTATACATATGTTTTATGCACAAGGCTCCAAGATCAAGATCAAGATCTGTGACTTTTTTGGGAACCTACAGCTACAGAAATAATAATTTCTTTAATGATTTTGTCCCTTTTTTGAAGGAAGTCTTCATTCTCACTGCACTTAAGTCACATTAGCTGAGTATAAGGACTGTGTTTGGGTATAGGGTGCCAAATTTAAAAAGTTGAATACTCTTTTCTCCCTGACTTTTTTGAACATTTGAGGCTATTCTGACACATTAAGATAGCAAGTCATATCGCATAGCAATTTTAAGTTTTCAAACTGTTAAATAAATATTAAATGTTAAATATAAATTTAATTATTAATTGTAAATGTTAAAAATAAATCTAAATGTTAATTGTACATAACAATGTTAAATGTACAACCTGAATATTTTGTTCCTGTGATAACTGCCCCATATTCTTGGCGTAAACTTCATAAGATCTATATTTGTGATGTGTACTACATTTGTTACAAATGTTACAAATTTGGTCACAAATGTAATATGACATTGTATTCCAAAATGTGCATCCTGATTCTGAGCATTCTTCTGAAACCAAAATGGTTCCGTTATATTGGTGACCACAAAGTATTTTTAAATCAGCACAAAACAAAACAACCTTGCTTCACATCCTTAACCTTTCATCTCATGTTCATCTTTTGATATTAAACCCAATTGTCTTCCATGTATAACAAAAGCAATAGAATCGGCGTTGCTGTTCAAATAATTTTGGAGGGGACTGTGTACTAGCATATGTAACATGATGGCAGCATGCAAAAGAGAATTACATTAAGCCCATACACAAGACTTGCTTGTATGTTTAGTTCTGAGAGGTGAGGGAAGATAATGAAAATTAGAGTTATCGCCCTTTAAGGTGCTGTATGTGTTTAATGTTCAGTAAATAGATGTCACTTATTGGAGAGTGGAACGTGGTCTGTTTACTGAGAGGACAAAAACTCACTGTCCAGTGTGGTTCATTAACAGAGCAGAGAGAAACACTAGCTCAGGAGGCATTTCTGTGGACTGGCCAAACAAATCACTGTTCTACCTGTTGTTTATGTTCCACCTATTGTTAATGTTAATGAGAGGCACATCCATCTACCTGGACCCGCAATTCTAGATGAACTGGTCACTTTGGTATAGCAGACCACACACCTTGAAATAATCAATCACAGTCCTGTTAGTAATAAAAATGTGGAATAACCCTACATAGACACTAATCTGAACTCATGAATGAATCAGGGATCTTTGAGCTCAGAGGTGGCAGGACAACCCCAATGTTCTGTCCCTAGATTATACATTGTATATGCAAATGAATACAACTAAAGGGCAGGTATTTGTCTAGAAGCCCATACCCACCATTTGAAGACAAAATAAAATTATTTTAGTTTTTATAGTTCCTCTAAACCATGTCTGTATTTCAGCATAGAGTTTCTCAAAATTATATTTTACTATTACTGCAGTAAAATTGGTGTAATGCATATTTCCACACATTTGCATCTCCAATGTCAACAGCATATAAACAGAACTTGTTTTATTTACATACCCCTTAAAACATACACACAAACATCTTTTATTTTGCTTTTATATTCTATTCATTAGAGTTAATAAGTACTATTTCACTGAGAAATATAAGAACAATTGCATTGAAATCAAGTCAATGCTTGGTGTGCAGTTGTCCATATGTGTGGCAAATTTCTGTTGTACTCTCCTTACAGCTTACTCTAATTTGCCACAGATATCAAGGACAATCAGTTTCTCCTCTATCTTGCAAATGATGTCATTTATGAAATTGTTCTTTATAAATAAACTGGAACATTTTAAATTGTGTGTAAAGGCACAATTTATTAGCTAGCACATGCAAATTAATGTTCTTCATTTGGTATCTCAAATCAGGGTAATAAATCTGATATAAATCTTTGCAAGCATTTAGACATTAATATGTTGAATCATTTATTTTGGTCGCCCTGCACTAACTGGTATTGCAACTATGTGTACTTGGCAACAGCACAAAGATTCATTTCAAATTTGAAGAGGCAGACACACTAGTGGGATATAAGGAGATGCCTTTGTTCCCAGGACTTAGCCTTTCTTTAGTAGCAGTACCCACTCTCCCCATGAACAACAGACCCAATGTGCCTTCCTCAAAAGGCATGCTGAAGATTCTGAACAGTAATAGTAGAATCCCTTTGCTGGCTATTCACCATCTTGCACTTGTTCAAACTTCATTTCATATAATCTTTCAGCTGCACACACGCATTCATATGGCGTGGAAATAAAGGGCTATATTCTAGGTAGTCAAGCATACATGAATTTTTCACATGAAGTCTTAATCTTTGGATATGTTACACCGGAAGACATACCATATTAAGGTCTGATTATCAGTGTTCATTTCTTGTATCAATTATTCTTATGATTCTGTTTCTTTTATTTAACTTAATTTAAATGAGTAATGTAAATTGCATACAGTATATTCACAGGAAAATGTTTATTATTGCTGTAGAGGGTAAAATATTGTGCTATACAAATTTTCTCTAGTATTGAACAAATACTGTACTACCTGTTTGATATTTATTGTATGTACTAAAGCAAAGTCTGTTTAAGAAACTATATATAAAGTTTTGCTGTTTAGCTCCAATGACACTAACTGAAATACTTCTGTTATACCCCTGTTAATCTGTACAGGATCTCCAGAGGGAGATTGATACCCAGACAGATACATATCATTCACTTGATGAAAATGGACAGCGTATTGTGGCATCACTTGGAAGGGCAGACAATGCTATAGTGCTGCAAAATCAACTTTACAACATGGGAAAGCGTTGGCAGGACTTACGTAAAAAAGTCAATAGTATGAGGTAAGAATCTAATTTAAGAAATAATTGTTATATTTGTTTTATATCATCACCAGTATGTCACACACCACATGGTATCTGCTCATTACATTCCTAAATGATAGCAAAAACAAACTGCACAGTTCATTATAGTAACTGAATTGCTGCATAAATCAGCTTAAGAGATTTATCTTAATTTATCAGGTATGACGTGTGCACATAGTTACACAAACCTCCATAGACTCCGTCAGCTTGGAAATCTCTGTGTTTGAGACACCAGCACTAACATATACACAGATATAAATATCTGTATGTAACAGAAAAGACAAAAAGTGCATTACATGGAAGCAGCAGGAAACTATGTAAGAAATGCGGGGGTAGTGCTAGCTCAGTAGTTAAGACATTGGACTAGTGATCGGAAGGTTGTGAGTTCAAACCTCAACACCTAGCTATCGCTGATGGGCCCTTGAGCAAGGCGCTTAACCCTCAACTCCTCTGCTGTATAACTGGGATATATGTAAGTTGCTCTGGATAAGGGCATCTGCCAAATTACATAAATGTAATTATATGCAATTATGAATATGTGACTGATCACACTGTAGATTTTATTGCAGTTTGCTTAACCATGTTTCTTACTGCTATTTTCATTATGAAACCTAAGACATTGCAAACACAGGGTCTTAGATACAAATGTTTGTGTGAGTTTAAATTTTGAAAGCCACACGTTCAAAATCAGAGGGAAAAACAGGTATATAGCTAATGCAGAACTCCAAAGAGAAAAGAGCCTAAAATCTGTCACAAATATAAAAAAATGGCAGATAAGGATTGAGTAGCATTATTTTGCATATACTTTAACTATGCAACATTTTGAGTTTTGTACATAATTTTATATATTTCAGTATAAATTTAATATAGTTTAAATTCAGAATCGGTAATAAAATGTGAAAAATAGTCCATGCTTATTTTCTTTTTCAATGTTGTGTAAATAAATTATTAATATTGTTTCTAGTGTTTCCACTAGACACTTTTAGGCTCAGTTGCGTGAACACTTTGAAAGTGAGGGATAGAAACATTGAACAACAGTTGCTTATCATACACTTATGGTAAATAAATGTTATTTACCATTATTATATTGTAAATATATGGTATTCTTATTATTGCCATTATTATATGGTTATAAAATGTTATTTATAATATAATTGCCATATGCCTTTATCTTTAATTAAATTGACCTGCCTTTAGCTTCAAAAATATAGTTAAAAGTACACTTTTTAACGAGCAAGTTGGCATGACAATTGATGACAAAAATTTATTGCATTTCAGGCTCTGTCTGTGTTTGTATTATCAAGCAAGTGTTATCAAATATGACAACATTGGACAATGTGCAAGCTAACAGGATCTATGATGAATCTTTCAAATTAGTGATATAACATTTTGCATATTTTAGTTTTGAAAAACGGTTTATTTACAATTCTTATGAACTCATACACACTTGTCAGTGGAATTTCCATACTCCCATTCTACAACAACATATCACATATGACCATACACAAATTTGATCAATAAAGGCCACAGTGTATGTTTAAAAAAGCTGCTCACTTGATAAAATAGTTTATCTAATTACAGTATACTCAATGATAAAAAGTAAAAAATTAAAAATGTTATTAATTATCACATGTATAATAGTATGAATAATATCAATTAAATAGAAATGTTGACTCTAAATTCTGAATTCTATTGGAATGTGCAGTGTTATACAACATACAGTGCGCATCTCCCTAGATGCTATTCCACCACCAGAGGGCTATTTAAAGAATCTTTGAATATTATTAATATTTGTATATATTTTTTTAGGTTATTATGTAATTTTCTACCATATAACACTGAAATTTGGCTTTCTTTTTGGTCTGTTTTTCAATATTTGATCAATTTCAATGAGAATTTTCTTTATTTGAAAAAACATATATTTCACCTTGTTCCTTCTGGCATGGTCTCAGACAGAGCCATGCATAATTTTTTTTGGCAGACCTCCCTTCCTTACACTTCCATAATTTTCTATATACACAATAGTTGTCTATATAATGCAAAGTTAATGCCACTTTTAGGGCTTTGAAAATTAATGTCTTTATTTGAGACAAATTATGGATATATTTGATACAATAAGTATTTTATATATTTTATATTTTAATATGTACAAAATGTATTTGAAGGACATTGCAGAGCTCTCACCTCACCCCCTGCAATTAGTTAAATACATTAGTTAATAATGCAGAGCAAACAATGGTGGTACTAGGTATCTATTTGTGGACTGCAGCTCAGCTTTTAATACAAACATTCTAGTTTAACTACAAAACTCTAGTGTGAAGGGAACTTGAACTGAACTTGAACATGGAGAGAGTAGAAGTTTAATGTCACTGAGAATGAAAAATGACATCTTTTTACAAAACCTTCTGGCACAGACCATTCCCATAGTTTAAATTGGAATACAAAAACATATAGGAATATTTTGAGCTCTAAAGAGATACAAATGCAGACAATGGCACTGCGTGACAGTTTCTTATGACTTATTTTATAAAATATATTATATTTATATAGAATACTACAATATTTTAAAAAGTTGTCATTGGTACATTTTCATGTAAGAAAGTACAAACTTGGTGCCTAGATATATGTACAGTATGTAGAGACACTATTCAGAATGTAGAATCAATATATTATTTGCTAAGGTGTTTTGCCATACTTGGTCTCTTTTCTTCTTCTCAGGCATCACCTGGATGATAGTATGGAACAGTGGAAGATTTTTCACCTATGTTTACAGGGTCTGCTTCAGTGGTTACAGCATAGGAGCGAGGAGCTGGAGCAACAGAAACCAGTTGGAGGAGATGTCCCTGCTGTTCGTCAGCAACTGATTACCTACAAGGTTAATATGACACACTTTTTACTATATGCTACTTATCATGTTCTTATAGTAAGTCTGATTTACAGGTTATTTAGGTCTTTGTGGGTTGTAGTTAATATTAATTAAATATTTTCCACATCTGTATTCAAATCTACTGATGTCAACAGAGAGTTGTGCAAGGCCTATGGAAAAATAGACATGTGCCTTACTTATACTCCAATTCTGACCTTTAACAGTTCCAGGCTTTTGCAACATAATATTGGCTCAAATTACTGTGATCACTGTGATCTGCTCTTAGGTCTTGCAGCTACTTGTGTGATGCCGCCTTCTCCCATATGTCCTTCCAACATTTCTCAGTCTCAGCTCTGGGTGGATCTAATTTCCTCTGCTGTTGTTCCCTTGCAGCTGTGAAGACACCCTAGAGAACAGGCCATTTATTCTATTGGCCTCTTCTTCCCTGAAGTATCTTTTCAGTCTTGTGGCCAGAGCTGTGAGTCTTTGTTTGGCAGTCTCCAGAGCCTCACTTATGGACATCTTGTTGTTCTTCATGATCCAGGACCTGTCTCTCATGACTTCTTTTTGCACTTCTGTGAGCCACATGATGTGCCTTCGGGCTTCCCTGGTCTTGGCTTCCAACCTTCTTCTCCATAGTGGGCACTCTGCATACTTGGTCTTGGTATTATAACCAAGTATCTTCAGGATTACAGTGGCAGTGCCATATATGAGCTCATTGGTTTCAGTGATGGTGTTGGTGGATTTATTGAGCAGCGCACTGTTAACGTCTGCAAGTATCTCTTCTCACTGAACCTTTGCAGTTAACCAAGGGAGTCATACCCAAAGTTTGACTGCATGTAGTTGGGCCTCAATCCTCATCTTCAGCTTAGTGGATCCTTCTGTCATGACTGGTGGCAGACTGTCATGTCATGTACTCAAATAGGCCAGGGAGAAAGATGTAGAAGAGTTCATCAAGCTCAGGGAAGATGGCCATGAGTATCCCACCCTTGTCATGTCATGTACTCAAATAAGCCAGGGAGAAAGATGGAGAAGAGCTCATCAAGCTCAGGGAAGATGGCCATGAGTATCCCACCCTCATTTGGATAACCTGTGGCTCACTGATGCACAGTGCATCCAGCAATTTAATTTTGACCTTGAAGCCATCATCCATCTGTGCAGACTCCTGGACAAACAGCTTTCCAGCCACAGAAATCACCCACATTCCTCATCAAAATCACCAGTGATCTGTCTCTTCATGCATCTGGGTCATTGCAGAGGATAGCTGGTGATGTGTTGCATATACACTGATCATCCATAACATTAAAACCACCAGCCTAATATTGTGTAAGCTCCCCTTGTGACACCAAAACAGCTGTGACACTTTGATGCAGGGATTCCACAAGACCTCTGAAGGTGTGCTGTGGTATCTGGCAGCCAAACGTTAGCAGCAGATACTTTAAATTGTGATGCAGAGCCCCTGTGAATTAGACAGTACATCCCACAGAATAATATCTGGGGAATTCGGAGGCCTAGTCAGAACTTTGAACTCTTTATATTCCTCAAACCATTCCTGAAACATTTTGTTCAATTTTGCCACCTACTTCCATTAGTAATATATATCCTATACTTTATGTCAATCTGTCAATCATAATGATTTATGGCTTTTTATGATTTATGGACCGTACAACCGTACAGCAGGGGGTGTCAACAGTGATTTCAGCAACCGGCCATTTTGTGCCTGTCATTTGAAATGGGTACAGGGGGTGGGGGTGTGTGACATTTTAG
>JAQQZR010000010.1:11454491-11469541 GCA_030068235.1 Notoglanidium macrostoma | reverse complement strand
ACCTCTCTCTGCAACTGGATCCTGGACTTCCTGACTGAGAGACCTCAGTCAGTCCAGATTGGGAACAGTATCTCCAGTACCACCACACTGAGGGCCCCCTACTGTTCAGTCCACTGCTGTTCACTCTGCTGACTCACGACTGTGCAGCAATGCACAGCTCAAATCACATCATGTTCACCGATGACACGACCGTGGTGGGTCTCTTCAACAAGAATGACGAGTCAGCATACAGAGAGGAGGTGCAAAGTCAAAAACCTTTCTCTGAATGTGGACAAAACCAAAGAGATGATTGTTGACTTCAGAAGAGCATGGGGCAACCTCTCTCCACTCAACAATGAAGGATCCTCTGTGGAGATCAAGAGCACCAAATTACTTGGCGGAGAACCTCTCCAGGTCCCTCAACAACAGCTCTATAGCCAAGAAAGCCCAGCAGCATCTCTACTTCCTGCAAAGGCTGAGGAAAGATCATCTCCCACCACCCATCCTCACCACCTTCTACAGAGGGACTTTTGAGAGCATTCTGAGCAGCTGCATCACTGTTTGGTATGGAAACTGCACCGTATCAGACCACTAGACGCTACGCAGATAATAAGAACAGCTGAGAAGATCATCGGTGTCTCTCTTCCCTCCATCACAGACATGCAGCACACACGTTGCATCCACAAAGCCACCAGCATTGTGGAAGATCCCACATACCCCTCACACAAACTCTTCACTCTCCTGTCATCTGGCAAGAGGTACCGAAGCATTCGGGCCCTCACTGCCAGACTGTGTAACAGTTTCTTACCCCAAGCCATCAGACTCCTGAACACTCAGGGACTAGACAGACACACACACACACACACATACACATGTATACATTTATCAATCTCTGCAATTTTTGCACATTCTATTTGGGTTAGCGCTATACTGTCTTGTCTTGTGATGTCTGCACTGTCTGCAGTGTTTGCACACTTGCACTTTGTTGTCTTATGTTGTCTTCTGTTGCACACGTGCACTTTTGTACTTCTGTGTTGTCTTATATGTAGCAGTCTCGCTTCACTATGTACAGAATCATCTGTTTATGGTTGAAATGACCGTAAAAGCCACTTGATTTGACTTGTGATCGCCTTATGGATGCAGCAGTTGTCGTAAGAGGTATCTGTGGTCGGTAGAGATGCAATTTGCAATTTATTGAAGGGTCTTGCAGACGAAAACTTTGCAGTTGCCATACCAAACAGTGAGACAGCTGGTCAAGTAGCTTTCTCTTGTCCCCATAGATTATGGTGAGGATAGCAGGGGGAAGGTTTGCTGTCTTCAGTCTCTGCAAATGGAGGTGCTGCTGGGCCTTTCTGACTAGGCGGTTGGTGTTGAGCATCCAGGAGATGTCCTCTGAGATTTGCAGACCAAGGAACTTGAGGCATTTGACTGTTTCCACAATTGCTGCACTGATGTGCAGTGGCAAGTTGTCTAATCAGGTCATTCTGAAGTCAATAATCATCACATTGATTTTTTTAATCGACATTGTGATAGATTGAGAGACCTTCTCCTCATATGCAGACTCATGATTGTTGCTGATAAGGCCTTGTACTATATGTAATTGTGGAATCAGCAAACTTGATGTGTTTGGATCTGTACTTTGCAGCACAGTTGTGAGTCAGCAGTGTAAACAGCAGTGAACTGAGCACAGCCTTATAATATAACTATAATAATAATATAATATAGCAACACACTTTATAATATACAGTTGTTGAACTGTAATAGTTTATAATCCCTCTATCTGGTTTCAACCAGAAGGGTCTATTACACGTTTGGGTCCTCTGAAATTTCTTCATGACATCTCAGGGATTTTTACCCTTCCTACTCTTACCTGGGGCTTGCTCAGTAGGGATTGAAATTAAATCATTTAGCACAATTATCCCACAATAACTTATTGAAAAGTTTAGCTGACTGGGTTTGCACACCTTCTTCTGCCCCTGGGTTCTGGACTTTCTGACTGGGAAACACTAGTCAGTCAGGAGGCAACCACCCCCAGCAACATCACACTCCACAGACCTGTGAGCTCAGCTAATGCTTTTTAAATTGCTGACTCACAACTGTGCTTCAAAACACACCATCAGAAAAGAACATCAGAGATGATGACACTACATAAGTGGGCCTCAGCAGCAGCAATGACAAGATAGCATACAACAAGGATGTGCAGAAGCTTGCAGGCTGGTGCAGAGACAGTAGTGTACCTCTTAATGTGGTTCCTAGTGTTAGGAACCAGGAATAGGAATAAGGAACTGTCTTGTTCCTTATTGTCCATGTATTTAATGTATTTTATTATTTAAAGCAAATTCCAACTGCTTTGTTGGTATATGATTAAATGGAGTGAATTGTAATTGTAAAAACACCAAGCAATATCTGACAATACAGAAAGTTAAAAAGCAATAGACATAACTCCAAAAGGCAAACATTAATTACTAAGAGTGCGCATAGACATTATCATCACTTATTGTGCACAATAAAGAAGTTAATTGTGAGCTCAGAAAAATGGCAAGTTTTTTATAATATTGTTATATACCATTTGCCAGCTGGCAACTAGGTGAAAACCAAAATACTTAGGGACCTGAGTCTATATAGTCTTTTCCAAAAGTACTGGAAAGGCATGACCAGTCTTGTTTTTGCTACACACTGAACACATTTGAGTTTGAGGTCAAAAGATGAGTGAGATGATAGAGCAGAATTTCCGCTTCCATTTGTTTATATTTTCATCTAGATGTGTTGAACAGTTAGGAAAATGGGACCTTTTGTTTGAAACCATTTTTAGGATAAGTATGCATGATGAGAGCTTTGGGAAGACAAGCAAGCCATTTTGAAGAGAAAAGATGGAAAATCCATCAGAGCCATTGCACAAGCTCTGATATTATGAAGCTCTATGCACGATGGGCATATCAAAGATACAAAGCACTAGTGTTAAAAAGCAGACATCAAGCAGGTCAACCAAGTAAAACAGCAGCAGCTAATAACAAACATTGTGAGAGGTGTATCGAAAACCCCAAAAACAACAGTGACCTCACCAAGAAGCTCCACAGGGCAGGTATGAAGTTATCACAGTCCACTGAAAACTTCAAAAGCAGAAATATAGATGCCATACCACAAGATGCAAAGCATTGATCAGTAGTAAAATTTGGAAGGTCAGATTGGAATTTGCACAGAAATACAGAGATGAATCTCACAACTTTTGGAATGAATTCAGAAGTCTACAGCAATGTTCAAATTGCCAATTTACAGATTGCAGCAATCTAATTGCCAGGAGCTTCATCATGCAGCAAGACAATGACACAAACACATAGGAAGATGGAAATGGAAGATTTTAGGCTGGCCAACTCAATCACCTAAGCTTAACCCAGTAGAGCATGCAGTTCACTGCCTGAAGAGTAGACTGAAAGGAGAACCTCCATCACAGTTTGTTGATGTTAGTGGATTGGCTTGATGCAGCTATTGCAAAAGACGGATATTCATCCAAATATTAATTGTTATTTATGTTCATTTACTTTGACATTCTGTTCCAATATTTTTGCTCACCCACAAAATTTGGGTGGTCTGCCATGAAAGGTGCTTTGTTCTAAGTTGCTTAACACATCTAGATGTAAATATCAGGAAATGAAAGCAGATTTTATGAACTATTATCTCATTTATCTTTTGATCTCAACCAAAACTTCTTCAGTATATAACAAAAACAAAAGTACTGGCCTTGTCATTCCAGGAGTTTCAGAGGGGAGTTTGTGTGAGCGTTTAAATCCAGGTTTTAACCAGACTCATAATTTTATCTATGGTTGATTTCTAAAAGCAATATAGTAGTAAGTTACTGGAATAGATTTGCTGCTCTTTATTAACTAATTAGCATTTTGATATGCATCCTTTATAATTACTTGTTTTGCTTTTCTATCAATTATAGCCCAGCATCTTCTCCACAGCTGTCCCATGATGACACCCACTCACGCATTGAACATTACGCTAGCAGGTGAGAGCAATATGTGGAAATAAGTTGGAAAACAAAAACAAAAAAAAACAGCTCCATGATTTGCCTGTATTTGCCAAACTGATTTGTGGGGGTCTGGGAAAACCCATCTAATGGTCACATTTTAACAATATATAGATCTGAAAACTTCAACTTCAAAGCTACAATTAGTGTCCTATTTGCAGATCTCTTGATTACATATAAAGTTGCAACATTTTCGAATATGGTAAAATTTTATTTAAAAATTCAATTTCAATTGCCAACTACCTCTACATTTGTAATCAATTTATTTATTAAAAATACTATTAAATTTTAAGTTTACAATAGGAAATTTGTTATCATTTTGAGTATTCGCATTATTCACATCAGTCTCTGTTTTATTACCGGAGATAAATATCATTTCAAGGCATTTCAACATGCTTCAGCATTGCCTTTCTCAAATGCACACTGTTCACACCAACATCAGTGGGGAAATAATTGCTCAATAATACATCTCAAGCAGTGAATAAACAACTAAAATAATAATATATAATTTTTTTTTTAAAACCACATTTTCATGTGAACAATTGGTAAATCTGTTAATTGATTCATGTATTGTCATCGAGATTACGGCTGTGCGCAAAATTTCAGCTTAATTGGACAATGGGAAGTGGGTAATAAATCAATTAAAAGATTTGATCCAGACAACAAACAAACAAACAAGAAGTGTACTTAATAGAAGCATGGTAATGAGTCTAGTATATTGCCTTTCACTGCATAATTAATTAATAAATAGCTGTGACTAGTTATAAAATATGAATAGTTTTAAAATAGTACTTCATCCAGCACATCCTATTACTTTTCTGACATTTGGCAAGAACAGTGCAGTGCGATTGTAAATCGCAGTCTCACAATCATAATGGTGGGACAAATGCTATTTTATCATGTATTTAAAGAATGTCATGGAAATATCGAGCTTCCAAGGCATCCAAATCGAGCAACCAAACTGTTCTTTTTCTGTAGAATAATAATTATACAATATACATCTTTAACAGAAAAAAACAAGTTTCACCTTGACTAAACACTTAGAGGAGTAGCCATCAACAAAGTTCTGGGCGAATTTTGGTTGGACATTTGACCACTCCTCTTTTAAGAACTTGTAGAGTTCAAGTAAATTTATATGTTTCCTGGTATGGCTATATCTTTTAACACAGTCCACATATTTTCAATATGGTTGAGTTTAGGACTTGTTTCAAGCTTAATCTTAGCCTGCTTTATCACCACAATGGGTTTTGATGTATGTTCTGGGTCATTGTCCTGTTGGAACACCCAATTGTGTCCAAGTTTCAACTGTCTAGGTGAGAGTTTGTGGTTATGCTGAAGTATTCTGAGGTTCTCCATTATTCCATCCACTTTGTGGATAAATAGGTTTGAGATAGAAGGTATTGATTTTGCAGCAGGGTCATCTTTCTTGGATGACCGCCTTCCAGTTCATGGTGATGGACTTGAAGAAAACTTGCTTGACTGTAGACAGTGTTCCAGTTCATGGCAAGCCTGTGCTTTGGTAGTTCCTGGGTTAGTCCAAACCATCCAAACCAATTCCCTCTCAGCTGTGGGTGACATTTTGGGTCTTCGTCCAGACTTGACAACATTACTGCACCTCCAATTAACTTGAATTTGTCAAAATAAAAAAAAAGCCCTTTTTATGTTGTCACAGTTGCCCGCTGTAGTGATGCAGTGATCACTAACAGGAAGTTAAGAGGCATTGGTCTTGACAAGTTAAAAGAACAATCATTCTTTTCCAGAAAAAGAACAGTTCAAAGTATTTATTGAAAGACAAATATTGCCATGACATTCATTTTCATGATTACATATTTGTCAGTGTGTAGAAACTTTTAACCACAACTGTAGGAGTACAACTTGTAAAGCAGATGCATTGACAATGCCTAATTTTATACCTGTCCCAATTTAACCCTTTGGAGATGGCTGGTGCACCAGTGTACCACTTAGCACGTGACACTTTAAATGGCCCAATCAGCTTCCCAGGGATTTTGTGACCGCTTTTCTCGGTGTGAGTTTAAAGTGCTGACTTCAATCGTCAGCTAAAACTTTGTTTGGTCCTGATACTTCATATAAAAATGAAGATATAATTAATTTAATAACGTAAAAAAGTTCACTTTCCTATTTGGAAAAATTCATTTTCCTATTTGCCAAATTATGGCACCAGTGAATTTTTTGAATTTGAAGGTAAATTTTATTTTTTTAATCAGTCTGTTTGTGGGTTTGACAACAAAAAAACTTCAGCAAACTAAATTGGATCTTCTAATTGTTGTTCAGTTTGGGTTTACTTTCTTGAAATAGTTATGAAAAGTTAAAAATTGACCATCTCATCGTATTCTCTAGGATGTGCTGAAAAAACCAACATATACGTAACACTTGTATATTACACATTTCTTAAGGCTTCATTTACTAGGCTAATTGAAGACATGCAATGAAGCCAACAAATAAAAAATTGTCACATGGTCATTGAAGAGTAAACTAATTAATCCTAAGATTTCTGCTGTGTTTTGTTGACCCATTAAACCAGCTTCCATGTTAAGTAATGGACTTTAAAGTACCAATTGAGGTTCTAGCCTTAGATGCAGTAAATTCCAAAATTATTGGCACTCTTAATGAGAATGATCAAAAATAAACAATTAATGCAATTTTTTTATGGTTTGTTTTATATACAGCTGTTTACATTTTTCACTCCAGATAACAGAATAACCATATGTAAATGATTTATGCATAACTGTATCTAGATGCTAGCTATTAAGCTGTTTAAACAATATTTTTTTCAACCAGGAAAACCAAGTTTTCTTTGGCAGTTTCTTTTTTAATGAAATATTTTAGTTTTTAAATGATTCCTTTCCTCTCTGAGTTATTAAGATTAAGGACAAGATTAGAAAATGCTTGTAGAATTATCTTTAACCACTCCTTCTTGCAAGTCCCCAAACCACTAGCCATACAACATTAAGCATCATGACTCTCATCATGATTTTTCACCAAACCTTTGGGTGGTGTGTACAGTTAAAAATTTTGATTTTGGTCTCATCTGACCACAGCTCACAATTCCAGTTTTTAAGATGCTGCATTTTGTGGGTACATCTCTTAAAAGCAATGCAAGCTTTCCAAACAGCTCATTGTTATAAGGAAGGTATCTGTTTTGAAATTTATTTTCAAGAATCAATTAAACTCATGCATCTACTTTGCATTTAGAATTAAAATTTTCAGCTGTTTAAGACTTTTCAGACTTTTTAATATGATAGGTCTAATTGTATTTTTATTGCTTATGTAATTATACCCATGAATTGACTTGTACAGGTGAACAAGCATTTATTTTCTTTTGTGCTGAATGTGGTTGAGTGTTAAAAAGGAAATTTTATTTATACCCCAGGGCAACAATGTTGTTAACATTTACAGAAAATTTACATATATGTGTGTGTGTGTATATGTATACTGTATATATAGAGCTAAAAAAAATACAATCATTCTGTTCTGGAAGGATGCAAGTAGTTCTGGAATTAAGTGCAAATTATTTTATGTTCTAGTGCTAGTTCTAGCTCTATGTTCTAGTGTTTCCCAAGCCTAGCCCTGGAGTACCGCTGCCTTGCACATTTTGGTGTTTTCCTGCTTTCAATTAGCTAATTAATAAGCCTGAACTAAATTGAACTGAATAACTGGGTGGAAGACACTACTTGTGGATGTAACTCTGGTTCTATGAACCACAGATAACTGGTGTCATTTAACACCTGGGTACCTGCTCAATTGATGTTCACTCGGCATTAGGGCAAAGGAGTGAAGCACATACTCCAGCTCTGTAGCACTCATCTATGAGCATGAGCTCAGTCAATTTACTTAACAACATCTAAGACTCTGACAGAAAAAGAAATGACTATACTCACCATAGCAAGTGATCTTAACATGGATGTCAGTGAGTAGAGAAAAGGAGCCTAAAGTACTTATAGTATGTACTGCATCACTGTCATCATGTGACTTTGTGTTAAAGGGATTAACATATACATGCATGCATGAGAGAATGTACAGGAGGTTACACACCACCCCTGGTAGTTAGGAGGGGTGAAATAGAATAGTAAGAAATATTCAGGGCAGTGGTACTCAAGGACCAGCATTTAGAATATTTGTTCTAGTGCATTTTGATATGTGAAAATAACAATAAAATAATTCTGTCTTTCACAGGCTCGCTGAAATGGAAAACAGAAATGGCTCATATGTGAATGAGAATATTTCTCCTAATGAGAGCATGTGAGCTGACAACTTTTATTTGTTTTAATACTAAAAAAATTAAAAGAATATATATATATTAGTATAGGGAATGTGACAAGGTTATTAATATGCAGACAGTTGGTCCATGCACATACATGCTCAGTGCCAAGCCAAGGAAGCTTCTGTATTCACCTTATATGTATTTGCTCTCAACCAATAATATATTTTGTTTATGTTCTTATTTGAGCCATAATTCACTGTTAATCATATTTACGTACAGTGGTTATAAAAAGTGAGAGGTAAAGCCAGTAATTAAGATAGACCTTTAATGTGACCTTGAAACACAATCAAAAATTATTAAAAATGAAATATTAGAAAAATTAATTAAAATGAAAAATAAAAACCCTACAACACCCTGTGTATGCACTCCCCTCCCAGCTAATGCTTTGTGGAGGCACTGTTTGCATTTAATAAAGCAGTAAGTCATTTTGAGTAAGTCTTGATCAACTTTGCACACCTAGATGTTGCAATTTTATTCCACTCTTTCTTGTTAGTTCTCTCAGTCAAATTGCAAGGGGGTCCTTTCTACACAGTCATATCATTCCACAGATTTTGTATGGGATGGAGATCTGTGCTCTGTCTGGGTCATTCCCAGACTTTGATCTTCCTTTTCTGAAGCCATTCCTTGAGTGACGTGGATCTGTGTTTTGCCTCATTACTGTTTTTGGAAAGTGAAATTCCTCTTCAACTTCAGCTTTGTGACCCTGGCCAGCAGGATTTGATATGATCAATAGTTTGATATATGGAGCTAGTCATTATCCCATCTAAACTATATTGCCAAATGTTTTTGGATACCTGACCATCATGCCCATATGTGCTTGTTGAACATACTAGTCCATATTTAGTACCCTGGTTGTTGCTACAACTGCCTTCACTAAACCTCAGGTCACTCGGCTTCCTCCATACCAACTTTGGCATGTTTTTATAGACCTTGCTTTGTGCACAAGACAGGGACATTGTCTTTCTGGAACAAGTTTGAGCTAGGCCTTTTAGTTAAAGGAAATCTTAATGCTACAGCATACAAAGACATCCTAGACAATTCTGTGCTTCCAACTTTCTGGTAAGGCCCACATATGGGTGTGAAGGTCAGATGTCCACATACTGTTGGTGATTAACTAGAGTGCCACTGCCAGCTGAAAACAGCATGATTTTTTTTTTGCCTGTTTCAAGGTAAGTATGGTTTTCTTTTAATGATTTGTGCTGTCTTTTGTGCCAGACATGTATTTTAGAATTAAGCCTAAAAATTAAGGCAACTCACTGCCATCACTAAACTGTTGCATTCTTCTTTATGTTTTTCCAGGCTTGTACTGTAGCTTCTTTTATATTTTTTCTTGTTTCATCCTTCAGTCTCCTCTTCAGGAGGTGAAATGCATGCTCAGTTGAGTTAAGATCTGGTGATTGACTTGGCCAGTCTAAAATTTTTCACTTTTCATCAGTCAGTAAGACAGTGACCCAAAAGACTGCTTTGTTGTGTTGGCTTCAAAATAGCTTGCTTTTCTCACATAGACAGTACTCTGGACTTCGTGTTGGTTTATCCTTTTTAACGACAAATGTAATCTTCACAGGTGTAACCCAGGGCAAGGGTCAAACCAAGAGTACACGTTAAAGAAACACCTGTCAGTCACTTTCAAATATTTTGATCACTTGAAAAATGGGAGGGTTCAAACAAGAAGCCATGTTCTGAGTGCAACACATCTAGATGTTAATTTTAGGAAATGAAAGATGAAATTCTGATCTGTTGTCTTATTTCATCTTTAGATCTCATAATCAAACGTCTTAAGTGTATAGCCAAAACAATAAAATTGTCCTTGCCATTCCACTCCTTTTGACTGGGACTGTGTGCATTACATTTCTTATTGCATTATATCACAATTGGGAAAAATGGAACATTTCTCAAGAAAATTTTTTTATAAATGGAAAACAAAAGAAAAACTTGTATATGCTAAACAAAATTTATTATATTAATTAGAAACTGTTGATTATTAAAATAGATTATTAAAATAGATTAAAACATATGATTATTAAAGTAGATTAAAATAGTTTAAAATTGATATGGCTTAGAAAAATTGGTTCTTACATTAAAGTTTTATGTTTAGTATTTGCATTGCAAAATCAATCCATCTAAAAAAGTGTTCTATTTACTGAGATTTTTTTTTTGATGACTCAAAATAAAAGGGTGCACTTGTTTTTACATGTTTTTTAAATCAGGCCCAATTTTAGTACCAAGCATTGTTCAGATACAGAAGGCATGTGTGTGTTGAAATATTTGATATTTCCATATATTAAAGATATGAACATAATGAATTTTTCATACTTTGTATGTGAATTATGTTTTCTGGCTATTGTAGGGATGATGAGCATCTACTGATCCAACACTACTGCCAGAGTCTTAATCAAGGCTCCCCCTTAAACCATCCACAGAGTCCGGCACAGATTCTCATTTCAATGGAGACTGAAGAAAAAGGGGAACTTGAGAGAGTTCTCAATGAACTAGAGCAGGAGAATAGGTCTGAACATATTTAAATTTATATTCAAGAGCATGTATACACTTGGTACCCTGTTGCATGGCAATTAATTATCATTGTCAATGTTTTAGGAGGTTACAGGCAGAATATGATCGACTTAAAAAGGCCCATGACCACAAGGGGTTTTCACCTCTTCCTTCACCTCCACCGATGCTACCTGTTTCACCCCAGAATCGTGATGCTGAACTCATTGCTGAGGCAAAACTACTGAGACAACACAAGGGTCGCTTAGAGGCAAGAATGCAAATTCTGGAAGACCATAACAAGCAGCTTGAGTCTCAGCTTAAGAGGCTTAGACAGCTACTAGAGCAGGTGGGTAGAACATGACCTTAAAATTACCTTTAAAAAATAAGTTAAACCAAGTTATTATTTACAAATGCAGTTTATATATGAAATACCTATATGGCCAAATGTATGTAGACACCCTCATCATACTCATATATGAATCTTCCCTGAACTATTGCTAAGATTTAAGTAAATAATTGTCTACAATGCCATTGTATGCTGTAGCATTATGATTTCCCTTCAGTGGAGCTTAGGGGCCTAGCCCACTTTTGTGCCAGTGCACAAAGCAAGCTTTACAAAGACATGGTTGCCAAGGTCAGAGCACAAGAACGCGAGTGACCTGCATGAGTAGCCCTGACCTCAATCCAACTGAACACCTTTGTGATGAACTAGAACACTGACTGCACCCCAGGCCTTCTCACCCAACATCAGAGCCTTCCGTCAGTAAAGATTTTATGGGTGAAAGGGCCAAAATACATATAGCCACATTACAAAATCTAGTGGGAAGCCTTCCCAAAAAATTATAGGCTCATATTGCAGCAGGAGAGGGGGCAAGTCCATATTAATGCCCATGGTTTTGAAATGGGATGTTCAAGGACCGATTCGAGGATGATGTACAGGTGACCACAAACCATTTTGGCTATATAGTGTGCATTGCATTATATCAATACGTCATACCAAAAAACTTGCTTGTTTTTGTTTACATGATGATGGCCCTTATATAAGAAATTTAAGTTTAATTTTTACAGCATGGAATATGTTGCTTGCAGTGTGTCAACTGTGAGTAATGAATTAAAATGATGTCTGTGGAGAGAATTAGTAAGAGAAAATGTAATTATGATTTTAATTTATTTTAATTTTAAAACTATTTTAATTGCCTCATTACCTGGAGCAAAAACAGGGTGGGGAGTTCAAATGTTCCATATGTGGTGAATGGTCAAAGTGCTGCAGTCTTAATGGGAATGTTGTTTTTCTTCATATAAAACAGAGCTTAGTGACTGAGGGACTGTGTTAGTGAACAGAGAGTGACTGATGCATGCAAGAGTTAGCGATCAAAAAAAATAATTCCTGGCTGGTGTACAGGAGAATGCTGATTGCAAAAGCAGTTCAAGAGAACTCACAACAAACTATGCACAAACAATGGTAAACAACTATTTGCCCAGATGTGGACAGTCTAACTTGAGTTATTTCAGTTCATGGTGCATAGGAGAGGAATATAGCTCCTGTTTTCCAGTCCTTGTGCTAGGAGTGAATTGAATGAATGACAATGCAGTGCCATCCAACCAGGTTTAAACAACAGCTGTTTTGCCAACCATTACAAGAAAAGCAAACAAATGAACCCAACACATCATCTTTGAGAACTGACTGTTTATTTGCTGCCTAATATATCCTACACCTTGACAGGTGTCATTGTAATGAGATAATCAATATTATTTATTTCAACTGCCCATGTTTTTAATGTTACAGCTGATCAGTCTACATGACATAGGGAGATCAACTGAGCATGGAATAAATAATAATTAAATAATAATTATATATTCAAAAATTCTAAAACATTTTGTGTACTGTATCCAGTATTTTATGCTTTTTGTGGTCCAAATATTCAGAACAAATCTTATTTCCCCAGCAATTCAGCTTTTACTGAATTGTACAGCTTTTACAGCTGTGTCTCTTCGTTTGCTATTTTTCTCCAAGATACCCAGCATCAGTTTAGTTGTTCCATTTCACCTCTTCTTACCTCCAGTGTTTAAAACCTGGGTACACTCTAGCACATATGTGTACATGCCAAGACCTTACTGGGTAATTTCATAGTATCAGCTATTTGCAATAAATGTACTTGCAATAAGTTGCTACTTTCCTTTCCTTCTCCTTTCCTCTATTCACTTTCATACTTTATAGACTACATGTAGATACTGAGTGACCGTGTGCAGCTTGCCTTCAGAGTTGTAGCTACAGTTTTTGATCCTCCAAAGCTGTGAAAACTGTTCTGTTTCTTCTATGTTGAATACACCAATTCCATTCTTTGTCAGTGTGTTGGCTGTGAGTTGGAAGTGCTAATTGCCACAGAGCTTGATAGATTTAGCCCTGGTTCTTGTAACCAATCTACCAGCTTCAGCAGGGAAAGAGTGATCTGTCTCTTCAATGGCCTTTAACTGCTGACTGTCAGGAATGTAGTTTCCAGTGGACAGCTAAGCCACTGTGAACTGCCACTGAGCTATGCCCTTGCATATCTGCATCATGAAATCTACCCAAATCTCCTGGAGCTAGAAGATTGGAATCTACTATTTGCCAGCGGTCTCCTTATCAACCATCTGTGAGATGCAGTCGAAGACTCTGAACCTGTGTTGAATGTGTAGCTCAGAGACACAGCAGACTGTTCCCTAACCCACCCTTAGCTGTGGCTTGTTTGGGATCTGACATGGTAGCTCAAGCATCCACATTGAGTATGTTCTTTTGCCAGACAATGTGTCACACTCTGTGGTATATTGCCCTAGTATTGGGTGCAAAGACACTATTGACTGAATGAAGCTTTTGACATTATTTGCATACCTAAGACTTGCAGGAAACTCTTTTAATTTTCCAGCTAGCACTGGAACAGCTGTTTCAAATGGTTTCTTTATTACAGGGCTATTTGAAACCTTGCTTTTAACAGCAGGATACATCGGTCAAGCAATGAGAATGTGTTCTGCCAGTTTGGTCAGTGCGCAACATCAGGTGTGGTTGGCTAGTCCACACTGCTGAAAACATTCAAGGTGAACCTGCAAGGGCACCCACACTCCGACTGAAGGTTTTCCCCTTTTGCATGTTAAAGTTATCAGATGTTGTTCATGTCATGACTGGTTCGGTCAGTGGACCTGTATAATGTTTATATACATTATCCATGCAAACATGGGAACTTGCCTTCATGAAACAGACAATTAAAGGTCTCCCTGTCATCTCTGGTGGGCAGAGGTGTTAGTATTTTCCCATACTTAGAAGGCTGGCTCATCTGTGCCTCTACAAGACAGCATGTCATTCTGAACATATATGATCTCCTCGCACACATCTTGAAGCTTGGTCTAAGGGTTGACTTGAATAATAAATTCCTAACACCAAGGTGGTTAGATACACTTATATTATTCCCAACCACATGAACTTTGGCAAACTTGAAGGCAAATTTTTATATCTTTGTAAATGCTCAGAAGTCACCAATGGAAGGCCTGTTTCTCAAAATGGGGAAAAAAAGCAAAATTTCCAAATGTGAGTGCTATTAGGGTCATATTCACACAGATGCTACAAGTTCCAGTTTGTGCATACACCTCAATATGTAACTGACTTTCTGTCAAAATTGGCACTCTAAACAACCATTAGAATTTAAGAGACAAAATTCCATAATAAGTTTAAAAATTTGTTTTTTTGACATGTCCAGATGTTGATTCACTAGTAGAATCATGAAAATTTGTGTTCCATGTTGTAGTGACCTTTGATGTAGTCTTCATGTTTAAATGTATCCAGGTAGGTGCCTTATTTTTGCCTATACGTCTATGCATGTATATATAAAATTTCCACAGTATTAAATAAAACAGCAAGTTCCCTTAATTCCCTAAATTCCCTTAATTTTACAACCCGAATTCCAGAGAAGTTCACAACAGAACATAGATAATAGCAAATGTTCAAACTGGGACACTTTATCCATTAAATGAGCACATTTCAAATTTGATGCCTGCTTCAGGTATCAAAAAAGTTGGCATGGGAGCAACAAATGGCTGAAAAAGCAAGAAAGTTTAAAAAGATTCATCTGGGAGAACATCTAGCAACTAATTAAGTTAGTTGATATCATGTCTGTAACATGATTAGCTATTAAAGGAATGTCTTAGAGAGGCAGAGTCTCTTAGAAGTAAAGATGGGCAGAGGCTCTCCAATCTGTGAAAGAGTGTGTAAAAAGATTGTGGAATACTTTAAAAACAATG
>JAQQZR010000010.1:11442197-11452511 GCA_030068235.1 Notoglanidium macrostoma | reverse complement strand
ACTTTTGTGAAGCTGCTTTGAGACAATGTCTGTTGTTAAAAGCACTATACAAATAAAATTGAATTGAATTGAATTGAGTTGTATGATGTTAAAGGCACTAGGAAAGATAAAGAGGATGACCCTTACAGTACTGCCAGGTTTGTCCAAGTGGGAGTGGGCCTCAGTAGTAAATAGATAATGGCATCATCTACACTGACTTGGTGTTGACATGCAAATGGCACCAATGAGCCAATTTTATGCTCAATATAGGCAACATTGAATCTCTCCAGAGTCTTCATCATGTGAGAAATTAAGGGAACTGATCCACAGGCAAGGAAAGCTGTTGAGCACGCTTTCTATGGAACTGGAACTAGATAAGACATATAACAGAGTCCTGGTACATCTACATTACTCAGGCTCAGGTTGAAGAGTCACTGTAGTACATCACAGAGCTGATCTTCAGAAGCCTTGAGGACAGGTTAATGCTATGTATACATTTACAGCATTTGACAGATGCCCTTATTCAGAGCGACTTACCTAAGTGCTTTGAAGTCTCTATCAGTAAATATATTTTGGCTTTGTAGGCAAGCACTAGTGTTTTGAATCTGATGCGGGCATCTACAGGAAGCCAGTGAAGGGAACATAGCAATGGGGTGGTGTGGGAGAACTTAGAAAGGTTGAAAATGAGTAGTGCAGCTGCATTCTGGATCAGTTGCAAGGGTCAAATAGCGCTCAGAGCCAGACCTGCTAGGAGTGCGTTACAGTAGTCTAGTTTTGAGATGACATGGGACTGTACAAGTATCTGAGTTGCCTGTGTGGAAAGAAATGGACGGATCCTTCTGATGTTGAAGAGAAATTGGCATGAGCGCAAAAAAATCAGCAATATGAGAGGAAAAAGTTAGGTGATTGTCCATAGTTACCCCAAGGTTACATACAGTGACCGAAGGAGAGCTCAAAGAGTTGTCCAGGGGGATCACAAGATCCTGATGTGGGGATGAATCAGCTGGGATGAATAGCAGTTCAGTTTTATTAGGGTTGAGTTTCAACTGAGGAGCTTCCATCCCTGATTAGATGTCTGCCAGACATGCAGAAATCCAGGCAGAAACATTAGTGTCTGAGGGAGGAAAAGAGAGGATTAGTTGAGTTCATAGCAGTGGTATGAGAACCCATGTGAGGATATTACCTCACCAAGAGATCTAGTATAGATGGAAAACAGGAGAGGACCAAGTACCGAGCCCTGAGGAACACCAGTGGAGAGCCAGTGGAGTAGATGTGGATTCCTTCCATGTCACCTGATATGACCTGCCTTTTAGGTAGAACGCAAGCCATTGCCATGCTGAGCCATGAATTCCAAGACTCCTAAGGATGGACAACAGAGTCTTGTGGTTGACTATGTGAAATGCTGCTGAAAGGTCGAGGAGGATGAGGACTGATGACAGTTTGGTCAATCTAGGAGCATGTAACTTCTCAGTGATAGCCAAAAGGGCAGTCTCTGTGGAATGTGCCACTTTGTAACCAGACTGATTAGGATCCTGTAGGTTGTTCTCTGAGAGATAGAGAGACAGTTGACTGTAGACAGTGCATTCAAGGATTTTAGAAAGAAAAGAGAGAAGTGATACTGGTCAGTAGTTGCTGATGTCTGAGGGATGCAAAGTGGGTTTCTGCAAGATGGGAATAACCATGGCTCTTTTGAATGCTGAAGGTACATTACCAGATGCTATGGAGCTGTTTATGATGGTGGTGATGAAGGGGATAAGGTCTTGAGCGATGGTCTGGAACATTGTGGAAGGAATAGGATCCAGTGGGCAGGTGGTAGGATTGCATGAGGAAATGACTTGTAGGATCTCATCTGTAGCAAGATTGGAAAACTGTGCCAGTGAGATAGAAGGGGAATTTGTGTGACATGAAGGAGTTGGGGTGGGAGTGAATGTCTGATAGATTTTGTTGAGTCTTTCCCTCAAAAAAGTTGGCAAAGTCTTCAGCAGCCAGGAAAGATGGAGCAGGAGGAGCTGGCGGATTGAGTAATGAAGAAAAGATGTGGAGTTTGCAGAGATCTTGTGCAGAGATTTCCAGCTTTTTCTTATAGAAGGCAGTCTTAGAAGAAGTTACATCTGATGAGAATTTGGACAGGAGATCACGGTAAGAAGACAGATCTGTGTCAAGTTGTGATTCCTTACACTTTCTCTCAGCTGCTCTTAACTCTCTTCGATTGCTACGCAACACATCTGATAGCCAAGGAGTAAGGTGGGAGTTCTTCCTGGGTTTGGAAGAGATAGTGGACAGAGAAAATCCGTAGTTGATGAAAGTGAGGAGAGTGTCCGTGGCTAGTTCCAGTGGAAGGGAGGAAAAGGAGTCAGGGTCTGGAAGGTATGATAGAGTTCAGGAAGTGACGGATGAGGGGGAGACAGTGGAGGTTTCGTCGAGTCGGAGAGAAGTGTTGACAGCTGGTTTTCTGAAGGGCAGGTAGGGTGATGGTAAAAGAAGCTAAGTGATGATCAGAGATGTGAAGTGGGGTAGCAGTGATGTCCGATGCTGGGGAGGGACGGCTGAAGACTAGGTCCAGGGCATTTCCTCCTCTGTGTGTGGGAGAGCAGTTGTTGAAAATCAGAGAGGCAAGGGCAAGGCAAGGCAAGTTTATTTATAGAGCACATTATCATACACATGGGTCATTCAATGTGCTTTACAGAAACAAGAAAAATATATTAAAAATAGAGATAGAAAAAGAAATGAGAAAAAGGAATAAAAATAAGGATATAAATAGAAATAAAACCATTAAAAAGTGCTATAAAATATTATAAAATATTTCAAGGTTAGGCATGGTGAAATATTGCAACTCAGCACTCAAATGTCAGAAAAGCAACAGAAAAAAATGCAGTTTTTAGCATCCATTTAAAGCTAGTCACAGTTGGAGCAGATCTGATATTGATGGGCAGTAAGTGCCAGCATAGTGGCAGAATGCCATTTCACCTTGTTTTGTTTCAGTTCTTTTCACCACTAGCTGGCCTGATCCTGTGGATCTAAGGGACCTACTAGGATTATATACATCAAACATATCAGAGATGTAGCTAGGGCCCAACCCGTTTAATGACTTGTACAGAATTAGTAGTACTTTGAAATCGATTCTGTACTGAACTGGAAGCCAATGCAAGGACCTGAGAATTGGTGTGATGTGATCTCTTTTCTTAGTTCTAGTTAGAATTCTGGTAGCTGCATTTTGAATAAGCTGGAGCAGTCTAATGCACTTTTTGGGAATCCCGGTGAGCAGAGCATTACAATAATCAACGCTGCAGGAGATAAAGGCATGTATAAGTTTTTCAAGGTCTTGATGGGACACAAGATCTCTGATTTTGGCTAATGTCTATGTAAAGAGAAGGAATAGAGAAGAGGGAGAAGGCAAAAGGACTGGAGCTTGTCAAAGGGGAGGTTGAAGTTTCCAAGGAGAGTGAGAGGGGTATTCTCAGTAGAGAAAAGACTGAGGAGAATGTCCATTTCTTCAAGAAAGTTTCCTAGGGGTCCAGTGCGGCAGTAGATGACAATGGTGAGACGGTTAAGTGGAGAGGAAATTGCAACAGCATGGAACTCAAAGGATGTGAAGTTGAGATGAGACAGAGAGAGAGGTGTAAAGCACCAACTTCGAGACAGCAGCAGACCTGTACCACCACCCCTTCCAGTTTCTCGTGGAGAATGTGAGAAAGCATAAGCAGAGAAAAGACTTGCTGGTGTGGCTGAATTCTGTGGTGATTTCCAGGTCTCAGTTAGTGCCAGAAAGTCCAGAAAGTGATGGGAAGCAAGGGCTGAGATGAAATCAGCTTTCTTTAGAGCACACTGGCAGTTCCAGAGCCCACCTGTCAACACTGTTTGAGACTGGGAAAACAGAGGAGGGTAGATAAGGTTACCAGTAATACGGCCTCTGGATGGTGCATGAAATCTTCTGGGTCTAAGAGATGTGAGAACAGAGATGGGTTTGAGGCACATGTCAGCAGTCTAGTCAGGAGTTAGATCAATGAGTTTAAGTTCTCTGAAGAATGTTCTCTTAATTTCTTTGTAGAGTGTGTTAACTAATGCAGACCGCTATAGATGCCGGCATCTGTAGCGGCTACACCTTCAATATATGTTGGTGAGCTCTGCCCCAATTCACACCTTAAGGGAGACCGAAACTACTGTTGATTAGGCACCTGAGAAAACTAATTAGCATAGACCTGCAGACCCTTCTAAATCTAAAGAACACCACAGAAACAGCACATACTACTGACAAGAATCTATGTTCAACTGAGTCAAGTAGATAGTACACAAAAGTCAGAATCCTTTCAAAAATTTCAGAATTGTTTTTGCTCTGTAATTATAAATTACTATTTATAGACTACAGGCCAAAGAGGTGAGTTAAATCCATAAATTCTATTAATTAAGTAAAGTGTCTATATATTATTCACTCAACACTCTGATCCATGGTGTGGATGGGCTACAACCACATCAGGTAACAACCACATTACACCTGTAAGCCAATAACAGGAACCTGAGGCTGTAGTGGGCATAACACATGCTCATCAAAGGTAGTTCTTCCATTCCAGAAAGGTTTGATGAACTTGTGCTTTTTTTCTATACAATTCTGTGTAAACCCTAGAGACTGTTGCGCATGAAAATCCCAGGAACTCAACAGTTTCTGAAATATTCATTCCAGACTATCTGACACCAACAACCATGCCATGGTCAAAATTACTGACATCTTTAAAGATCTGCATGATTTTATGCATTGCACTCCTGCAGCATGATTGGCTGACTGGATAATTGCATGAATGTGCAGGTGTGCCTAGTAGAGTGGTCGGTGAGTGTATATACTTAACATTTCTGAGCACCCATCTCCTGGTTAATGAGTCTGGTTCCTTCTTTACTTATGTCCTAGCCACAGGCTGAGTCCAAGGTGAATGGCACTGCCCTGTCATCTCCCTCTACTGCCTCCCAGAGATCTGACACCAGCCTGGCCTCACTGCATGTGGCCACAAGCCAAACCACAGAGACTATGGGTAAATCTACCTAACAATTTAACTTTGAAATTAAATTTACTTTTAGGCTGCTGTCTATTACATAAGCAAATTATTCTGCATGTAAAAATAGACATTTAAAAAAGTAATTTAATTTTGCAGAATGGGTAACAATTACAAACGAGACTATTAGGAGACGTTTCACTATATGTATCTATTAAGAATATATTCAAGTGTGTCTCCAGTAAACATGATTATTAGAGGGTTGTTTTTAGGGGGAATGTTTCTTATAAGTGAGGATGGAATATATTGTTCACACATAACATCTATTATGATGTTTTGTACCATTTATTGTAATACTTGGCATACAAACCAGGCTGGTCTCAAGAATGTACTTCCATGAAAAATTAATTTAATTAAAAAAGCAGTTAATAAGTTAATAAATTGCTTTATTTATTTACTTTGTTAAATAGTGAAATGCTTTAATTTTCTTTTTTTCCTGTTTCCACATTTTAAAATGCAAAACAAAATGACCAAAAAAGGGTTGAAACTTTTTTTAATCTTACTCTTGTTTCACAGGCAGCTACATGGGGCAGCTGGGATCAGTCTCAAATATGTTTTCACATTTGCTAAGCAGTTGTTTGTTCCATTTCTTAAATTCCAAATGAAAACTACATGTTTGTTTTAAATTCTAACTAAAAGAAGCTATTTTTATGTGCATGCAAATATAGCACGATATTTTTCCTTGATACACAATGCATACCTAGCACAATAAAACACAAAGAAAATAGTCCATATTACAAGTTTTAATCTTTTTAAATGAATCATGAAGTTCTCTGTCTTGGACAAATCTGGTACTTGGACAAACATTTCAGCCCAGTTGGCCTAATGATTTCGACATAGCACAGCACAACACACCTTTTTACATTTTCGTCCATATCCTATGAACCAAGTGCTACAGCCAAATTTCTTTTCCATCTGAATCTATAGGTGATTCGTTGGGACCATGTTGGACCATTCTGCTCTGTCCACTTAGATTTTCAGCTAATTTGCATATTTTAGTCCCCTCTGAAAGTATTGGAATGGCCAGGACAATTTTTTGGTTTTGCTAAAGAGACTCAAGAAATTTGTGTTTGAGATCAAAAGATGAATATAAGACAATAGATCAGAATTCCAACTGATGCATGTTCTGATATTTACATCTAGATGCTTTTTAACAACTTCGAACAAGACCTTTTGTTTGAACCTACCCATCTTTCAAGTGATCAAAAATATTGGAACATGTGACTGAAGGGTGTTTTTTGTGGCCCTTTTAGATTGATTGTTTAGCAGTTAATAATTCTGAATGGCTACTCTTGGTTTGAGCCCTGGATATTGCTTGTAAAGATTTCATTTGTTGTGAAGAGATTTTGAAGTTGAGGAAAGAAAGAAAATCAATCAGAGCCATTGCCAGTACAGCAATTTGGAATGTCCTGAAAAAGAAAGAAACCACTGGTGTACAAGACCAGGTCACCCAAGGAATACAAAAGCAGTTGATAGCAGAAACATTGTGAGAGCTGTGAAGAAAAACCCCTATTTAGAAATATAGACCTCATACCAAAAGATGCACACCACTCATCATCATTAAAATAAGAAGTCCAGATTGGAATTCTCAAAAAAATACAGAAGTAAGCCACAAAAGTTATGGAACCAAAATTAACCTCTAAAAAAGTGATGAAAAGGTCAAAGTGTGGAGAAAGAAAGGATATGCTCATGAGTCAATACATACAAGCACAGTGGAGGTAGTTGCTTGGACTTATGTGACTGCTTCTGGAATGGGCTCATTTAGATGGAACTCATGATGGAACTCATGATTTGCATGGAATTGCATTGGACTTAAAACAGCTCTTGAGGACTGTGTCTACAATGTTTATGGCATGGTTGTGCATAGGGGTGGAGCTAAATTGAGAATGTTTCTCAGGAACTGTAAGTCTGAGCAAGCTGAAATGTGATTATTTATGTGCTATTGGTCATTTCTGTGCTAGTCTATAATTTGAATTTATGATAATTCATTTAATAACACAGCCATCATCAGGAGGCATTTGGCAGGGTTACTATTGGCCTATCCTCACAAAATCTTTTGGGACACACTTGTAATTAAGGCAGTCTCACTCAATAATATAGCCCTACCCCTACAAATAATTTGCATAATTTGCAAAGTCTGTTTTTGTAAACTAATCTTAGGATATATCTTTTAGAATCTTTAGAAAATTACTATAATGATACTCATCAAAGTCTGAACAGGAATAAGTATCAAAAACATGTTGAGATTTGTAAAACAGTATGCCCACCACATGCCAATCAACCTTGTAAGGCAGAGCTTAGATTTTACTTAAACAGCTGTAACTTATTGCATTTATTACTTGAAAGGCATGATTTTGCACAAAACTTGAAAGGTTTCTCAGGAGGTCTGACATTTGTTTGGTGCGCTCATCAATAAGGCATAGCTGATTCAAATCGCTGTTTTTCAGGAACTGTAGGTCCATTTAAGCTGGAATTTGTTATCCTGCATCATCATGCTAAAAAAGTGGATTTTTAATGATTGTGTTACTTAAATATGACTGTCAGTTTTTGCAAGCATTTCACACAATTAACATTGAGATGTTATCACAAAAATCTTATTTTCAAAAAACTTCTATTCATTCCTCCACCGCTTGTTTCACATTATTCTCTGGGTCCTCACAAATAAAAAAAGTAATAAAAGCCTCAAAATCTTCAAGTACCCTGCATGATTTCACCCCATCCAAAACTAAAATTATTTGCATAATTTTTTGAGAACTACTTTCAGGATTTTTTTGCATATCTTCAGAAAATTGGTGTCAAAATGCTTAGGAGAGTCTGACAATCAAGGATTATGCAAAACATGTTGACATTTTTTAACACTATGATCGCTACATGCCAACCAATCATCGCTGGACTTTGCTTGGCCACTATCAGCCAATCAGCATTCAGCAGGCATCTACAATCTCTTTATTACATGCAATTAAAATAAAAGTTCATTTGTTATCAGTTAAATGTTCTAATATAATGGCTAGAATGCATTGCTGCCTACAAACATTCACTGCTAACCACAGTTACCTATCCTGGCCTACAGATATGGCCACCATGGACTGTAACATCTAACACACACAAACTCTCTCATCTGTCACAATCTTACTGATCACACACACCTGGACTAAATTACTTTTACACCATATATGTGCACACTCCAAACTTGCTAACATAGCAAAGGAGCACTGTGTATAGAGTACTTTCCTGACATGCCAAGCTTTATTTTTGTGATTGTGGTTCTTGATTCTCATTTTCTGATTACACATTTTTGCTCTCGTCATTCCCTTAACTCCCACAAACTTTTTTCATGGATTTATCATGGAGAAGAGTATGAATATCAGTGGTATCAAAGTTGCACTTAAGTCAAGTAACACAACCAGGGAGGCACAACCCAGTGACCAGTAGTAGGCCATTTACAACTTTAACTAGTGCTGTCTCTGTGCTATGGTGAGGTCTAAATCCTGACTGACCAATTACTCTGCACAATTCAATTACTGTGTATGATTACCCCATATGGGCTTTGTTGCACTTCCTCAGTGTTCCAGTATTTTATTAATGATATTCTATACAACATATTTGGGAAGTTTATAATTGCTTACCTAGATGACATTGTAATTTTTGATCCTCCAAGTAAATTCATGTAACTCATGTCAAGCAAGTTCTGACTCCGTTCATAGAAAACCAGCTCTTAGTGGTGGGAAAAGGGAATTTCATGGTCCCAAATTTGATATGTTTTGTCCACAGTTTTGAGCCTGCCCTGCACAGTCCTATTTCTTGAACGATTTGTAATTATTTGTCAACTATTACTTCTGTAGCTATATACAACCTTCACCAATAACTGGACTGTTCTGCCCATAGGTGTATCACTGCTAACCAACACCTATTATGTTGACCTGGTGGCTATTCTGACACTCTTTGCAATGCATCTCATGCTAGTTCACTGGAAAACCCCCATCCTCCCTCCCATACTCAATGGATAAATGATGGCTTATCTTTTCCGCAGTCAGAAAAACTAAGATATTTCCTTCAAATTTAACAGAATAACAAAAATTTAAATTTGGAGGCCTTTCTTAGCCTCCATTAATACCATTCAAATTTATGTTGCCGCAACTTAGCTTAACTTAACTTAGCTTAGCTTAGCAACCCTCTGTCCTGCACTGACACACAGTATTATTTATCACTATTTTATCAAATCTTTTTAATAACTACCACTTTAAATTACTTTGTAATTTTTACAGCAGCATTGCTTACTTGCATGTGTATTTTTTCTTTTATTTTCTTTCTTTTTTAATTTATTGATTATATTTTGTGCAATACTATTTCTTTTTTGTACATTACATGTACATATATTTTAAGCATATCTTGTGTACAAAATGGCATGAATAAATCATTTAAACAAAATGGAACAAGAATTCATACACCATGCTGACAGTGCTGGCATTTCTACAACTATGTTTTCTTGTTTACTGGAGATTCAAATCAAATAATAAAATCCACAAGCTGTATTATCAGAATGTAAAAAATATTTTTCAAATGCAAATAATGAGAATCAAATTAATTTTTTCAAAAAAGATTACTTCTGATTCACAGTCATTTTGTTTAAATATTTTCTATTTGTAGAATTTTTTGATGCATTTTTGTTCTGGAATCACTCTTTTGCTTCTTGAATATAGATTCTTGAATCTTGAACTAGGAGTAGAACTTTGACTAATAAGGCAGCTTTTATAAAGTCTTTGTTAGCTTGCTACATTTATCAGCCAGTGTTAAGATATAGTTAATATTGTTGGATTATATAATAGCATTAAAAATTTTGGCCTATTATTGTGGACCATCTTCATTGAAGCAAGTGCTGAACATAAACATAGTTTTTATTTGGGCATAACAGTAAATCAGTAACAGTAAACATCACCAGTAAATGTTACAAACAAAGAAAACCGCTGATTGTCCAGACCAGAAAGGAAATATAGAAAAGGCAAATGAGAAAATGGAAGAGGAGGCTTGGTATTAACATGAACAAGACTTTGCAATCACAAAGAAAATTTTGCTATCACAAAGAGTATTTAACCATGAGGGTTTATACACAGACTAATAATGAACTAAGCAGGTAACAGGTGGGACCCCACTAAACAGTTAACAATGTGTCCGAACGCCAAATTTCATAACAGATATATATATTTGTAGATATGTAGATACACTACCGGTCAAAAGTTTGGGGTCACCTACTCTTTTTCATAGGTTTTTCTTTATTTTTTTTGCTTTCTACGTT
>JAQQZR010000010.1:11427536-11437632 GCA_030068235.1 Notoglanidium macrostoma | reverse complement strand
AGTAAGACAACATGCATGAAGAGGATGATGTGGCCAAAATACTCATTTGCCTAATAATTCTGCACTCCCTGTAAAATAAAAAATATGACACAGAAGACCTAGGACAGTTGAGCATCTAGAATCCTGTATCAGACAAGAATGGGACAACATTCCTTTCCCAAAACTCGATCAAATGCTCTCTTCAGTCCCCAGACATTTACAGACTGTTGTTAAAAGAAGAGGGGATGCCACACAATGGTAAACATGGCCTTGTCCTTTTTTGACATGTGCTGCTGCCATGACATTCAAGGAGAAGTATTAGAACGGCAAGGGCAATGAATGTTTTTTTGCTGTGCACTGAACACATTTGTGAGAGATCAAAAGATGAACATGAGAAGTGAGATCAGAGTTTCAGCTTTTATTCCCTGGTTCTTATGTCGTGGAGAAAAGACCTCGAAATCACTCAGGCGGAGACGAGAAGGTTGAAGTTGCAGAAAAAATTAACTTTATTAGTCCGCACTAGCAAAGTGAGGCCTACAGTAAAAATGTGCCTTACCAAGAGCTCATAAGCCCTGTAAGCCCACACAATGATTCTAAACTGCCCTCTTTATACCAATCCGATGACAAACCCCCTTTTTTAAATTCACACCTCCTGGGTGCCCGCCACCAACATGTACCAGTAATCTTCTTTATCTGACTTCACCCTCCATCAAATCCCATTGGTCCATCTCTATTGGTAACAAACATCCAGCAGGTACTATAGGCCAACCCACAAGCGAGGCCTACTTCCTAATACGGACATCCTTCTACCTCAGAATCCTACCATTGAGTATTAAAAATTAAAGGCTAACATCTTTGTTTAAATGTGTAAAAATATTATGACCATGTATAATACAACTTGTAAAACATTGCAGTGTAAACATTCCAGTGTGCCACATGTAATACAAATACATTCAAGTGAATATATCTTAACTTCTTCAGTGCACATGTAAAGTGTGCATACATTCCAGTGATAATGTGTCAGTGTGCTTACTAACACATTCCAGTGCATACCTTCATGCTAATATATATATGAACTTGTTAATGTTATTCAGAATAACATGTCTAATTACATATTTGGTATGTCAATCAAAATAAATCAATAAATCAATCAATCAATCAGTCAATTTCAACCATACTTACATATAGTATTTCCCTAAATTTCACATCATGAGCAAGAGTATTGGAACAGCATGTTTTCTACCCTTCTTGACTACAAATGCATTATTCACCGGTGAAAGCCAAATCTGAGAGTAGATATCCAGGGCTAGTTAATGATTAAACAATCAATCTTATTTGACACACCTGAGTATCAAGAAACACCTGTTGCTTGTCATGTTCAAATACATTAACTCACTTGAAAAACTGGGTGCTGTGATACAAAATCTGTAATATTCCATGTTATTTAACATGTATAAATGTAAATACTAGGGAATAGAAGCTGAAAGTATGATCTCTCTTCTCATATTCTCAAATGTCTTCAATACACAGAAAAAGACAATTTAATCAGCCTTCCTGTTCCAATACTTTGTAGGGGATTTTGGATAATGCAGTAACTTACATGGCTACCTGTTGGGAGAATTTTGCCTTCTGGGTTCAGGTTTCAGTTGCATTTTGGTTAAGTTGCTGCAACTAAACTATCTGTTTAGGTTTAGGAAAAGATTGTGTTTTGGGTTTCAGATGCTTTCACAATGTCAACTATGCCAGACAATAACCAGGTATAAGGATTAAATGACAAATTTTTAGATATGTGATTCACTGATACTATCAGCTATAACAATTTAAATACAGTGACAACGAAAACAAGTGAAGTACTGTATCAAAAAAAAAAATATCCACACAAAAACAGGCTAATATTCTGTCTTACTTCACAGGCATGTTGCCAGGATACGTGTTCAGAACTGTAACAGCTTCACTGTGTATTTACATGTTTCTGTCAAAAGGTTGCCAGGTATTTGCAATGTTGCTATTCATGACTGGTTCTTACTTATGTTTGTGGTCAAACAGTTCTTAATATACATAAAATAGGAAGAATTACATCATTACCTTGGACATTTACTGAACTTTTAAATGCTGTCCTATTCCAGGGTTTACTTAACACATTAGATGTAACAAATCCCAATGTTGTAATTTGGTTTGGAAAAAAAATACTTTTGGAATTGTACAATTTTATAAAGACTGGACTGTTTATTGATTTTTAAAGAAAACTATATTGGATGGACATTCAGGTGAAACTCAAGGTTATATAGTCAGTACAAAAGTGGTATTGTGCCAGCTCTACTATTAGGAGCTCTTGCATGGTCAATTGTCATACTTATGAATTAATCTGGAGGGCATCTGCAGCTGTAAAGATACAAACAATTGTATGTAAATATACTTGAACAAGACAGACACTGCATTCTTTGGTCTGAAAACTTCAATTGAACCCCAAGACAACAGCAAAGAAACTTTGCTGGAATTAAATGTCACAAGGTGAATTAGATAGAGTGATTTTGCTGATGAGGCCTATAGCATGGTCACTTCAAATGTGAAATCAAATACAGGCTGTTAGCTTATATTTTAATCCATCAATCAGATGTTTATCAACATTAATTAGACATTTTATTGTCATTTTCATGCTGCTTGTTAATACAATAAACTTCTACAATTAGTATGTTGAAAACTAAGTCTGTTTTGTGTCTTCACCTAGCCATGAGCACGGCACCCAGGGCACCCACTGAGGCTCAGCTACTGTGTATAACAAATATAGATGGCCATGTAATTACCTGTATGTCCTTTGTAAGTAATTCAAATGGACCTTTAATTACGCTTAGCAGTACAGTGGATTCAAAGTAGTAGTTACTTCTATATTTATAAAATGTTTGTAAATAACCTGATAGTAATCGTTTACTTCTACCATCATACTGTCATGATCTGCCCCTCACCACATGCATAGCGTACACTGTGAACTCTGCCGCGTGCAGCGTGCTCTCGATAGTCTCTGTCATGCCCAGCTCCAGCCCACTCCTGCCTGTTGCCGAGAACTAATACCAAGGAATACAGTTTCCATGAGCTCTTGCATCCTACCAAGATGACTGCAAATTGGATGCAAGTGCATCTCATTCACGCACTCATGCCACATTTAAAAGGACTCTCAGACGCAACTAATGCAACGCATTAGTTTAGCCATTGTGTCTGCTACTGCTGACTAACTAGCGTTAATGCCGTCCATTATTAGATTATACTAGCGAAAGCCATGAACATTTGTATATATAAATCAAATGACCCTTTGTTTACTTTCTTCACTGACAGATGAAAAAATGAAAAGACTACATTAGTCAAAGTTCAGCTTTGGAAAGGGAAGAGATACAGGATAAGATGAGGAGACTGAGAGGCTAAAAGGGTTAGGGCAGGCCTCAAACCTCCCTAGCAAGCTCTCCAATCCTCTCAGAAGGGTTAAGTACATTTTGAAAGACTCAAGTTTCAATCAAAGCATGAAAAAAGAAGAAAACCAAGAGGTACCTAGACTGTTCCGGATTCTCTCTGAGCTTTCCGGGTGAGCCTGGTTTCTCTCGTGTTCATTATTCTGGTTTTCTGACTTCGTTTGCGTTTTTTAATTTTGTCTTTTTTCTGCCCTAGTCTGTGTTGTTCACCGATCGCCTGAACCTGTTTCCGTTTGTGGATTTTGATACTGCCTGATGAATTTGTACCTTCGCCTCCGTGTTTAATAAATGTCTGCTTTTTCAACTGTCTCCTACCTGCACTTGTGTCCAGCCAAATCCCTCAGACATGACATATGCCCTTAAGCAACTTTAACTAACCTATAATTACGTTTAGAACCACAACAAATTCATAATAGTAGCTTCATTCCATGTATGTAAAATTTGCAAATTACCCTGTAATTTTGTAAATTAAATTGCTTCTACTACCATATTCTTAAGTAATTTTAAGTAACCTATAATTAAGTTTAGATTACAGTTAATTCAAATTCGTAGATATGTTCCTTATTTGTAAATTGCTTGAAATACACGTAGTAATAACCACTTGCTTCTATCATACTCATGAGTAATTTTAAATAACCTATAGATAAGTTTAAAAGTACGATGAATTTGAAATCATAGTTATAGGTTTCTTATTTGTAAAATGTTTCAAAGTAGCCTAATAGGTACCAATTCAATCCAATTCGTTGTTTTTATTTACATATGGACACTGTGTGCATGCTTCCTTTGGAACCCATGACAAAGTTTTCTTCATCTATGTGTCATATGTGGAAGCTCGAACACAATATACTTTATCTTTTCTTTCCTTCATGGCCACCTGCACGATTGCTCAGGCCGGTTCAGGTCCATAACAACTAAATAGTGAAAATTTAAAATATTGATACACTGATAAAACAGTGTATCAATATTTTTCACATTACTATTTAAGATCTATGGCCTAGGACGTTGCGGAATTGTTTTTGAAATATCACTTACATCAAAAATAGTAATTCTCTACTTGATGAGGATTCTCAAAAGGAGAACTCAGAGGAGAGTTATCTGGCTGTGCTGGGCACTTTTCAAACATTTTTTGAGATGGGGTGGAGTGAGGGGGCTTTGGGGAATGTCTACATTGTAAAAAAATTAAAGCTCCATTGAGTTATGTGAATTTTTTTATAACTCTAATTGACATGACAAGTTTTGGATATTGAAAAGTTTACAAAATATAACCAACCTGATTTTTACACTTAGTAGTAACCCATAGTATACTTGAAAGTTTTCTCAGACCCATAGTGCATTGTGCTGAGGCAACAGCTTAAGCAGTTATTTATTTTATTTATTTTTTTTTACATATTTTCCAGGTTATTTTTACTAGTTAAATCGAATATTACAGCTTTAATTCTATTAGTTTAACTAGAATTTAGTAGCAATCTTGTGGCATCACGCACAGTCTTGCGTCACATTCTAACTTGAACAAACAGCCTACTTCCTTCAGCCAACGGGAAAAGAGCAACTAACCCAAGGTGACAGAATAGACACATAACATGTATCTCTTCTTACTAACTAAACTAGAATTAATACCACAACAAAATGAACTGTAACATGCCCCGTTCCAATCTGGATTAAAGACCTAAACTTAGTCAGTTAGAGGCAGTTTAAAAGCTGCAAATGTCGTGATCCACCGGTCGTAAAAAGTTTCGTCACACTTCGTCGGTGCAGTACGACAGCCGCCTCCAGACCAACCCATTCTCCTCAGAGTTGGTGGGCTGTTCCGTTCCTACCTTACCTTAGATTGAATCTTACCCCAATATAGGCAGGCTGGTTGAGCACAGGATTGTGTTTGAATTGTGAAACTGGATTACGGATAGCTGCGCATAAAATAGCCTATCGAATGTCAGATGCCATGTATGAGAAGTGCGGACGAGTAGTAGGAATTACTCTCCGCCAAGACATGAAACACCTTTCCGTCTTGATCATCATATGTTTCACCGTAGGTGAGTACATTAAGCTACAGTAAAATGTGAAAGCGAGAGAGAGCGCGAGTGTGTATGTTTGACAGAAGATCAGTGTGTAAACTTATAACAACTTAAGAAAATGTGTGTGCGCGCGTGTGTGTGACCAAACGACTGACAGACGAGAGAGTAAATCTGGGTTTCAAAACCAGTTACAACAAATATCACTTTCAAATTAAAAGGATTGTACGGGGACAGTGGGGCTTCTATAATGATATATAATTTTATAGTGGTAAATCTATAATGATATATAATTCTATAGTGGGAAATCTATAATGATATAATTATATAGTGGGAAATCCATAATGAAAAATAAGTGTTAATTTATGAACAGCTTCCTTTCCTCCTGTTTCCTTATGCTAGATTTTATTGGATTGTAAAATTTGTACAGCAGCGTTTTGTGGTTATACATTTTGGTGAGGCAGGACTACAGCAATAACGATACAGCCTCAGTTCAACTGTGTTTGACACAGCAGGTGTGTTTCTCGTTGTCATGTGCTAGGTGCATACAGAAGTGCTAATGTCATTAATCAGGGTTGCCAGGTTTCAGCAAATCTGCATCCCAACTACTATTAAAAACAGCTAGTGTTAAATGTTCTTCACATGTACAGACAATTATCCCCTTCATAATCTTCCTCTCTCAGTCTTTGCCATATGTTAAACCTTACAGCTGTTTCTTGGAAATAGTTCTCTACATTGTAAACCCACTGTATGCACTTTTATTTTAATACCTTTGTTTGTGGAAATTTATTGGCTGATACATAAGTCAGATGATATATATGATGTGGCTCTGCTCTGCCATAATCATCATATAAATTCTAAAGTAAAAATAATTTAATTTGTCAGAATACATTGTGGATGAAATGTGCTGTATATTTTTATTGGTTAATGATGTATTTTTTAAATATGATGTAATTTCAGAAAAACATTGTGTTCTTTATATGAACCATTTACTAATTAACAGCACAGTCTTAGCTGTGTATATGATTCAATTTTTTTTTATCTTTGTGTTTGTTCAGAACATTAATCATTTTCATCTCCTTAATAATGTCCCTCCTCTACTGTGAGAAAACTAAACTCTCTGAGAAATTTGCAGCACTCGAGTTGAATTTTACTTACTCTTTTATTCTTCTCCCCCATATTTTGCACTGTCTGTTTATACAGTACTGACCTTCCTCCTCAGAGTCCCATTATTTAACTGTGTGTGTGTGTGTGTGTGTGTGTGTGTGTGTGTGTGTGTTTGTGTTTGTGTTTGTGTGTGTGTGCACATATATGTACTCCAATAAATAATTGCAAAATTGTGATTCATTTAGATTATAATATTTAAAATTGTTGGCTGTTTAGGTATGACTGTGGGTCGAAAGGTGTCACTACCAGAAGGCCCTCTTATCCGAGTGGAGGGAGAGACACTCTCTTTACGTTGTGAAGTATCGGATTATCAGGGCCCCAAGGAGCAGGAGTTTGAATGGAAAGCAACAAAAGGGTCCGAAACCATTCCGGTTGTCTCCACTTTTGACTCTTCATTTCCAGACGAGTCTTTAAAGGCCCGTGTGTTTACTGATGACATCAGTGTGGAAAGAATTGGTGAAAGCACAGTAGAGCTGAGGATTAAAGAAGTGAGGGTGACTGACAGTGGCACATTCACATGCAGTACCCCCAGCACCGATTCTGTTGTCAGTGGAAACTATGAGGCAGATGTGCTGCTGAGAGGTAAGTTAAGTTTTTAAAAATTTAAACTGTAGGAGCCATAAGATCAGTTTATAATATGATGTCCTGTTATGTAGTACTCTGTAATTTAGTATTACATCTTTCAGCCTCAGTGTTTTGGCACAATTCCTTGATAGAATGTAGACCCAACAGTATTTCAGTGGATCAAACCAAGATGTTATGACAACAGAACTGATATCTTTGCCATTCCAAGAGCACTTGAGTTAAGTAATGGATGCGTGCAAAAAGGTAGATTCAAACCAAAAATGTTTCTGTATAAAATAATGTGCACTTCACAGAATCTTCTTGGCATAAAGAGGGTTAACAATCTCTTCAGGCACAGTCAAAAAACTGTATGCTTTCATTATCCTTCTTGCATACTTGCATTATCCTTCATTCTGTCTAGATTCTTTCTTCTAACTAACTATGTGTCTTTTACACACACTACATTCATGTCAAAATATATCAGAAAATGTCAAAATAATAGTCTCAAATTATACATAACTCTGAATGTAAACTGACATTTATATAAATTCAATAAAATGTTCAATAATAATGATACAAAAATATATAATTAACCATGACTTTAACATTCCAGCCCCTAATTGTGTAGGCAGGATGCATAACAATTACAAACATACAAATAGAGCCATATCAATATCACAATGACTAATAGATGGACTCTTTAAACCTTTGTTCTTTGTATTATTAGTCTGGCCATGTACAAAGTCTTGTCTGGACTCAATCCGCTTCCTGCAAAAGATAAAACTTGTTAGTAGGTCTGTCTAGCCTTCTAGACTTGGTCTGCACTTGAATCTGTGCCACAGCTCCTTTTAAGTCTGGGAAGGTCTTCCTGATTGTTCCAATCAAACAAGCATTTCTTTGGCACAGCTATACACAATTAACACAAGGTCTTCTGGAACGAAATTCCTCTTGAGGGAATGCCATTTTTGCTGCTCCTGTAGCAATGGCAAGTGTTCCTGGGTCCATCTTGAACAAAACAAATTGGCCGTGTACTGTATTTGTCTCCATCTTCTATGAGATTATTTGTCTTCACTGTTAAACACAACAGTTGGTAGGGCTGGTTGTTTCTTTGATATAAGAAGATGGTATGGGGTTTAAACTTCTAGGTTGTTAGGCTCGTCTGAGGCACTGGTTAGAGGACAGTCGTTGATGTCTTCAACTTTGCACAATATAGTGTGAAGACCATTGTAATCTAATACCTGCTACTACAGTACAGAATTCAACACCTTCCTAATAGTGTAAATCTGTCATTCCCATATCCCAACTTTATGGGATGCAGTTAGGGAGTTGATTAATCTTGTCTAGGGCCTCTAACAGCTCTCTCTGTGCACCAATAAAATTGGTGCCATTATCAGAGCAGATAGTAGCTACTTTCCTACATCTGCAGGTAAACCTTTGTATGGCACTTATGCACGATGAGGTCACCTCGATGTCCACTGCCCTGACTGCAAGGCATGAAAACAAAACTCTGTACCTTTTAATCATACATTCATAAAGGAGACTTGTCTGGTAATACACATTCCTCAAATAAATCCCCCATTTTTTGCTCTGCAGGCTTTAGGTGCATTTTTCTACATGTGGTGCATCTGGATGTTACTGTGCGAGTGGCTCTGTTCAATCCTGGAATCCAATATTTTTGTCTGATTTTATGATCGATTCCTTCCATGGTTACCAGTGTGATTATGGAAATGCTGCAGAATCAGGGTTGCAATGTAGTGACCTTTGTGTGGCACAGCTGGGTGTCTGGCTTCTGGCATGGCTGATTTATTCAAGTGACCACTCAATCTGATTACACCATCTTGCAGCATAGGATATGTAGAGCTAACTTGACTTCTTAACTAGGGGACCTTTACTTTGCACTTTGAGCTCCTCCAGCTACATCTCCCTGTGACAGCAATGTATAAGCACAAGTTCTCCATCCATCCATCCATTCTCTTCTGCTTATCCGAGATCCCAGACACCCTGCGGAGGAAGCACATTTCAGTTGCTTGTAGTCGCGATCTCGTTCTTTCGGTCACTACCCATAGCTCATGACCATAGGTGAGGGTAGGAACATAGATCGACTGGTAAATTGAGAGCTTTGCCTTACGGCTCAGCTCTTTTTTTCACCACAACAGACCGATGCAGAACCCACATCACCGCGGACGCCGCACTGATCCGCTTTTCGATCTCACGCTCCCTTCTTACCTTACTTGTGAACAAGACCCCGAGATACTTAAACTCCTCAACTTGTGGCAGGATCTCACCTCCGACACTGAGAGAGCACTCCACCATTTTCCGCCTGAGGACCATGGTCTCGGATTTGGAGGTGCCGATTCCCTTCCCAGCCACTTCACACTTGGCTGCGAACCGATCCAGAGAGAGCTGAAGATCACGACCTGATGAAGCAAACAGGACAACGTCTGCAAAAAGCAGTGATCCAATCCTGAGTCCACCAAACTGGACCCCCTCAACGCCCTGGCTGCACCTAGAAATTCTGTCCATGAAAATTATGAACAGAATCGGTGACAAAGGGCAGCCCTGACCGAGTCCAACTCTCACTGGAAACGAGTTCGACTTACTGCTGGCAATGCGGACCAAGCTCTGACAAAGGTCGTACAGGGACCAGACAGCCCTTATCAGGGGGTCCGGTACCCCCATACTCTCGGAGCACCCCCCCACAGGGTTCCCCGAGGGACACAGTCGAACGCCTTTTCCAGGTCCACAAAACACATGTAGACTGGTTGGGCGAACTCCTATGCACCCTCCAGGACCCTGCTAAGGGTATAGAGCTGGTCCACTGGTCCACTGTCTTCTGACAGATGGACCCTCCTCTCCAGGACCCCCGAATAGACTTTTCCAGGGAGGCTGAGGAGTGTGATCCCTCTGTAGTTGGAA
>JAQQZR010000010.1:11394457-11413769 GCA_030068235.1 Notoglanidium macrostoma | reverse complement strand
CAGGGGGTCCAGCGAGGGAGGCAGCAAGGTCTTGATGTGCCTCATGACAAGCCTCTCGAAGCACTTCATCACAATGGCATCAAAATTCTGCCATTAGTGGGCAGGTTTTGTCAAATCGTTGTGTTGGAAACTCTTCACACTATTTGGTAACCTATTGCAGAGAGGGATCTAAAATAGAACATTGTGTTTTACATCTGTTATACAATAAACATGTGATGTTTAATCCATGTTGTGTTTTCTAGTTTATTTTTAACTTTTACTTTTTCCATCCTAACTTTTATGTGGCCGTATAACAAAGTGGTCAAAAGAAAAAATTCAGACGTATTCTCAAGGCCTGCTCATCCAAACCCTGCATTATCTACATCCGAATAAACAGAAACTGGTTCAGTCATTGAGGTACAGTCATCTGAGGTACAGTCAGTCATATACATATAGTCACCCGACTATATAAAATTATTAACAACGTATGATAGCGCTGTGCTGTTAACAGAGTCTTCTGCGCCTGCAGCTCTGACACCTGGAAGACAGTTCAAATCAGCTTGGTTAAAGTATGACAAGGGTAAATGCACTGCAGCTTTTATGCACAAGCAGGACAAAAAAAATGCTGGTAAAACAGAATTCATTAGTGGTATGAGAAGTGGTTCTTCACACTGTGAAGAAGCATGGTGATACGTTTTATTCAGTATACTGACTGGCGTAGTGATGCTGACATCAGAATGGTTGCTCACAGTCACTGTGAACTTAATTTAAATTCTATATTATTTGTACTTAGCAAGATGGTAAACATTTGCTGCATTCATTTCATATTTATAGTGTTATTTATTCTTGTTATTTCATGTAAGGCACATTTTCAGTGTTCATATTTCTAGTGTTGTTGATTCATGTTATTATGTATAAGACAATGCAGAAGTGACTCTGGACTTGAAGTATTTCTTGTTAGTAAACATTTGCAGTCTTCATATTTCTGTGCCATTCATTCTTCTGTTATTAAGTATAAGATGATGAAGAATAGTAGGTAGATCAGATAGCATTTGTCTTAAGTGGAAGACCAGCTTTTTCTGGGGACATGAATTAGTGTGATTGTAAAGTTCAAATATTCTAGAAATCACATTCTTGGAACAATCAACATCACTTGCAATGGCAGAAAGAGTCATCCCTTCGGCCTTCAGCTAAACAACCTGCTGTCACAGGATTTCAGGATTTCCATTGTCTTTACCTTGGAGTGGATCAGCAATTTGCAAAATGACTGAGTGCTGCCAGATAAATAGAGTTTGTTAGATAATAAAGGAAAATAGAACCAGGTGTCATATTAGTACTGATAACGGTAAAGTATCCTGTAGTGTTGTCTAATTTTGATAAGTCTTTTTTCAAAGTTCTCATTAAGTTTTTTTTATATTGTGGCATGAAACTGTATTACATGTATATAGTTGAAATGACAATAAACGCCACTTGACTTGACTTGAAATATTTTGAAATTAAATGCAATTAAATTCATTCTATTTATGTTTGAATAATTTTACATTGGGATAAGCATGAAATGTTATTTGTTCTCTAATTTTGATCATATTCTGATTTTGATCACATTCATACATACATATATACATACTGTATATATATATATATATATATATATATAGGAAATGAGACCAGTACATTTCCTGTGCTGAAATAAAATGCCTGTAAAGGCTTCAGAAAGCCCAACTTCAGAAGCCCAAGCAGCATCTGCCATTTGTCATCTTGGATCATTCCCAAGCCATGTGTTTCACTTTTCATTATTGTCGGGTGGCAAACATGCATATAATTCTGTTTTGATGCAAGAGCTATAATGGACTAAGTGATTGAGTCCCTACTGAGATTAACTCCTGTTGTCCCATCTCTCTTTGACATTTGAAATTTTCCTTAGGGCTTCTAATTTAAGTCTGGCATTAAAATATACCATTTATATAAAACACATAATACACCTGAGTGTGTTTCTTCTTGTCTTCATAATTACAGGTTTTATTTCTCTCAATAATTAGGACAAAAATTTAGGGAAACTTTCTTCCTTACTTCCTAGTCTAGCTGTTTCCTTGTTTCATATAATGGTTTTCATATAATGGTTTTCTTGGTTATTCTTGTTTAATTTTACCAAACTGTCATGCATAATGACCTGTTTTTTTTCAGTAAATAAAACCTGCCCATCCTACTGCCTCAGACAGGCTGTCATTTTTAAAAAGCATGCTATTTTTCACTAATATATTTTTCTCTTATTTCTTTCAGATCCTGCACTTACTGTGACTCTTAAATCTCCAGTCACAGCCCAGTACATAGGTGATCCAACAGAACTTGTATGTCAAGTGTCCAACATTTCCCACTTCTGGGGTATGCGACTGAGTGTATGTTGGTTCTATTCAGCTGCCTTATCCAGTGGTGGTCAGGTTGGCACTGATGTTATTGCCTCACAGAATGAAAATGGGGCTGTCGTTACCAATGATAAATATAGGGACCGCATTGATTCAGGTCTCATCCTGGTAACCCGAATTGAACCAGCTACCTTCAAGCTCCGCCTGCTCCACACCACAAATGCAGATGTGGGTGAATATGTTTGCCATGTCACAACATGGACACTTACTCGCTATGGCATCTGGAAATATTCATCAGAACATCAAGCTAATGCACTAAAAGTCAGCTTGGCCTCCAAGGGTGAGGGATTTTCATAATTCCACTTACATGCTGCTCATCTGCAAGTTAGAAAATTATATGACATGAAGCCCTTCCTGGAGAGAATAACAGCAATAAATGACTTCTTTATTAAGGCTGGGAACATTAGAGGGATTTTGGATGTCTCTTTTAAGCTCCTTTATATTATTAGGTTTGAATGTGTTGACTTTTTCAGTTTAGATCACAGGTTTTTTATAGGGTTCAATTGCAGAGGCTGAGACAGACTCTCAAAAACATAAATTTTGTGTCCTCAATCACATTTTTAATGTTGATTTGGATGTAAGTTTGCAGTCCTTATCTTGGGAAATGTTTAATATACAAAGATTCCTAAGTTCCAGGCAGATGCAAGCAGGTATCAGGCTAAAATATGCTTGTTCATAGTAAATAGGATGCCATCAATGTTCCAAAGATCTCCTACATCATCAACCACAAAACATCTCCAAAGTGACAATGAACCACCATCATATTTTACAGTGGTTTTTAAGGGCTTGCACTTATTGGTTAAATTATTTAATATAGTCTTAACCATTTTAAAATTACTAATTAATAATTAGTAATAATTGGTTTTTAACTATTAACCATTATCTAATGTCAGTATTGATAAGTAACATGTCCTGTATTACTAAGCATTCTTTAAATATTAATAATAGTGCATTGATAAACATTAGCCAACAGAGTATCAAGCCTTGTTAAAAATAAGTTGATTAACCACAAATAATAGTAATGATAACTGACATTATTTTTTCAAATTAAAGATTTTTTAAAAACTTTTAATGGAATTTAATAATATTATTACCAGAAAAAGGAAAAAAATGGTTATTTTAATTTTCCTGCTTTTTAAACCTCTGGCATTATGGTTTTTGTTGTCTGGCCATACAAGATTCTCATATCTTGAGATTCAATATCTCAAGAATGACATATTTTTATTAATGTCTATATGAATGTCTATATGAATATGAACTAATTTTTACTGCCATATAAAGGGACTCAATGCCACCACTTTATCCCAGGTTAGCCTGTTCATTAGTCTAGCCCTGAATATAAACATTGAATTTTTGTGAGACATTTCTTTTCAGAGACACTTTATAATTACTTAAACAAGTGTTTTAAACTATTAAATTACCATAATTCACATCACAATTGCTTGATTCTCAAAATAATATTGATTTGGTAAGCATTACTTAACCCTATACAAACTTAAACTTAACTCTGTATTCATTAACATTTTTTAATGCATCCTTCTTAATACTTGAAAACACTTAATAATACAGAAAACAAACAACCTTTCCAATCAGTTTTATCAAGGCAATGGTACCTAAGGCCCGCTTTAAAATTATTTTTAAATTGTGTCTTTGGCAATCAGGTCACAAGTGGACAGCTTCGATCACCCAAGACACATTTCAATACCAAGTGTAAAGATTTTTTTTTATTCAGATTTTAACCTAAATAACAACAAACAGAACAAGGACAAACAAATAAGCACACAAAACCCCTAAAAGACAAACAATAAAATCAACAATGTTAGGCAAAAATTCCATGGTGGTAGCTTTTACATGATGTAGCCTTTTAACATTTTAACAGCAGTTGGGCAAGCCACTAGTAGTTTTTTTGTGGTTTGGGACAATAGGTCTTTAGTTATTTTCCTGAGATCTTTGCTTGAGGTACACTGCCAGGAATTTGTGGACAAAGGTACCAATAACATTTGAGGGACATTCAGAACACAAATTATTACACATTTATTACACAATTATTATAACACAAAGTTCCATTTGGAATATGCAGTGAGGATTATATGAAATTTGTGCATCAATTTATAATCAATTCACTGGTCTTAGATTATACAAATTCATTCTTCCATATATCTCAATCCAATTCCTCATTAGCTTCATACAAATCCTAAAACCATACTTCAAGGGTTAAGTAACTTTAGTGATAAGCATATTATAAAGAGTGGATACCAAACCCCAGGAAACATTGGCAGACTTAAAAATATTGGCCAAAAGGTACATTTCTGTGTGAGCAAGAAAAAGGGATAGAAGAGAGTCTTTTAAGTTGGTATATTGTCTAAGACCCTTGTCATAGAAAATGTGCTCAAGAAAATGTGACCATGGAGGAAAAATTCTGAGAAAAAAGAAAAAAAAGCAACCCTTTTTTACGATATTAACTCTTCTGTGTGTGCCTTGATGGGAAAAACATTTGAATTATCTAACAGATTTGAACAAATATATATCTAAAACCAGTCAAAACTACTACACTGTATGCTGAATAACTGTATGTTGCTGGCTCTGAAGTGCCAGGTATGAAGTTTCTTTTAAAATTCACTAGATAGTAGTCAGCGTATGTCAAGCGTTATAACCTTAATTTAGATTAATGTTGTCGTGCCCCACCAAAATCTATGGCCATAAACGTCTGCTGACTGTATATATAATAATTGTGCTGTTCTCAGTATTAATCTATGGTTCTGTTGTGTTTGCTGAACAGTAATTTCATAAGGAATTTATTTATGATGACAGACTCCCCCACTCCTCTTTCCAGGCCCTGTCATCAGTGTGATTGCTCGCCACAAACGACAAGCAACTTTCAGTGGCTCCACTTTTGAAATGAACTGCTTGGCTAAACTTAAGAACCTCTGGGAGGGTGTGCGCCTTTCTGTCCTCATATTGGTCCAGTATAGTGTAGGTGCACCCAGTCACAAACTTGCTTTACTCAGCCCTGACCTGGTTCTAAAATTAGAGGACTGGCTTGAGTCTAGTCTGCAGGATAGACTGAGTCTAGTGAAGACTGGCAACGCGGAGTTCTTATTCAGAATCCAGAGTGTGCAGACGATGGATACAGGATTCTACTCTTGTGAAGTTGCAGCATGGACTAAGCCAGATGGGAATAACTGGGTGGAGATGACAAAAGGAGTGTCAAATAAAATTCAGATCAACTTCGAGCACACAAGTAAGGGCTTAATAAGTAAGCCATGAACCCTTTAGATTAGATGGGGATTCTTAGTTTTTCTGAATGTACAAATTTTTATAGTGTTGCCTGTTTTCCATCAAATAGACTATAATATATTTCAGTTTTGGGTGAATAAATGGATGGATGGGTTTAAGTTGTTCTGGAAAGGCTATAATGTTAAGAACAATCACTCAGGATCAGTGAAAATGTTTAGAAAATCTTATTTACAAATTGTTATACAACTTAATTCTTCTACTCTCCACTCTGAGTGAGTACATCAACTCTAAACATGTTGCTTGTTGCTCAATAAACAAGTTATAGGGGTATGATATTTAATTATACAAGTTAAGTATTAAAGATGTTTGCCATTAATCTCTATTTTATATTCTTATTTTCCTCAGGGCCATCATTTGACCTTTCCATAACTTCAGACACCACCAGCATTTACCCTTGGGAAACGGTTAAGATAGATTGCATTATCCATGTATCAGGAACTTCCAACACAGGTATGCATATTTGTTTCAGTGGAAAAATTAAGTAAATTACTTCTGCTGTCTCAGTGTGCACTGCATATTAGTACTGAAATCTACAGGCCAAATGGCAGTATGTAATCTGCATTTAGAATAAGTTCTTTTTATGTAAAAACAGGGCACCCATATTTGTTTTGTATTTCCTATTAGTATGCAATATGTGAATTGTAGTCAGGATTTAGATAAATATTTAGCGTCAAATTTCACTCTGGCTGTCTTGCCAACACTGCTGTCGAAGTTTGTTTATGCACTGTGACATAGATGAAATAGGCAGCTTGTCAGGATCTGCCCCTCGCTGCATGTGTGGTGTGCATAATGGACTCGGCAGCGCGCGCTGTGCTTTCGATATCTAAGTCGTGCTTACAGCGGAAGCACGCACTTCTGCATATCGGCACGAACTACAAGGACTACAGTTCCCATGAGCACCTGCATTCCAACACGTGACTGTCAATGGGATGCAGGTGCACACTATTTACAAACTCTGACGCTGTGTAGATAAGGACTCTCAATTTCACTAAAGCCTTGCGAAGCATTAGTCTAGCCCACGTGTGCGCTATTGCCAAGCCTTTTGTTCCCGTGTTTGCTTTTTCGTGTGCTTTTTTGACTCTGGTTTTCTTTGTTGTGGAATATTCTTTATTGCCTACCCTGTGATACTCCGTTCTTCTCTGTGTTGGCCCTGCGATGGATTGGTGACCTGTCCAGGTTCTACCTCCTTGCGCCTGAGGTCAGTTGGGATTGCCAACTGTTTGGAAGTTTGGGCACGTTACCAATCACACTGTGCATAAGCCCAACTTATCCACTCCCAGAGGCACCTCTTCCAAGCAGCACAAGTGAACCGTACCTGGAAGCAGTAGTGGTGTGATCACACCGGTCAATTAAACTGCTCTTTGGGGGTCGCCTAGTGTGAGTACGCCATAGTTGCTCTACCACACATGTTTGCCCCCTTTCTCCCCTCTTATTTGCACTAGCCATCGAAGCACTAGCCATCAAACCACTAGCCCTCTTGCAGGCTTCAAAGACTTATAGTAGGATCATGAGAGGAGGGAAAAAGCTGTTATATGCTGATGACATACTGTTATATGTTGCTAGCCCTTCAAATTCAGTGCCAGTCATCATGTCTTGTTGTAACGTCCGGAAGGGACGAGGTAGTTGAGACCACAAGCGCAGCGGCGTGCACGAAGAGAGAGAGAGAGCCAATGTCTAACCGAGGCTGGGTGGGGTCTGAAGCGGCGTGTACAGTCCGGGCAGAAGCAGCACAGGAGGGAGAAAACTCGGAACAGAAATGAAAGACACTGAGACGAACAAAATAAAACCGGGCGTTTGGAGGAAAACACCAAAACCAACGGGAATAGGACAAACGCGAACCAGGAGTAGAACGCGGAAAGCGCACTCGTGAAAACGGGCAGGGCTGGTAGCACGAATCTGACTAGAATTCATGAACGAGCGAGGAGTAGTCCCGGTCTTCCGTGTTTATATTCTCCGACCCGGAAGTGGAGCCATGACCCCGGATGTCGAAGTCGGCGCGTTCGGCGTCGTTGCTGTGGCGACATGAGGAGCGTTCGCACAAGTAGCGCAGGTATGGCGAGCGGAAAGCGCGACACTTGTCAAAAAGCACAGGTACCCAATTAACCCACTAAATCTGCATCAAGCATTTATTTCCTTTGCCTTAGAATCTCAAGGTGTTTAAAATATCTAGGGGTCTACATTACCAATTCATTCTCTGAACTGTTTAAACAAATGTTTTTGAAACTGTATAATCACAATGCAAAGAATTGAAAGGTGGTCTATTCTCCCCATTTCAATTGTAGGCTGAATTAGCAGTTTTAAAATGAATGTCCTATCTAAATTTATTTTTCAATTTCCCTTTCATTATTGGTATGGCATTTTAAAAAACTCAATTAAATTCAATTTCAATTAAATTTCTTTGTATAGCACTTTTAACAACAGACAAGAATATAGATTCTGAATATAAATTTATGAACCTACCTACCTACCTATATATATATATATATATATATACATCCCCCTAAAGCAAGCAAGCCTACAGCGACGGTGGCAAGGAAAAACTCCCTGAGATGACAAAAGGAAGAAACCTTGACTCAAAAGGGAACCCATCCTCATTTGGGTTTCACTGTATAGTGCAATTACTACTAACACACTTTAGTAATAGCGTCAACAAAAACTCATAAATAAATTAAAACTTAATTATTTGATTAATTGTTATTCACAGAGGCACATACCAGGGAATAGTGGATGGGGTTGATGGTATTGGTTTGCCTCACTTTATTACTGGTCATGCAGCATTCAAGCACTTTTATTCTGGCTTCAAGTACACCTGGCTGAATGGTCACATGTTGAAAATCAAACCTTTGTTCCTATGAGCACTGCACTTTTCTGCCCTGCCCATGTCCTGTCCATCAGAAACCCAGTTGTCTTCCATTCACTTAAAATCTGGTCCCAGATCAGGAGACACTTCAACTGGGAAATATGATCCTTGGGCTATGGACTGCTAATCCTTCACATGTTCCTTCTCTTTCAGATTTAATATTTCACACATGGGAAGAGAAAGACAAACAGTTGTTTAATAATTAGGTCTTTTCCAGCAGTAGCAACTGAATTTTAATTTAGAAGCCTTTATTTGTCACTTACACATTACAGCACAGTGAAATATTTTTTTTTGCAGTTCCCAGCTTGTTAGAAGGTGGGGTCAGAGTGCAGCCAGAGGTTAGCCGTGATACAGCACAGAGAGGGTTTAGGGCCTTGTTCAAGATCCCAACAGCAGTGGCTTGGTGTTGCAGTTGCATTTGTAAGCTACAAGTATGAGCATGCTTCCTAGTTCAGCCATGAACTGTTATAAGATTTGATTAAGGTTCAATCTTAATCAGGCTCACCAACCATCTCTCTCCCTCTTCCTCCTTGTGACAAGTGTTTGGAGAATGAGCAAACAGACAGAGTCATGTTAAACTCTAAATTTACTACAGAAAATCTAGAGGAATTTATACATTGTTTTTGTCAGAGTACATTCTCAAGAAAATACATACAAAGAAGGACAGCTAAGTGGAAGGTAGGAAAAGGTTTAAAAATATGAACAAGAACAACTGAGGTCTGTTCTTCAAGATATCTTATCCTAGAACACTAACCAAGAACACACAGAGAAGAAACAACAGAGAGGCCTCTAACGAGAGAAAACTAGTACTATACATTGGAGAGAACAAAATTAAACATCCTAACTTATAGTGGTAGAAATTTCAAGAACAAGATTTTGATCTTAAATCTATTTTACATAACCCCTTCACTAGAGGTTGCTTATCATTTGTATAAAATAAACTATCACAATTAGAATGTAATATCATTATACAACACCTAAGGGTCAGTCCATATAATATCACCAAAGGCTTCCTGACTGACCATCTCAGACTTGCTTCATACTTTCAAAAATTTATGAAGAATACATTTTTCATTTTTAATGCATCATAACCCTGAAAGTTTTATTTCTTTTAGACAAACACTTATTTACCACAACAATATTCCAATATGAGAAATATACCAGAATATGAAAAATCTGACATGTTTAAACTTGGAGATACAGAAGGTCAAATATGCTCCAAAGCATAAAATGAAAATCTTTTTTGCAGATTTTGACAAGCTATAAAATGGTTAAAATACAGTTGTGGAACATAAGTATTTTGTTGCAGTATTTAAACACATATTATATCTACATAACATATATATTATACATATTAAATAATAATTTCTGAAAATTTCATGCATCTAGCTTAAATAGTTAAAAAATTATGGCTTATAGAATTCCACAGTTTTTTCTATAGCACTTTCTTCTGTAGTAGTTTTTACAGTAAAATCTGAGCTTCACCCCACCTATTCAAGCCCCTATATTTCAAAAATTAACAAATATACAAGGCTGAAATGTTGCACACTTTTTATTGGGACTAAAGATGTTGGGCCTCATTCACCAGCTGTTGTTAAGAAGAAATTTCTTGTTAAAACCCACTTACACAATTTTCATGAAGGTTCCGACATTCACCATTGTTTTCTTATATGGGACTTGTTCTCCACTAGAATCTATTCACATTCAATAGCACACTTTCACACATTTGAGTGCTGCCATGTTTGTGCAAAATAATGTTATTGCATTTTTGTCAATTCTACAATAGCATAATAACTAAATTACATGATTTCAATTGAAATAATATTTTTATCATTTATAATATTTTTAATAATTATTTTCATTATTTTACAAAACATTATGATCTTTTTAAAATAAATAAATGCTAACAGTTCAGTTCACATCAATATGTGCTCCCTTCTCCAGAGACAGCATTCACTGAATGAGTAATAGCATTCCATGAATCTTTATTATCTTTATTTTTTTAATTATCTTTTATCCACTACTGACATTCATTCATTTCACTTACTCAGTAGTACTTTCTCTTTAGAACTCAGTTTTTCTTACATTCGGAAACCGTTATTCCATCATCTATATTTTCATTGCAGCATTCTTGACTTCTCTCTCAACTTTTCTTTGGGATTTGTGTGTGTGCATATGGCCCTGAATTCTCATGCCATTTAACGGGGAACGGTGGGGCAGTTCAAAATATCACGCAGATTATACCTTATATGTATATATATATATATATATATATATATATATATATATATATGAATTATATAATCTTATCACACAGATTATACTCTCTCAACTCTCTCTAAGATGTTTCCATCTTTTCACTCATGTTGTGATGGACTGTAAACTACCCTCCTTCACACATATGTTCTGGAGTTGTCCAAACATTATTAATTACTAGCTCATGATTTTTTAGTCACTGTCAAAAATACTTGAAAGCTCTAGATCCAGTCCTAGCTATATTTGCTATTTATCTTTGGCTTTACATCTCAGTGTAATTGTATTTAATAATCAATACAACATGATTGCATTTGTAACAACGATAACACAGGTTGATATTATTTAATTGGAAAAAACAACAAAATAATCCTGCCACCCACTCAGCCCTGAAGAGAATGTAATGCAACATCTTTAATTTTATTCTATATGAAACCTTTCATAAATTGTGAACCATTCAAAATTTATTAACTGTGTACTGAACCTTTCTTTAAAATAATGACAATTGATTAAAGCAGAAATGTGTATGTAAGCTTATTGCATCCTTTTTTCCCTTTCTTTTTTCTTTCCTGGTTATTATTGTTGTTGTTTTGCCTTTTTCTTGGATTCAAATGTTCCAAACTGGTTTACTCAGGTACTGTGGTGCGAGACCATTCAGTGCTTTTAGGTCAATAGTAGTATTTTATGTTCAATGCCAGTGTAGTGTGGATAAGATGGAGTGATCATATCTTCTGATTCTAGTAAGGAATTTGGCTGCTCCCTCTAGACTATCTGGAGCTTGTTTATGCACCTACTGGAACATCCAGACAGTAAGGCATTATAATAATGTAACCTAGTGGTAACAAACAGTTTTTTGCAGTTATTCTGCATCGTGTAGTGATATAATATACTCAGTGTCAAAAATGTTAAGTGCCCAGACTGAGTGGTGGCAATGAAATTAACTTGCATGTGGTTAAAGGTCATGTGACTGTATCATAATGATTACAATATCAGATGAAATGGACAACAGAGTTGGAATTTTGGGGTTTGAAAAGTTGGGGAGGCCCTCAACATGACACAGGAATTCCATAGACACACATGCTGTTTGTGGATGTTCATTGTTTTGTTGAAAGACTGTACGAGGGTGCTGTCTCGGGAGGGTTAAGATGACGAAGAATGTCACTGCTATAGCGCTGTGCTGTCAGGGTCCCTGACTTTCTACCATAGATGACTTCAAGTAATACCCTGTGGCTCCTCACACCATGATGCCAGTAGTAACGCTGGTGTATCTCTCCACAACATTGCCAAGATTGGTCCTCTCCCCTTTGTGCTGCCATAAGGGCACACAATGGTCATGACGGGATGACACAGGGTGTTGTAGAAAGTCCAATACCTGTGTCCAGATGGCAGGCGCAGATGTCATTAACTATCCTAGAAATATTATCTACCTGAGCTTCAAATAAAAGAAATAAAAGACTGGAGTCAATAATTACACCAAGGTTGTTTACTGCTTCACATGATGTAACTGAAAGGCCATCCACATTTACTATGTAAAAAGAAAGCTTAATTCTAACGGTATGTCATCCTAGTACAAGTACATGTGTCTTGTCAGAATTAACTGGAAGGAAGTTAAAAAGCCTCCAGTGTCTGTCCTTTAAACCTACCTCAACTCCTCAATTAATCATAGCCAGGATTGCCAGGTGAGAGGCAGAAAAGCAACCTACAGTTTGCCCAATTTTAAGTTGCTTGTGCTATTTCTTGATATAAAAACTAAATAAATGCCAGTGTTATTTGTTTAATTGCCCGTCATTATAAGCAACTGCTTGAGTTTTAGATGACTTATATTTCAAAGTAGTTTGTGAAGCATGAGTTGAGCTCTCAGTGTCTGCTATTGCCAAGCCTTGTTTATTGTTTGTGATTCAGATTTTTTACATTATCTTTGCATATCTGGATGTTGTACTTGCCTGATCTCCACTGCTCTGTTTGTGGATTACCCGAACTTATTTCTGGACTGAGTTTTGCCTGCTGATTTTGTACCTCTGCCTGATTATTTTAAATAAACTGAACTGCGACTGCATCCCCCACCTCCTAGCCTGCATGACTGAATGCTTTGCCACAACATGGATGCAGGAGATTCAGCTGCGCATCAAGATTCTCTCATGGCTCAAGGCTCGGGGATCAAGAGAGACAGCTTCAAGAGATGGCCACCCAGGTGCAACAGCTCACAACCGGCTTATCTCAACTGGCTGATCAGACACCGACACAGAGCACCGCATGCCTCATTCCTCCTCCCCTGCTCTCTAAACCAGAGAAATACACCAAGATCAAGCACAATGCTGGGGTTTCCTGGATAATGGGCCTTTCCTTCTTCTCAGCTTTCTTATGAGAAGAGCTTCGTTATGGGCAACAGCTATATTGGAAAGAGGAGGTGAGCCAGTTTCTTTATATGAATGTTTAGGGACCCTGTTTTGACGTCTTTTCAATCATGCACCTGGGGAAAAGGAAGTCAGTGAATGCCTGCTATCACTGCAACAGGGAGGTCGATGAGCTCATTATGCTCTAGAGCATAATGAGCCTGCACTCAAAGCTGTGTTTCGCCATGATCTAAATGTTAAGATACGTAAGGTGATGGCATGTTGTGATGATGAAGCTTCCCTTGATTCACAAATCAACTTAGCTTCCTCCAAGACTGACTCCCTAAAAGAGCCACAGAAATATGCAATGAGAGCACTTCACCTGAACCCTTGCAGCTGGGTAACACTCACCTAGCCTCAGCTGAATGAGAAAGAAGGAAGAAGACCACAGTAGACTGTGTTTCTATTGGGGAGCCTCCGCTATTGCCCAGTGTTTTGTGAGAGGATCTCGCTGAGGTTCCAAGACCCCAAAGGTGTTCATCCCACTCAAACTCCTGGTGTGAGTACTTCCTCATACATTGCTCTACCACCATTTGAAATAGGTGTACAGATTCTCCAATCAGGCAAGACTTCTCTTCTTGTCTCCTAGCCATGATAGACTCCGGCTCTGCTGGGAACTTCATGGATCATGACACTACCGTCGAATTACAACTTGAGCTGCACAAACTCAATAACCAACCCTAGATTAGCACCATCGACAGGGGTCCTATCAGAAAGGGCGCAGTTTATTATTGTACTGCTCTATACTACTGTATTAGTATTGTAACACCAATCAGGATGTGTTTAATAAATCCATGACTTCTGGTCTGCCACCAATACGACAACGACGTGCCATCGACCTGCTCCCAGGTACTACACCTCCTCGCAGTTGCATCTACCCTCTTTTCCATGCTGAACAGCAGGCCATGATATTCACCAAGCTGGATTTACATGGTGCGTACAACATGATCAGAATTTGGGCTGGAGATGAGTGGAAAACAGCATTTAGTACAACCTCTGGTCACTACCAATATAGAGTAATTCAGCACCTTCAGTATTCCAGTGTTCTATCACTGATGTACTACAAGACTTCCTAAGCACCTTCATAGATGATATTCTGATCTATTCTCCCTCATATCATGAACATGTGACTCACATAACACAAGTGCTTGACAAAGTACAGGAAAATCAGTTCTTTGTCAAAGGGGAGAAATGTGAGTTCCACACAATCAGTTTCCTTCCTGTGGTACATTATAAGCCAACAAGGAATACTAGTGGACAATGATAAAGTTCAAGCTGTACAAGATTGGCCAACTCCTAAAATCATTAAGGAGCTACAGCATTTCATCAGCTTTGACAACTTCTATCGATGCTTTATTAGAAACTTCAGCAGCATCACAGCACCACTAACTACACTATTTCAAAAAGGACAACATAAGCTACATTGGAATCCTGCAGTAAGGTCAAACTAGCATTTACCACTGCACCTATTCTTCGACATCCAGATCCCAAACATCAATTCATAGTGGAGATTGATGCATCAGAGACCGGACTGGGAGCCATACGATCCCAAAGATCCGGAGAGAACCCTAAGTTGCATCCTGTCGCCTTTGTCTCATGCAAGCTCTCCCCAGCCGAACGAAATTACGTTGTGGGAAATCGTGAGCTACTGGCCATTAAATTGGCACTGGAGGAGTGACTGGAAGGTTCAGCGCAACCCTTCATTGTTCTTATAGATCATAAGAATCTTGAGCATCTTCGTACAGCTAAAAGGCTGAATCCATGACAAGCCAGGTGGGCCTTCTTCTTCACATGTTTTAACTTCACTGTGTTATACGGCCCCCGGATAAAAGAACAAAAAGACAGATTCAATTATTGTGTTTGCATCCATCCAAGGAGGATCTGAACATTGCAGAATCCATTTTACCATAATCCTGCTAATAATTGCAATCACTTGGGTCTCTGAAAGCATGTAACCCTACCTTTTGCCTCCATCCTGCCCTCCTGGCTGGACCTATCTACCACCATGGCTGAGAAAAAAATTGATCACATGGGCACGCACAGCCCCAGCCACAGGACACCCTGGCACTAGGAAGTCCTATGACTTATTGAGTAGAAAATACTGGTGGCTGGACATGGTGTCAGAGATCAACTTCTACATCATTTCCTGTTCCACATGAACAAAAGCCAAAACACCACAGACTTTTCCTGCAGGTAAACTCCTGCCACTGACCAATTCTCAGTGCCCCGGTCTCATCTCATGGACTTTCTCACTGGTCTTCCAGAATCTGCTGGTGACACTGTCATCTTAGTAATAGTCGACCGATTTTCCCAATCACTGCACCTAATTCCTCTACCCTTACCCAACAGCTTTCAAATTAGTCTTTCGATACTTTATTCCTGAGGACACTGTCAGCAATCAAGGTCCTCAATTCATGTCAAGAGTCTGGCACAGTTTTATGGAGAAGTGGGGGGTCACTGTCAGTTTAATATCTGGGTACCATCTTCAGTCGAATGAGCAGGTGGAAAGAATGAATAGAGAGATTGGCCGGTTCCTCAGCAGCTCAGAAAATCAGGGAGACTGGGCCAGCTTCTTGCCCTGGGCAGAATATGCCCAGAATTCTTTCCACCACTCTGCTACCAACCTGACCCCATTTCAGTGTGTGCTAGGGTACCAACCAAGCCTTTTCCCCTGGAACACTACTCCCACTGAAGCAGCAGCCATTAATGAGTGCTTTTGGAGGAGTGATGAGTTTTGGGAAAACACACACTAACAACTCCAGCCATAAGCTGAATTCCAAATACATTCTTCTATACAAGATATTAAAGCAAATAAAACTTGTCACTTATAAACTTTAATTACACTGGCACTGTTGTCTAGCCCCTTCCATTCATGGGTCACAGCTAAAGAAGGTTAACCCAGGACCACGTGTGTCCTCCTGCCGCCTCACCACCACTCATCATTGACAGACAACCTGCCTACACAGTATACAATATACAGTACTCCTACTGGAGAAAGGGGCGCTTGCAATATCTAGTAGACTGGGAGGCCTATGGGCCCAAGGAGCAGTTTTAGGTCACTGCCAAGGACATTCTGGACCCACGTCAGTCACAAGAATTCCACACTTGACACCCTGAACAACCTGCACCAAGTCCAAGAGGATGCCCACATAAGTGGTAGTGATTGTTGTCATTGACAGAGTCTTAAATTGAAAACTATACGTTTAAAAATATTTATTAATCTCAAAATAGACTTTTTGGTAGATTTTTTTTATTCAAGCACTAACTGTAATAGGAAAAATGTACTCAGTAACAGTCTAGAATAGTGCATACTGTAAGAATGCAATTTAAGACACAACTTTAGTTTGCTTATTCAGTTGCAGATGCAGTGTCACATGGTGCTATTTTTGCCTCTACTATGTACTATGTATTGCACCACACAGACAGTAGTGTGTTTATTTCTCCAGACATACAAAAGCAACAGGCCAAATGACTTCAGGATAGGTGTGGTGACTGTCTTGCATCCACATCAATATCAGAAGGTATAAATCAGCATTTATCTAGTGAAAAAGGGTCTATGAAGACTATGCTTCCTTAGGAAGCTGAAGCAGGCCCAATTCCAGAAGTTGAAACCAGGGTTGGGGACCAAAATTAGGTTCCAGTTTAGAAAGGATAAGAAAATACCCGATACTGGGTACCCATTTTTTATTTTTTTCTTTAATTTCATTTCTGCTTATTGTTAAATACTATATTTCTGCAAGGAGGTATGAGGCTTTCTGCCAGGACCTGTTTTAGTTGAACAAGTTTAAAAAAAAAGTTGGGATGGGGCAAAAAAAGACTGGAAAATTTGTGCAATGCTAAATAAAAAAAACACTGGTGGAACATCTCACAAATATGGTTGTGAACCGAAAGTAGGTTCGAAATTAGAACCAATCAGAAAATACCCGTTACCAGTTACCCAAATTTCTTTTTCACATTTTATTTCTGCTTATCGGTTCTTAAACACTAGATATCTGCAAGGACGTGTGGAGCAGGACCAATTTAAGCAAATAATTGTCATGCATCAATGTATAACAGCCATGTGCTTAGACACAAGCTAACATGCATGACCATAGTGTGAAAGAGACAGTGAGCGGTCAAATTTGTGGTTTCACTATAAAGAAAACAACTGTCACAGATCAAATATATTCTTAAATTACAGAACTTCTGCAGTATATAGATATTTTTGTTATATAAAATTAATCCTCTTTTTTTAACCTTTATGGAATGGAAATGGGGAACTGATAAGAACCATAACCAATAAGCAGAACTGGAACCAGAATGGATAAAATTCAAGCTATATCCAAATCTAGCTGAAACTCAGCAGCTCCTTATGAACTTCTATTGCAACGCCACTGAGAGCATCACCTCCTACTGCATGACCAAGTGGTATGCCAGCTGATCACTGGACCAAAGACAGCTGGGATTGGCTCCAGCTCAAAGGCATTTAAGCTGGAGCCAATCCCAGCTGTCTTTGGATGAGAGGCAGGGTACAAATCTGTCAGAGATAAACAGCTAGTTACACCTATGGGCAATTTTGAGGAGCCAGTTGACCTAATCTAATGTCTTTGGGCTGTGGGAGGAAACTGCAGTGCCTGGAGGAAACCCACACAGGCACAGGGAGAATATGCAAACTCTGCACAGAAAGGTCACGCTCAAAGGGCAGGTTTGAACCCAGTACCTTTTTGCTATGAGGCGACAGTGCCACTGCAGCACCATACCACCCACTAACAGACTTGATCATTTTGTAATATTGGAAGAGTTTGCAAGGCATAAATAAGAGACAGCAAACTGGTGGACACTGTAGGGGGTGCTATGACAGTAATTTAAATCTTTGGCCTATTTGCAAATTATTAACTTTTAGGTACCACTGTGTCATTTCCTGTTTTCGAATCGTTTGCCGGGAGTTCTTGCTGCTGTTGGCGTTTATGCTATATGTGTTTTTTCAGTTTTTGATCAGTAATTTTGTGTTATTTTATTTTTTGCAGTGTTTTTTACTTTTTTCCTTCTGTTATGTTTTCTTCTTTCTCTTTGGAGAATGTGTTTTTTCTCTTTTTCATTTTTCTCCCTGTTTAAATGCTGCAAGCGGAAGCCATTCACGGCGGATCTGCCGAAAATATTATCAACAAAACTTCAACTAAGGTACATTAAACATTTACCATGGCAAACATTCAGCTTGTTCAGTGCAGAATGTTTAGTCATTCTTCCTCCGTCATTAGTAATAGCTTTACTTGCTATAAGTGTTTATTAGTTAGCTCACTTACGGGGAAGATTGCAGCTTTAGAGGTGCGCATTCAGTCTCTAGAGAGGGTTAGTGAGAGTGAGAGCGATGTGCTGTCTGTAGGGGAAAGTCTGGATGCCTCAGGCGGAGTTTGTAATCCCCCAGCTCCGGCATTAGAGCCCTCACAGTGGGGTGAATGGGTGACGACTCGGCGGCATAATTACAGAGCCAAAGCTAACGCTAAGGCTCGCCCATGGGAGCACCACTATTATCTAACAGGTTTGCTCTCCTCAGTGAAGCGCCCACTGAGAAACCTGAAAGAGTTCTGGTTATAGGAGACTCCATCCTAAGGCATGTGAAATTAGCTAGGCCTTTAGGGGCACCAGGAGCTATAGTTAGGTATATACCGGGAGCCAGGGCGCCGGACATAGCAGGCAATCTTAGGGAATCCTAGGCAAGCACAGGTTTTCTAAGATAGTTTTTCATGTAGGAGCTAACGATATACACCTTCGTCAGTCAGAGGTTACTAAGTGTAACTTTGTAGAGGTGTTTAAATTAGCGAAGGCGATGTCCGATGCAATAGTATGCTCTGGTCCCATCCCAATGCGGCGTGGCGATGTAGCTTACAGCAGGTTGTGGTCACTGAACTGCTGGCTGTCCAGGTGGTGCTCCGAAAACAGTGTGGGCTTTATAGATAATTGAAGGAGTTTTGAGGGCAAGACTGGCCTGTTAGGGCAGGACAGTATCCATCCCACTCGGGAAGGTGCTGCTATCACTTCTTGTAGTATAGTTCATAGTCTCATGACAGGCCTAGTTAATCTGTGACAATCCAGAGCCAAGGCCAGGGAGCAGACAAGCCGGCTAAACC
>JAQQZR010000010.1:11360844-11376516 GCA_030068235.1 Notoglanidium macrostoma | reverse complement strand
GTAAGAAGCATTTCAAGGTCCTGGAGTGGCCTAGCCAGTCTCCAGATCTCAACCCCATAGAAAATCTTTGGAGGGAGATGAAAGTCTGTGTTGCCTAGAGACAGCCCCAAAACATCACTGCTCTAGAGGAGATCTGCATGGAGGAATGGTCCAAAATACCAGCAACAGTGTATGAAAACCTTGTGATGACTTGCAGAAAACGTTCGACCTCTGTCATTGCCAACAAAGGGTATATAACAAAGTATTGAGATGAACTTTGGTTATTGACCAAATACTTATTTTACCATAATTTGCTAATAAATCCTTTAAAAATCAGACAATGTTGTTCCATTCATTTCTGATTTTTTCAGGCTGAAAATGACTGCTGAAGAATTGTAAGAAAATTAGCCCAGGAATTCAGAAAGATGAGGCTGTTTCATGAAGAACAATTACAAGATGACTCAAGGAAGCTGTTTTTTATGGTCACCACGATTCGCAGTGGTTTCAGCGTGTTCTCTGGAGCGATGAGTCACGTTTTGAGCTGTGTACCAATGCTCCTGAACGTGGTCTTCGTAGGTCAGGTGAGAAATTCAACCCAGAATGCTTGTCCACCACCGTGACATGTGGAGAAGGTGGAATAATGGAATGGGGGTGTTTTCTGCATCTGGTATTTTTGAAAGATCTTACAGAAAGGGTTGTTTCCAAGCTTAAACAAGTTGTGTAGTGGAAATGACAGACGAGGCCATTTTACAAGATAATGCACCAGTTCACAATAGCAAAAACCAACAAGGTCATGGTTGGAGCAGGATTCACTGACCATGATGTTTTAGTGTGGTCAGTCACCAGATCTTCACCCCTTAGAGAATACATGGGCGCATACCAAGGCAAAACTTGTTGGCAGAATATTTAGGAGCAATGACCAGCTGTGGGCAAGCAGTCAAACATGAATGCAACAGTATTGATGCAGCACTCTGCAATGGGTTGTCGGATATCTTGCCTAAAAGACGGAGTTTTCTTAAGGAAAACGAGGGAAAAGCCATTCCCTACTAAAATGTGCTAGATGTATACAATATTGTTCCATGGTTGCTCCCTGGTTACACTGTTGCACTTGTATTTGTTCAAATGAAAAAATACATGTAGAAACTATGAAACTCTTTTGCCTGTTTTTTTTTTTTTTTGTTTGTTTTTTAGCAGTGTATATAAAACAGTCACTAAGTGGTTTCTTAATAGCGTTGCATCTGTGTTTTATGTATCAGCACATTTTGCAAGCTGCTGGTACTCTTTACTGCCCTCTCCATTACAAGTTCATGGCAGTTAATAATGACTTATATAAACTGCATTATCCAGGGGTATATGACTAGCCCACATTTTCCCGTTCTCTTGACAAGTCAAAGTAACATTAATGCTAGCCTAAGTGATGTATCATTTAATGCCAGTAATGTTTACTGTTTTATTATAGAATGTTGAAAGTCTTTTGACTCAGATTGTTGATACTTCCTTGTCTAGGCTTGATTTGTCTAATTTAACCCTGATCAGAATGCGAACAGGTGTGATTTATTGAGAGATGAGCCACATAGAAAAATGATTCTCCTGACGTATTACTGTTATGATGGGTGATCTCCGTTACTGCCAATATATTGTAAGTTAGTCTGTAAAGAGCTCTTGCTCTTATTTCTAATAGAAATCCAGTTCTTCATTGTTACAATGAATTTATTAGCTTATTTACATCTGAATGGTGCGGATATACGTGGACAGTAACTAGAAATATAAAAATTGCGTGTGTGTGTATACAATCCAAATTAGTAGCTTGGCAAATGGTTGTCTTGGAGTAAATGAATAGAGAATAGAATAAATTGACTTATATTACACTGTAGAAATTCATAATGATGTGCTGATACTGGCCGATACACATGCCAACATGTCAGTATGGGGAGTAGTGGCATTTTCTTCCACACTTCAAGCACTTCAACAGTTCCTTCCTTGTCATGCCTTCCATACAGGTTAGGCAGATGGCAGCTGTCCTGCTACGTAGATTGTTGTCCTCATCCTTTGAAGAAATCTACCCAAGCCTGCCAATAGACATTCAGACTGCCATTAAGACAGAGCTGCTTGGCAGCATCCAGTTAGACGGGTCCTCAAGTATTCGTAAGAAGATCTGTGATGTAGCTGCTGAGCTGGCCCGCAATCTTCTTGGTTAGTTGATCCTCATTCAAAGTCATACCTTAATTTACCAATGCTTTTAGTTTGTGATCTAGCACAAAGCATCCTTATCTAATCACAAGGTGACTTAAGATTGTGTTTATATTCTTGTTTAAGATGATGATGGAAACAACCAGTGGCCAGAAATTCTCAAGTTTCTATTTGACTCCGTGAACTCTCAGAATGTTTGTCTACGAGAGGCTGCACTACACATTTTCTGGTGAGCTGTCTGTGTTTTTTCAAAATTTGGGTTCTTAAACTTGTAGCCAGTACTGTCAAACACTGATTCTTCTTTGCTGTCCTTCAGACAGCAGGATAGTCTCTAGAGGCTTGTCTGCTCTGTGCTTCTGTCGTGGAACAACATGCGGTCTCTGTAGAGGTGGACCCGCTTCCCATGTAGATATAAAGAGCTCATTCTAAGCTTAAGGAAATGCAATAATTCATAGGTGCAGGAGATTATACACTAATGAAACCATGAGTATATTGTGGAATATGTACTCCATTTCTGTTAGATACCCTCAAAGTCCTACATAATGGACCTTTTATACAAAGGTTATTCAATAAATTGTTTACACTGTTTGCTATAGATGGTGCTGTTGGCATTTTTGCACAAGTTGGTGAACCTTTCTATCTCAAAGAATAGAAAAATGGGGACCATGTCTTTCATTACATGAAATGCCACGGAGAAGCCAACTCTGTAAATGAGGAAGGAACTGAGATTTGAGAAAAATACTCTGATTTCAAGCATGCATGTGCAAAGGGTCAGAAATAAACCGAAGTAAAACTTACCTATTAAATAAGTTTTGCTGTGTGTATATACTTTGCATATACCAACACAATGGAAGTGAAGACCGAACACTACTCAAGAAGGAATGTAACAAGATCCTGCGTAACATCCTAAAGAGACTAAAACGGAGCACTATTGGAAAAAGCAGATGCCATCGCAGATATCACTGCCACTGAAGACTGTCAATGTTCAGAGCTGCAATGGAACTAAGAATCCTGAAACCCACTCCACCTGTGACCGTACAAGGTACGGATGGAAATTTTGCCAGCATCAACCAAGGTAAAGCAGAGACCATCAGGAAATGGTTCCAGGAACAGTTCATGGATCACCGGGATGAACCCCAATGACTATTTGTGGGTAGTCCAAATGCTCCTGAGGACACAGTTACTGAAAGAGAAGTCAGGGCAGCTATTGAATCTTTTCACCAGCCGTGCAGCTGGCCGACAACATTATCAAAGAACTATTTAAAAGCATGTCCAGAACATCATTTTCAAAACCATTGCTGCCTTGCTCAGGACATAATTGTAGATCAACACAAGCCCATAGAAAAGTTCAGCAAAGGAATTCTAATCACGCTTTTAAAACCAAACAAGCCCCCTGGCTCACTCAAACTTGAGACCAATTGTACTGCTGAATAGAATCAGGACAATCCTCTCCATTACTCTGCGCCACATCCAAGATGAGGCAAACCAATTTGCAGGGCCCCAGCACCATCTGGGCAGATCTCTGAGATTTGGGTCTAGGTTGCTTCACAACACACCATCATCGTCTACAAGCCTTGGCACATGACGGAACGTGACTGTGAGGACTACTGAAGGATTAATTTATTTCTAAAGGATGATCCACTACTGCAAAGATGGAATACAGTGCCACAACGATGACTGAGTATATTAGTATTGGCTATAGGATTAATCAACAGTCAGACACATTTATTTTTTAAATCTAAAACACTGGCTGTACTACCTTGCTTGTTAACAAATACAAACATGGTTTTTCCGATACATCTGTCGGGTGTGCCGAGGTTCAAGATGATGCAGTTCCAACTGGTGAATTACAGCTTAGGATGTAATGCAGCATTGAATTTGACAATTTGTTCATCTGACTATTCAAACCTGTCAATTTCATTTCTCTGAATTGATATTTGAACCTTTCTTTGCTATAAGCTCAGTCCTTGGGGAAATGTTGCCTATTGTTTTTTGTTTGTTTTTTTTAATCCATGTGCAGTGTTTGCAAGTAGTGCAGACTGTGTAAGAGGCATTTATCAGGTTAAGAAGGCTTTCTTTCCTTCATGTTGGTTTAAACTTTTTAATAGCGTTTATGGATGTGTAAATAAAAATTCTGCAATATTATGTATGAACATGTTGAAAAATATTAAAATATTAATTAAAATTGTGAAAATCTTTCAGTACTAGGCTAGGTATAAAGCTTTTACTAAAGTTTTTATTATAATTCAGCAATTTCAGTTTGACTGGTTTTAACTTTTATTTAATTATATTTATTTAAGTGTGTTAGATTTATACCAACTTTTATCCACAGGAATTTCCCAGGTATATTTGGCAACCAGCAGCAGCATTATATGGAAGTTATAAAACGCATGTTGGTGCAGTGCATGCAAGATCAGGAAAACCCACAGGTAAGTAACAATTTTACCGTGAGTTGTTAAGTTAAAATCAATTCTTGCATATATGACCATTCTGATCAGTTTTTGTTGTATAATACTGAGTGTATAGGAAGTTTGAATCTGTCTCTCTTACACTACACTTTCTTACACTGGCCTGAGTTTGATCAGTGTCCATTCGTCTTTACTGCGTTTCTTGTACTCCTTTGTGTTACTAAGAGGTTGGCTGTGCTCCGCTCCTTTGTCTGTGTCTTGGAGCTGGTTGTTGTCAGGTTTGCCTGTTCCAAGCAGTTTAACAGCTGTACCTTTCCTGCCATGCCTATGTTCTCTGTAATGCACAAATGAGTGTCTGAGATCTTATTTATATCCTCATTATTTTTATCATTAGCCAGTGGCTCAAATAGAGGGTCAACGGATCCTGGCTTTGCTGTGGTCTCATTTGGGAAAATAATCTCCCTCTGTATGATCTTTTTGTTTGCCTGAGCTGCTCTATATAATTTCTTACCTCTTTCCCTCTTCATCTTCCCCATTTTGAGTTTTTTTTCCAAGTGATGGTTATTAGAAACTTTTTTACTAATCTGCAGTTGTGTGTATAATACAATTGCACTTTTATTTAATGTCTCTTAATCTACTTTTTAGATACGTACGCTTGCAGCACGTGCAACTGCCTCTTTTATTCTCTCTAATGAGAGCAACGTGGCAATACTTAAACATTTCTCTGATCTCCTGCCTGGTCTACTACAGGTGAGCAATCACTGCATGCATCAGATTCATTCAATTAGGCTACTGTTATTGTCTCTAATGGCCATTTTTCTGGGTAAAAGTTTTTTTTTTCCTGTTCAGTCATAGAACCAGTGTCTGGTATTACAGGTCTAATATTGTTTTTTTGAGCATTACTTGCAAGGTGGATAAATTTCTTCCAAGTTATTTTTGTACAACATTTTTCTTAATCTGATGAGTTTTTGGCTGAGCGCAATATATGCCTTTTAATTATTCCTTTCTGTAATCCAGGCAGTCAATGAATCCTGTTACCAGGGTGATGATGCTGTGCTCAAGTCACTAGTAGAAATTGCTGACACCGCCCCTAAATACCTGAGGCCAAACCTGGAGGCCACTTTACAACTTTGTCTCAAGGTATACACATCGAATCTTTTGGTTTGCTCTGTTGTATTTGCTGTCTGTAGCCAAGCGAAGAAATACTCTAATTGGATTTTTCTTTGTGCCTGGTGGTTCCTTGAGGCTGCTCATCTATGCTGCTCATCAAGGTTATATTTCACAGGCAAATAGTAACTTATTCAGTTTAATGCTTGGGAGTTGCCTGCCTGTGTGACTTCCAAAGCCCGGCTGGAGAAACATTCAATGCTTCGTATTCAATACAATATTTCTGGCTCTTTTTTGTTTTTCATTGAGCTTATATCTGCAAAGAATCTTTGTATATCCTATCAAAATGATGTGAAAGATCATTAATAGCTGTTGCCCAATCCCTCTGAATTTAATTTAATAATTTATATCTGTAGGGGAATTCAGCTGTGTAAAGGTGTAGCCAATATAGCCCTGTTTTTATGGGCTGAGCTCTTAATTAATAGAAACATGTGCATATTTATAGTTAGAAATGGCACTTTGGTTACAGCTAAAGTTTGATTCTGTCCTGTTTGCAGAAATTTAGTACGGGCAGCAAAGGCGTATTGCTAAAAATGTGAAAACATTTTAAGTTTGTGGCTCATCTGATTTTCCTTTTTTTTTTTTTTTTTTAATTATATATTTGAATAGCTTTGGTGCTGGAAGGATGATGAAACTATATTCCTTTTGAAAATTTATGCTGCAAAAATATACTATCCATAACATGAAAACCACAGATGGGTGACTTAACATTTGATTCTCACTATTTTGGGTAAAGGGGTGGGATATACTAAGCAGCAAGTGAACAGTCGGTTCTTGAAGTTGATATGTTGGAAGCAGCAAAAATGGGCAAGCCTAAGAATGAGTGACCTAACAAGGGTCAAACTGTGATGGCTAGATGACTGGGTCAGGGCATTTCTACTCCAAAAGTACCAAATGTACCAACTACCAAAAGGGTGAACATCTGGTGAACTGGCAGTAGGGTCATGGGTGCCCAAATCTCATTGATGCGTGTGGGGAGCGAAGGCCAGCCCCACAGTGAAGAGCTATGCCACTGAAGAGCTACTGTAGCACATTGCTGAAAAAGTAAATGCTGGCTATGAGAGAATTAATCTGAGATCACAGTGCTTCACAGCTGGCTACACAGCTTGGGCACTCTGACTGGTATGCAGGCAAATACATATTTGCCTGCATACCAGTCAGAGTGCCCATGCGGTCTGCTGTTCACCACTGAAGGAGCAGCTACAATGGGCATGTACTGTATGCATGAGAACTGGGTCATGGAGGAGTGGAAAAAGGTGGCCTGGTCTGATGAATCATGTTTTCTGTTTCATCACGTGGATGGCCAGGTGCGTGTGCCTCACTTACCTGGTAATACAAATGACTCATTTGACCACATTCCTTCTGTAGTGTATACACTAATGCGTCCCAGTACGTCCCCAACATGGACATAAAAGGAAAATGTCAATGATGCTGGTGGTGGTGGTTTTTGGTAACCATGCCACACACTAGGAAAAAAATGGAGAGAGGAGCACTAATGTACATAGTTGGAGTGCAAGAAAATAATGTATGTTATAGGTTTAACGTTTTGACCTAACTCTGCGTGGGTACCTTTTGACCTTCTAGCAGAAGTGATGTAGGCAGTAACGAAATTTGAACAAGAGTGGTCAGCTGAACAACTTGGAGATCCATGATAGACACTGGTGAAAAAAGCGATGTATCTCGGGTGCCCACTTGTGATCTGATTGCTCAAGGCACACATAAAAACCAAAAGTAAACAGGACCAAAAGAGTTCAAGGTGTTGACTTGGTCTCCAAATTCCCCAGATCTCAAGCTCAAGATTTGAGCATCTTTGTGTTAACGTATGTGTGGCCTATTATTATTGTATGTGTGTATTTTGTATATGTATATAAAATAAATACACTGCCTGTCCAAAAAGTCGCACCCTAGTTTTTTTACGTTGGACCGCCTTTAGTTTGGTTAAGTCACGCATTCGCTGTGGCATCATTTCGATGAGCTTCTACAATGTCTGCAAAAAAAAAAGGGGGGGCTCTTCTTGCCCTGATGCCCCATCACTCTGGAACAGGGTAAATCTGGACTCCTCAGACCACATGACCTTCTTCCATTGCTCCAGAGTCTAATCTTTATGCTCCCTAGTAAATTGGAGCCTTTTTTCCCCCGATTAGCCTCCCTGATCAGTGGTTTTCTTAAGGCTACACAGCTGTTTAGTCCCAATCCCTTGAGTTCCCTTCACATTGTGCGTGTGGAAATGCTCTTATTGTCATTGTTGAACATAGCCATGAGTTCAGCTGTTGATGTTTTTATGATTTGATTTCACCAAATGTTTCCGTGATCACGATCATTCAACATTTTTTTCCTACCACTGTTCTTCCGTGAAGATGATGGTTCCCCGCTATCCTTCCAGTGTTTAATAATGCGTTGGACAGTTCTTAGCCCAATTTTAGTAGTTTCAGCAGCTTCTTAGATGGTTTCTTTGATTGAAGCATGCCAATAATTTGACCCTTCTGAAACAGAATAACATCTTTTCCACGACCACAGGATGTCTTCCGACATGGTTGTTTAAGAAATGAGAAGCTACTCACTGCATCAGTTAGGGTTAAATAACTTGTTGCCAGCTGAAACATAATCATCCATGCAGTAATTATCCAATTACTTGCCTATTTGCTTCATTAAATCCAGGTGGTGACCTTTTTTTGGACAGGCAGTGTATAAGTAAATAAAATATACACACATGCAGGTACAGAATGTATATAAATATGTAAGCATGCTTTTGGTTGCCAAGTTAAATGGAGATGGTTGGTAATTGAGTAGATGATAAATGAATAAAAATTATATTTATATATATATATTTTTTTCTTTTGTTCTTTTAGCTCTCTGCAGATACAAATTTAACAAACATGCAGAGGCAGCTGGCACTTGAAGTCATTGTAACACTCTCTGAAACTGCTGCTGCCATGTTGAGGAAGCACACCGCCATTGTGGCCCAGAGTGGTAATTGACAAAATATTATCATATTAATATGAAAGAAAAACCTCTGTCATATGAATGCCAAGCTTTATTAAATGTCTATAGAAACTGACCTGGCTTTCATAATGCACAAATAAAAAATGTTGCAGATCTAGTAGCTTTGTGGACAGTGTTCAGTTTTAGTGCCTTTTATTGTGCTTGCATATCTATCCAGGTATACACATAGAATCTAATTTTGAAGCTAGTGAGTATGTGACCAATGAATGCCATATTTGTTGAGCCACAGAGATCAGTACAGAGAAATAGATTAAGTAAGTAATGCATTTCTAATTAGTAAAGCTTTAAGAACATTTTCCCCCAGTGCCACAGATGTTGTCTATGATGGTGGACTTGGAGGAGGATGAGGAGTGGGCAATGGCAGATGAATTAGAAGATGATGACTTTGACAGGTAACTAGTATTAGCTGTGGCTGTCATTTTTAGGCTGGAAACGTTTGAAATTGTTAGGCATGAGGTTTATTACAGTGCTCTGCAAAAGTATTAGAACTCGTGCTATTTTCAGAATTTTGCCTTTGTACACTATCATAATGGATTTTAAAAGAAACCAAGATGTAATTGAAATGTAGACTTTTAGTATTAGTTCAAGGGGTTTAACAAAAACATTGCATTAACAGTTTAGGAATTGCAGCCATTTTATGATGAGCGTTTTACTACAGCAGCTTTCTTCACAAATCAATCTGGCTATGGCCATATACATATTGTATACATATTTTATCGGTTATAATTTGGAATCTACTTTTGGTTACCAACCCTCTGTGCAAAGGCACTGTTGTACAAAGACATCATAATACATATTTCTTATAACAGTCATGCGCCCCCCCCCCTTAAATAAATAGTTGCTTGACCCTGTTACCTTTTGATATTAGAATAGGTCCTCATACTTTGACTACTTAAAATCATAATACCTAATTACTTGTGTAGAGCTCAGAACTAGCCTATAGCCACTGATTACTGATCAGCTGTCTATTCAGTGCATCTGTGATGTTTAGTAGATTGAAGTCGACTTAAAACTGTTTGTAGCTCACTAAACTGTCTACTGTGAGTAATTTAAACGCGTTATAATTAACATCATGTATCCAAATGCACCAACACCCTGTACCCGTTCTAGTGCACAGTTTGTAATCACTATTGTCTTTATTTGTTCTGCAAATGACCCATTTACTATTGCTGCGTGGACATGCACATTGCTGGAATTATTATATGGTGTATTGAATGCTGCTGTCTTTATGCTGAAGGACAACTTACTTTATTTAAATACTAATGCCACTACTGTTGGATTAGATTTTTGTAGCTGTAACAGAGCACATGGACAATTTTCTCATGCAGTTTTTAGTACCTAGGGCAAATTTTTAAGCTGTTGCAGCATGTATTTTATATACATGTTCATATTGCATACTAAATAGTGTATGTTTTAAGTATTTTTTTTGATACCCTTTATTAGGGTTCACTGAATATTTTCTTCTTCCCAGTAATGCTGTAGCAGGTGAGAGTGCTCTAGACAGAATTGCCTGTGGCCTTGGAGGCAAAATTGTGCTGCCCATGATTAAACAACACATTATGCAGATGCTACAGAACCGTAAGTTCATACAGATAAGTCTCCACATTTTTAGGGGTCTGAGAATGTACTGCAGGCTTTCTTGATTTGTGGAGGATTTTTATTTTATTTTATTTAGTTATTTATTTTATTTTATTTTATAAATATAAATTTATATTTCGGAGTTCATTCTCTTGCTAGAGCATGTCCTGGACCCCTATTGTTTTTATTGGATTCTTCTACAACGCTTAATCAAGAAATAGTGCTCCCTCTTGTGGCTCAGCCAAGAGAGAGGAGTTTGTTATTTTGGGCCAAGAAGGTATCACCCAATTAGATTTTGCCCTTATTTGTACAATATACAGAAACCCTCAGCTTGGCTGAGATGATATTCAGACTAAGCCTCACAAGTTATCAAAGTTGACTGCAACAGTGGCAATCTGTTTCAACACTGCAACGTTTCTGCCTAAATTTATATTTATGTACAATAAATGATTTGGGATAGTCTGAGTTTTGGTAATCTGATTAAAAATAAATCCAACTGAGTCTTTCAGATATGTTTTTAATTCTTCTCAACCTTTTGTGTGATGCCTTTAAGAGTGTTAAGAATTTAACAGTCTTTGTACTAAATCTTGGTATACGTTTTGTTCATGGCACAGCGGATTGGAGGTACAGACATGCTGGTCTTATGGCACTTTCTGCTATTGGTGAAGGCTGTCATCAGCAGATGGAGTCAATTTTGAATGAAATTGTCAGTTTTGTTCTGCTGTTCTGCCAAGATCCTGTGAGTATTGGCCAACTTACTATTATACTATACTCAAGTTATCTTTAGACACCATCCCCAAGCATTGGTTTCATTATTCATACTAATCTACGGATGTGCTTAATGTCACATTGCTATGCAGTATCATTCTGCCCTAACAGTCCCTGCTGTTTCCTGCATTCCCCCCCCAGCATCCCAGAGTTCGATATGCAGCTTGTAATGCCATTGGACAGATGGCCACAGATTTTGCTCCTACTTTCCAGAAGAAATTCCATGACAAGGTATTGTTTTTCATAGAACACAGGGTTTCACCTTGAACACATTAAATAGTACTTAATTTTAATAGTAATTGAACTTGCTTGAAATGTGTCAGAGTCTGTCCCAGCTCCTGAATTTTTGATCCCTATAAGGTATCAAGACGGTTACATTTTAAATTTAAGCACAATAAGCTTTAATTTTTTTGAGTGTCACTTGGATTTTTTTTTTTTAAGATATTTTGAATTGCTTCAAAATACCATTAGTGTTGTTAGCATTATTGTTATACACATTTCTTGTGTGCAGAAAAAGGGGATTTTTCATTTTTAATGTGATCTGTACTTGTAGATCCGATGATTTCTGCTCACTGTTCTGAGCATGCCCTCTTTGTTGTTCTAGGTCATCTCCGCCCTACTCCAGACCATGGAGGACCAGTCGAACCCCCGCGTTCAGGCTCATGCTGCGGCAGCTCTAATTAACTTCACTGAGGACTGCCCCAAAGCTCTCCTCATTCCCTACCTGGATAATCTAGTTCAGCACCTCCATGTCATCATGGTGGCCAAGCTCCAGGAGGTCTGTTCAGAGAAGTTGATGTCCTTTGTAACAATTGAATAACAGTGTGCTTTTACACCAATATTTAAAACTTAACTCCATCACCATTAACTAACCAAGTCAGCTACCCAATCATTCCCTAACTTATGGCAGTAACTAGCATTAGGGAAGCTGTTGGGTAATTAAAACCAGTTGCCAAGTTCCCAGATTTTGTCCCCTAATTGTCTAGTCATGGCAAGAACTCCAGAGGTCTCAGGGTCATCATGTGCGAGACATGTCTGTGACATGAAGCCAGCCAACTCAACTTTTCAACTTGCTGCTCATGCAGCATCACAGGGTGGCATAATACACTAAGGAAAGGGCTATCTTCCCCTTCCCCATTCATGCTTTCAGATGCCCACAATTGGGTAGTGATGCTATGATTGGGAGAGAGAATACGCCACCCCTCCCTCCCAGAGAGCATAGGCAATTTTGTCTTTGTTGCCCTGGATGCTGGTTTTGTTGTTTTTAAAAAGGCCAACTTCACTGGTTTTTATTCATATTTGTACTGATATTCCATGAGCAGCACATCCTTATGCTAAATTGGTGATTTCCAAGTTAAGATTCAATACAGATATTTTTTTCTTGTTTCTGATTTCTTCAGCTTATTCAGAAAGGTACCAAGCTGGTGTTGGAACAGGTTGTGACCTCCATTGCATCTGTGGCTGACACGGCAGAGGAGAGGTTTGTTCCTTATTATGATCTTTTCATGCCCTCCCTTAAACACATCGTAGAGAATGCTGTACAGAAGGAGCTTCGTCTGCTAAGAGGCAAAACCATCGAGTGCATCAGTCTGATTGGTCTCGCTGTGGGCAAAGAGAAGGTTAGTGTGAGATGCACATCTCTTGTATCCTTGTACTGTCTCTTTCTGCTGGCAGTGATTCAAAAGCTTAGATTAGCAAAAGATTAGCATTACGCTGAGCAACTAATGTTGACATTGAATCTATGTGGATCGCATATTAAAACAGGTCTTTAATGCATGTGAGGTTTTTTTTATTTATTATTATTGTTATTATTATTATCTTCTCGCTTTAGTTTATGCATGATGCCTCAGCAGTGATGCAGTTGCTCCTCAAGACTCAGACTGACTTTAATGATCTGGAGGATGATGACCCACAGGTGAGTGTTGCCTTAATTGGAAAATTCAAGTGAGCTGCCCTTTTTTTTTTTTTTTTTTTTTTTTTTTTTTTTTTGTTAATTATGATGCTGATATGGACCACATAAAGGTGCTTTTCAGTAAAGGGCTCATTTTTACATATACATATTCCAGCTTCTTATGGAATATATAGTAATAGAGGAATAGACCTCTGTCAGGGTCAGTTCGCAGGGTTCGCGATGATGTAGCACCCATGGAGCAGATGGGGTTAAGGGCTTTGCTCAACTTGCCCAAAATCTAGTGATAACCCTTACCAGAAGAATGGAGGTTATTATATGGGAAATGTAGATAGCACATGGGTATGATGGGCCCAAAAACTTTTAGGTGTTGTGTGTAAACAATTGGAGTGTCATCTGAACATGTGCTTTTTAATTTTGGTGTGCACTTACATAGGAATTTTTAAAATAAAGTTTTTTAATGAAATATAATAACATTTTGTGCCTTCTGTTCATTAAGGTGATGGCAAAGGCTAGGCTTAGTATGTCACATAGTACTATGTTGGATTGGCTGTAGGTAGGTGGCGGTTCAAGGAGGAGGTATTGGAACTTTTTTCTTTTCTTTTCTTTTTTAAATAAATGCATAAATGAACATGATTTTGGTTCAGTGCTAGTGTAGCTGTGCATCCCTATTTAGGAGTAAGGAAAGATGGAAGCAACAACACAAACATCTGTTTGTAAAAAGTTACCTCAATGGATTAACAAAACCGAGATCATAAAGAAGTAAAGATCACAATGTGTTTTTGTTTTTGTTTTTTTTAAAACCTCAAATTTAGTTAGTAATCTAATACAACTCTATTCCATCTGATTGAGACAACTGTTTTGGATACTCCACATCTTGTCGGCTGTGTGCATCTCTAGTTAAATGGTGTAATGTCTTTTATAGGATTGTCCTTGCTAACAGTCAGAGCCAGGATTGTTTTGTAAGATATTTATTTGTTTTAATGCGGAGTTTGCCACATGGTGCAACGAAGGTGCATAGTTGGTACTTGTCACCTCCCTTTTGAAGACCAAAAAATTTAAATGGAACGCCCCACTTTGTCCTAACAAACATTAGCCAAAAGGGAGCTGCAGGGATGTAAGTGCACCTTTTGGGATGGGCTTCAATGACCTTGTTCTTGTTGCTTTAGTTTCCTTAAATATCTTCTCCTTATGTTCTTAATTTTCCCATATGAAATATAAATATGGTTTTACAACCGTGCCAGAATTTTATTGCACATTGATTCACACAGATTGCTGCTTCTTGTCAACAAGCATATTTGTTCATCTGCAGATCTCCTACATGATCTCAGCATGGGCCAGGATGTGTAAGATTTTGGGCAAAGAATTCCAGCAGTACCTTCCTGTGGTTATGGGACCACTTATGAAAACTGCTTCCATCAAGCCAGAAGTAGCGCTCTTAGATAGTAAGTCACAATAATTATTCTTGACTTGATAACTTTTTTGCTCTTCATGTTTTTATTGTAGCGGTGGGGCAATTAACCTAAATTTATTTTCAATTACAATTTTGGATTCCAGTGGTTATGAAAGCAATATAATGTATATAAGATAAGATTTTTGTGCCCCTTTTCATTTTGCAATGATGCTCTCATTTTGTGTTCATAAATCCAGCATGGCCATTGTTCCTTTACGGCAGTATGTTTCCCTCTTCCCTAAAAGCCCAAACTTGCATGTTTAGTTTAGTTTGAGTCACGTGCAGGATGATGAGAGGAGCTCCTCACCTTCAGCAGGACTTTTACTTCATTTGAACTCAAAACTGGTGAATAATGAACTTCATAACAAGCTCACTGCTGACTCTGCACAGGACAGCGCAGTAAATCCTAAGGGAGTGTTTTAAAAACACTGATTCATACAAGCAATGCTTTATGCTACACTGTGCTAGCAAGTAAGTGGTTTAGTTCAGTTTGAGATTTCACATCCATTTCCTCTACCATTATTATACCATTATATTGGTCTTTGAAATTGAAGTTTCCAACATAATGTAAAGCAGTGGTCTACTTGCAATCTGGTTGTTCTCCTTGTTGTCATTTACTCCATAGTTGGTTATGTGGTTAAATATGTTTATTTTATATTACAGAACTTTTATAATTTAATAATTCAGAATAATATTGAAATTAAACACCAGATATTTGTGGTAAGAGAACCTGGTGCCTCCAATGCTCATCAGGCAAAGTCTTCCCCTTGTGTCTTGCGCAATGATGAAGTCTCCTCTTAGTGACAGAAACCAATTTGAGATTTTATAGATGACAAATATGAATTATATTTAAATACTTGTCTCTACAGTTAGTTGACTATTAAATAACTAACCCAATGACTGCAATTAATAAATATTGATAGAGTTCAACTTGGCTTATACGAATATTAACAGAATTGTGGTGATTGAGGCTAACAGGACATTTAAAATAATGTCAAGATGTGATTCCTTTTTTTTTATTTATTTATTTTTTTTTTTTTTTTTTTATAAAGATTAATAAATGCTCAGTCATCGAATCACCATGAACAGTCTTGCACTCTAAACTTGACCCTAGTATTAAGTGTATTAGTTGTAATTGATCTTTACAGTGTGACCCAAATGAGGATGGGATCCCTTTTGAGTCTGGTTCCTCTCAAGGTTTCTTCCTTTTGCCATCT
>JAQQZR010000010.1:11349332-11360744 GCA_030068235.1 Notoglanidium macrostoma | reverse complement strand
TCATCCATGCAGTAATTATCCAATGGGAGGCTCTTACCTATTTGCTTTGTTAAATCCAGGTGGTGACCTTTTTTTTTTTTTGGTGTGGGTGTGCGCATACAGCTCTGGAAAACATGGACGGGGTTTTTTTTTTAAATTTTTACATTTTTTCTTAAATCAGCATCTCTGTGTGGCAGCTATTTCATTCTAGTGTCCAAGTTCCAAAACAAGCACTCCTCATTTTACTTAATGAGGTACTGAATAGGTGATCACCTGAACCAAATCTCATTTAATGGGGAAAAGTATAAAAACCACTACTGTGGCCATTGCTATCCTTTTGCAATAGGCCCGGTTTGAATGGCAAAAACGGTGTTGGTAGTACCTTAAATTTAATTGGAATAAAAAATATTTACTTATGCCAAACAGTTCAAAAAGCAAAGTTTTAAGTGAGAAAAAGAAGTGTTCCGTTGTGGCTTTACTGACAGGGGGATACTGTGAGCATCAGGCTGCTGCCATCCTCAACATTTCAAAGACGGCAGTTCGTAAAAACAAGGTTAAATAGCCGACACTGGGGTCAACGAAGTTAGACTGGCAGAGGGTGAAAATGACTCTCCCCTGACTGGGATGATTGTTGCTCAGCCGCCATAGGATGAAGTCAACCTACAAAAAGAATGGCAAATGGTAGCTGGGATTAAGTTAACGGCAAGGATGGTTCGAAACCGGCTCCTCCAGACGGGGTGGCTTCATGAAAAGCTGGAAAAAGCCTTTCACCAGTGAGGAGCAAGAGCCAGGATGAGGTTTGCTGAAGATCATAAGGATTTGATTGTAAAGGACTGGAGTATGGTCATCTCAGAGTTAAATTTTCAGCTTTTCCCATCCCCTGGTCATCCAATGGTTAGACAGAGACCTGGAGAGGCCTACAAGCCAGAGTCTTGCACCCACTGTGATAATTGGTGGAGGATCCATGATGTTCTGGAGGTGCTTCTGCAAGGCTGTAATGGGTGGGCAGATTTTTGTTTCTGAAGAATACATGAATCGGGCAAGGTACAAGGTTATCCTGGAAAAAATATTGCTTCCTTCTGCTCTGACTATGTTCCCCAGCTCTGAGGATTTGGTTTTCCAACAGGGCAATGCTCCATGCAACATGGCCAGGTGAATCAATATGACAGTATTTTTATGTGTAAATTGAGGGAAATGTCAGTAGTTTATTGAATAAAACAAATATTCATGTTCCTCAAACTGTCATGTTCATCACTCACCACTGTCTGGTTGGTTGGCCAGCAGCTGCTTATCTGTCTGGAACTTGAAGTACCACAAGATTCTCTACTGTTTTCAACCAGTTTTGGTGGTGTCCCCCATCGGGGTGTTGAGTGCCTGTTAGCAATTCACTCATTTGTGCTCATTAGCTTCTTCAACCAGTAACTGTGTATCATGACAGGTCCAGGTACTGTCCAGTTCTTCATACCTGAGACTCTTTGCTGGATATCTGCCTTGGTGATGGTGACTGGTTCTTGTTCTGGGAGATCACTGTGGTCTGTTCTTAAGTCTTCCAACACCGCACACTAGCAGTGTATGTATCCTTAGCGCAATTTGCTAAGTTTAAGGGAACTTGAATTGGTCAGTAAATCAAACAATTCACTATTCAATCATTATGAGCACAGTGCATCAGACAGTTGCAGTTGATATTGGCACAAAGAATCTGCCCAAGACAGTTTCCTCACTGGATCAGGTCAGCAGATGTTCAGGGAACAAAACTACACAGCTGCCAGAAATGTAAGACATAAGAAATGTAAGGCTTTGAATGGTGATTGCTAGCTGCAATACATTAGCCTACATTGAAGGGAACTTCTGAGTTGGTCAGTTGAACAAATGATTCTTTACCTGCTGTATTATTCAGTTGGTCAAATATCTCTTCAAATGAAATGGAAACGCAAAAGAGTGAGGTGGAATAAAAGTGCAATGCTCTGTGTCCATCTCCATCTCCATCACATCACCATCTCCATCTCCATCTTAAAAGGGGTTACAGCATCAACCCAGGATGCTAAATATCTCCAAATACTTTATTTACTTTATAATACAAAATAGTCTATGCAATGAATGTTTGTGTCTTGTATGTTTAATTACTTTTTTTCTTGATCATTTACTGTGAATAAGCTACACACTCCATACAACTGTTAATTTACCAGAAAGAATGAGTTTTCGCGCTGTAATTCGGATTCAGTAAACGATAAAACTCCAGCCCCTCTTCTGCTGTGCTAGTAATTGTAAAAGCCTATGCACCCAGCACAGCTTTATTGACAGAAATCCATTGCAAAATAAATTTTGTAAAACAATATTTATGCATATTTATTCATTTCAAAGCTGTGCCTACATTTTATATTACATGTGTGGAATTAGTTTTAACTGAGACTCAGGATAAATGGTAGTAGGATACTTATGGTATGAACTGTGGAGAAACTCACAGTGGACTAAGGGGGTTGGGATCTCACCTAGGCTAACCCAGTGAACATTAGGGTATTTGTTAGTTGGCAGGTAATTAATTTATTTCACGGAGATGGACAAGTTCAGAACTGTAACAATTTATTTCCCCGGCACTATCAAAAGCGCACTCAAGCCAATGTTGTACTTTACATGTGCACAAGGGTTCACATGATGTATATTTCTTCAAGAATGTGTGTAGCTCTTTGTGGAAGACAATCAAATGTACAATAATTAATGCAGGAAAATGTTCGTTTATTTGATGTTGCTAATATTTACATTTATCTTGTACATTATCATTTTTACAACTTTAAGACATAATCACAAGCCTCACAATCTTCTCAGAGGTTTACCTTTTGCAAAATAATTCTTCAAGACTAAAGATAAATACTATGAAAAAAATTGGCTGAACTAGGCTTGCCTAGTCTTCTGATGGTTTTAAGTTTAATAAAGACTTTTTTTTTTTTTTTTTTTTTTTTTTTTTTTTTTTTTGTCCTTTGAATTATGGTTGACAAATCAAAGCATTATGCTGAATGAACAAACATGATCAGCACAGGATGGATGACACATTAGGTGAATTCAATTTGATCTTATTCAGTTTTTTTACTATTTACTTTGTGCAAAAAGTGCCATCTAGTGATCATTTTGCCAGTAACGGTGTCCTTTTCTGGAGTCTCAGCAGTCTTTTGACTGTGCAGCCCCACTATGAGTAGGTTAAGATAACACTGTGCGTCTAATGTTAACCAAAGTATGCTAGTATGAGTTGCCACTAAAAAATGTCGAAAGAGCAGTCATTCTTTTCAGTAAAACAGAAGATGTGCTAATCAACATCTTAATCAATGAATTGTGCAGGCATCTTGAATTCTCTTCTATTAAGTGACACCTACTGGAAGCCCCATGTCCTCCTGATTATTTTACATGTTCTTGACTAAACTTCTGAAGGAGCAGACACTTTCTATGAAGGTAAATGGAGAATGTTTTGAGCTCATTATATACAATTTTAAAATTGTATGTTAGAATTGGCAAGCATTAGGAATTAAATGTACATATTTAACTAAAAGGTGAAAAGCTGATTTTGGACATTGCACGTTTTCTGAAAGGAATATCTTGAAAATATATGGTTTATTTACTGAGCATAATTGTACAATCACTTTTAAATCCACCATGGTTAGGGTTAATATGGTGCATCATGGTGACTTGTCTTATAGGAGGGCTGGTCGGTGCATGAGAATTGGCAGGTGATCGGATTGCCTTGTCTGTCTGTTTTTGTTTTGTTTTTTTTTGTTTTGGTTTTTTTTTATTCAAATTTGTGAATAAAATAATCATGCAAGATTAATAGTGCTTCATTTCCATGCAGATTTCTTCTAAATTCATGTTTTTACTCTCTTAGCCCAGGACATGGAGAACATGTCTGAAGATGACGGTTGGGAATTTGTGAATCTTGGAGACCAACAGAGCTTTGGCATCAAGACTGCTGGATTAGAAGAAAAAGCCACAGCTTGTCAGATGCTGGTATGTTGGAAATATGGTTTGTTGAGACCCCTAGTATACGTGTACACACACCTTGCTAACCTAACAGTTAAAACGTGCAATTTTTTTTTTTAACTATTGACAAATGATCCTATTTATTTCATGTATTGTGTCATTAATTGCATCCTTTATTTTATTTTTTTAATTACATTTTTTAAAGTTCAGCTTAAACAAGAATACATTTAAAACCTTAAATGATTAACAATTTTTAGCAAGTGCCAATTGTAGGTATGTGTTTTCCTGCTGCTTAATTTTGGGTTCTAGATTGTCATAGTTGTATCTCCTATAGTGAGCATACTTATTGAATAATATGCACAAGACCCATCTGTCTTGCTTTTTAAGTTTTCTTATTTTTTTATTTTTTATTTTATTTTATTCTGTAGATACAAAATTACTTTGTGGTACATGTTGTGATGTCATTCCAATGAATCTGTGTACACACAGTGACCATATCCCATGCTATATATAACTTGTCAACTCCACTCTTGTCAGTGGAATGAGACCACTGGACAAATATACTTTGGGTGGTACATCATTCTTAGACATTCTTAAACATTCACACTGGCCTTTAGCTGCGATATGAATGCATAGTGCACAGCAGTGTTGCCACTGTAACTAACATTGAATAATAGTTAGACAAATGCACACTGCATACAGGAAGATTAACGTCACTCCTATATTATTAGTGGAGTGTGTGTGTGTGTATGTATATATGTATGTAAGCCCAAGGAAAGAGGCTGCATGCACAGAATGTGGGAACTATAGATGACCAGAAGACCAACATGGCATCAGCAGAATGTTGGTGACCTTTACTGACCATGGACCTTAGTAGTGGTTGAACCCCGCTCTGTGACTTTACGTGGTCTTCCAGCAGGGATGAAATTTCACGAACCGTCTCATTGCGAAGGTGGCATCCTGTCGTGTCGCAGTACTATGCTTGAAGTCGGAGTTCTTCAGAACAAGCCATTTTGTTTCACAAATGATCCCCATCCAGTCTCCATTTGCAAGGTGCTTGATTTTCTACACAGGTGGCAATGAGTCTGATTGAAACACCGGAATTCAATAATCAAGGTGTGCGTGCGCTTTTTTTTTTTTTTTTTTTTTTTTTTTTTTTTTTTTTTTTTTTTTTTTTTTTTTTAAATAAATAAATCTAATTGTGAGCATTTTACTTCCTGAAGGCAAGAACACACACTAACCAGACAGCTGCAGTAAAGGTTTAGCAGAGCATCACCAAGGACAACGGTCCTTGACGGTCCTTTTTAACTTTTATTATCCATTCACTTCACATCCTTCTTGCTTACAGGTCTGCTATGCAAAGGAGCTAAAGGAAGGTTTCGTGGAGTATACAGAGCAAGTTGTCAAGCTGATGGTTCCTTTGCTTAAATTCTACTTCCATGATGATATCCTTTGTTTGCCTAGATTGTGTACTAGTTTTGGCTGTGTGATTTTCATGAATATTTCAGTTATTATAGTTCTTAACTTACTTTCCATGTGTGCGAGTAGCTGCTGCTGAGTCCATGCCTCTGTTGTTGGAATGTGCTCGTGTGAGGGGTCCAGAGTACCTCACTCAGATGTGGCATTTCATGTGTGATGCTCTCATCAAAGCCATTGGCACCGAGCCAGATTCAGATGTGTTGTCGGAGATCATGCACTCTTTTGCTAAGGTATATTTACATTTATGGCACTTGGCAGATGCTGTTATCCAGAGCAACTTGAAGTGCTTTGATATTGACAAATGCATGCTGATTCTGGTTCACTAGGTCATGGACTAAGAATATTATCAGTCTAAAAACTAAAAGTACTAAGGGTCCGTGTGGTCTGTTTTTAAAAAAAAAAAAAAAAAAAAAAAAAAAAAAAAAATTTTTTTTAAATCCTATAATGAATACTTGTTTCCTTTAGAACAGTAATATATTTGAAATAAATCTTTAACCTGTTTTTGTTTATCATCAGTGTAAGCAAAAAGCAGATGGATTTTTACACATTTGTGACATTTCAAATGCTATTTCTTTTTCTTATGTTTTTTTTCTCTCTTGCACTCAGTGCATTGAGTTAATGGGGGATGGCTGTCTAAACAATGAACACTTTGAGGAAATGGGAGGCATTCTGAAAAGCAAACTGGAGGAGCACTTTAAAAACCAAGAGCTCAGACAAGGTCATCTCTCATTAAAGGATTCTGAGAAGGAAGTTTTCCATCAAGTGCAAATAATTAATTCTCTTTTTCTTTCGCTACAGCCAAAAGACAAGATGAGGATTATGATGAACAAGTTGAAGAAACATTACAAGATGAAGTGAGTGTGTTTTTATACCGAAATATTAATATTTAAAATATGATTCATTTAAAGGTGCTGGGTAAATTACAACTTGAGATAATGAATGGCATATTTTCCTCCTCCCTCAGGATGAGAATGATGTGTACATTCTTACCAAGGTGTCGGACATTTTGCATGCGGTGTTCTGCAGTTACAAAGAGAAAGTGCTTCCTTGGTTTGAGCAGCTTTTACAGCTTATAGTCAACCTTATAGTAAGTATAGATATAAATTTTTTGACCAAACCTACTGTGTGTATAAATCCTGGTGATGCCATAGCCATTTGTGGTCAGGAGCTCGAGAGAGCAAAAGTGGCCTGTGCTCTCGGGGTGGGAGGGGTGGCCTATTCTCTCTTCTTAGTCAATCACAGTGACGCTAGACAATCATGGGCATCTATGAGCTCCTGCATATGGAAGGCACTGTTACGCTGCCCCCGTCTTTGCATGTACAGCAATTTGAAAATACACAGTTGGCTGGCTTCGTGTGCCTAAGAGGAAGCATGTGATAGGCTTCGCCCTCTGTGGATGGTAGTGTGTGACAGGGGAGAGTCATCTGATGGGTAGGAATTGGCCACTACTAAATTGGGGAACAAGCCAAAAAAAAAAAACCAATACTTTGGTTTTGTGTTCTGATAGCTAGCACCTAAAATGGAATATTTCTGTGATGGTTAGGGCCTCTATTTAATACAGCTGGGCAGTGATTAAAATTTTTGTTGCTTATTCCTCTGGATGCTGTTGGCCCTCGAAGCTATAAGCTGTTGGCCCTCCTTGCTTGACAATAAGTTTGCACATGTAGCTCATTCAAGGTTAGGCTATAAGTGAACAGGACACATGAGGCTTGCTTAATGGAATATCAGTTTTTGATGGATTTTATAGCAGAAGTGGCAAAGGAAGTGAAGTGAAATGGCAGCATGGGTTTTGCATGAAATGAAGTGAAATGGCAGCACATTTAGAACACTGGTACTGGCATTGTATTAAGCTTACGTATTATAGGTATAGAAAATCCAATTGCAGTCAAAAAAACGGTTCAACAGTCTGCACCAGTTTACAAGCCGGGGTCTGGTATAGAAAAAGGAAAACCATTAAAATTGATTAGCAAGAAGGAATATGAATATCCTGCAGATAAATGTAGTACCAATTCTGAGTCAAATGAGAAGTTATTTAAATTGTGTTTTTCATTCCGTGTCCAACTTGGGATATCATCAGTGCATGTTAAATTTGAATCAAATAGATACTTTGTCAAGTGTCAAGTAGCTAGTTCATCTTTTTGTATAATGTACATTAGGTATTGTGATGTGTATTGTCTGAAAGAGGGAAATTTTGACCTTTTGCATACAGTTGAGTGCAAAAGGTATACAGTTCCCTCTGAAAGTTTTGAAATGGTGCAAAACTATTGTTTTTGCAATGCACTAAAAACATTTGGGTTTGAAATCAAAAGATGAATGATTTTATATACCAGTTTCAGCTTTCAATGCTAGATATTTACATCTAGATGTGTTAACCAATTTAGAACATGGCACCTTTGGTGGTAGACCATCTAAGGTTTAGGTAAGCAAAAATATAGGAACAATAGATTTTCTTAAGGTAAATAACCCTCAGAAATCCATTTTTAATCGATAAATATTGGAACTGAATATTTTTGTGGATGTCAGGTGTTTAATGTTGTCCAGGGATGCCCTCTTGGAGTGTTTAGACACATAATAGCTCTGAATGTCTACTCTTGGTTTGAGCCCTAGCTTTCACCTGTGATGATGGCATTTAACTGCAAACGATAAACCAACATGAAGACCAGAAGGCCATGTCTAACAGAGAAAAGCAAACCATTTTCAAATTGACCAAAGAGAAAAACTGATCAGTCATTGCACAAGCCAATGCTAAAATTGTCAGCCAAGGAAAACCGCAGCAGTTAATGAACAACTTCATGTTGTTTTCATGTTGCAAACTTCAAGAAAGAAGTGTGACCTCACCATTAACCTCCACAGAACAGGGTGAAGGTATCTCAATCTACAGTTTGGAGAAGACTTTGAGGGCAGAAATACAGAGACCAAAAGATGGAAACCAGTCATCAGCAGTAGGAATCGTATAACCAGATAGTAAATAATAAAGAAATACAACAATGAGCCATAAAAGTTCTGAAACCAAGATTAACCTTTCCCAGAGTGATGGAAAGGCCACAATATATAGAATATATGCCATAAAGGACTTAATTGTGGGCAAAAAATGGAAGGTTTTTGTATTGGCCAGGTCAATCACTAGACCTTAACTCAATTGTGCATACATTTTCACATCCTGAAGAGGGAGTGAAGGGCAAACCCCCCCCCAAAAACAAAAAAACTGAACGAAGCTGTGGTACAAGTCTGGGAAACATCTAAAAAAAAAAAAAAAAAAAAATGCAACAGTTTGGGGAGATCATTGGGTTACTGGCGTGATGCAATCTGTTTGGTGTTTAGTTTAAGGCTGTCTGTTCTTTTGCTTAACTAAACCCTGGATGTTCGACCACCCAGTATATGGTGGTCCGCCATGTTCTAAATTCTTTAACATGTCTGGATCTCTTGTCTTGTGATCAAACCCAAATATCTTCAGTGTATAGCAAAAACAAAAGAACTGAACTTGTTATTCCAAAACTTTCAGAGAGCACTGTATATACACCTAGGCTAAGGGTATCAGTGTTTCACAATTCCCACAAATAGTTTCATGTTCTTATACATTTTCTTTTGGAAAATCAATTAGGGCATCTACTTTGTTCACATTAGGGGCAGTTTTTAAAATGTACAAAAATGGTTAATGAATTAAAGTTCAAAGTAAGGTAAACTAAATCCCTCTCTGTATTCCAGTGGGTTAAAAGTTCATACATCAAGTTGATTTTTCTCTCATTGTAGAAATTGATATAATGACATTTAGCAACTTCTGATTGGCCAATTGTCATAATTAAGGGTTAAATGGGAGTGCACCTGTAAAAGGGCATACCTTTATACTTGGTGCCTTTTTGCTGTAGATACCATGGGGAAGTTCAATCATCTCATCCCAGACCTCAGAAAAATTAACGGACCTCCAAGTGTTGCTCCTTAACAGTAATTTCCAAACTACTGAAGGTATCCTGAGCATCTGTCCTAAAGTTTATGCAAATATAAACATCATAGGACCAAATAGACACTGCATAATTCAGGAAGGCCGCACAAATGAGCTCCCAGGGATGAACGAACTTTGGTCCGAAAAGTTAAACAGAGATCCAAGGCAACAAAAAAAAAAAGCTGGTGAAGGAGGTGGTGTGCCAAAATATGTAAATACTGAAAGTGCATTTACAATTTTGTCCCACTTAAAATCTGATATACTTAGTAAAACCTGAAATAAATCTGTTTCTTGAGTGAATATTCTGAAATAACCTCTTTATGGAAATAAAGTAGATATCCTAATTGTCTTAATGGGAAATATATGGCAACATGAAATGCCTGGATTTGAGAAAAAATTACTTTGAATGTCTTTAATCTAGGTGTATATAAGCATTTGGCCATAACCATATACAGACGTTTGGTTTCAGTGAACAAAGTAAATGGCCATTGCACATGTGACCACACCCCAATCCATTGCTTTCTTCTAGTGTCCACATAGGCCCTGGGCTGACAGACAGTGGGGTCTGTGCATTTTTGATGATGTGATTGAGCACTGCAGTCCTTCTTCATTCAATTATGCGGAGTACTTCTTGCGACCCATGATACAAGCCCTCTGTGACACCAGCCCAGAGGTACGGCAGGCAGCTGCTTATGGGATAGGAGTCATGGCCCAATTTGGAGGCGAAAACTACAGGCCCTTCTGCACAGGTGAGTTCATGTCAGAAGTTCAGTAAACCGCATTAAAAAACAAAGAAATCAGTCACCTTTAGAGCTCAGACGTCAAATATTGTCTCTTCTCCTCTTTTGAAAGGTCCAGTGTTGGTTTGATACCTAGGTTTGTCAACATAATGTTTTAAGTTGCTGATCAAACAAAAGCATGACAAAGTGCCAGATTTTAATTGCAAAAATATTCCATACATTTCACATGTAAATATCTTCCTTTTTATTTGTTGTTGCAAGAACAAATAATTTTAACTGATGGGCATTTCAAGTAAATTTGTAAAATAGCACAAGAGTAAAGTAAACCCACAAAAAAGCAACTACTATAAATTTAAGATTACCAATTTATTAACAAATGTAACATTTTTAGGCTAGGAAACGTACCTAGGCAGCCAATTGAATAAATTAAATACCCAAGCAAAGGGGAGTCCACATATTTACTGCTGTATGCCGTATACAACCAAGTCGGCATTAGTGCTGTCAAACTGCAATAGGAATGACCTCACCTGGCTTACTGTAACAGGTACTATTGTAGGCCTGTTGGTTGTTATGCATTTGCTAATGCTCTCAAGTACATTGAACAGATTGAATAATAACACTGCACAACAATTTTGAAAAGTCTTGCTTCCTGAAAAGTTTGTGCTGATTGTGACCGGTACCTACTGGGATGCAAAAAATAGTTTTGGTTTTACTTCATAACATGGGAACTCTAAGAAATAGACATTTATATGTTTACTGACCATAACCTATTTAGTCACGTTTGTTTCGCATAAGCTATTAAATTCAACAGAATTAAAAGTGTTTTGCTCCTGATTTTCTTTCATATTCAATGTCTGCTGCATCACGTTGCAGTGTCCAACAGCAGTCAGCAAGCATTGATGGATTCCAGTTGCCCTGGTATCATTTCTCCATCGTAGCAACATCCTGGTGAAACCTTTCACCGTGTTCATCACTGGCAGCACCGAGATTTGCGGGGAAGAAGTCCAAGTGTGAGAGGAGGAAATGAATCTTGAGTGACATGTTGCACTTCATTATCTTGTATGCTTTGAGAAGATTGTCTACCAGCTGAATGTAGTTTGGGGCTCTGCAATTGCCCAGAAAATGGTCAATGTCTTTGAAGGCTTTCCAGGCAATGTTTTCCGGCCCAACTAACAGATCTTCAAACCGCTTGTCACTCATAACATGTCTGATCTGGGGGCCAACAAAAATGCTGTCTTTGATCTTGGCGTCAGTTATTCTTGGGAACATCTGTCTTAAATAATGAAAACCTTCACCTTCCTTGTTCAGTGC
>JAQQZR010000010.1:11313100-11326494 GCA_030068235.1 Notoglanidium macrostoma | reverse complement strand
AAACCTCCTTCCATCAGCAAGGGCATTGAAGATGAAACGTGGCTGGGTCTTTCAGCATGACAATGATCCCAAACACACCACCCGGGTAACGAAGGAGTGGCTTCGTAAGAAGCATTTCAAGGTCCTGGAGTGGTCAAGCCAGTCTCCAGATCTCAACCCCATAGAAAACCTTTGGAGGGAGTTGAAAGTCCGTGTTGCCCAACGACAGCTCCAAAACATCACTGCTCTAGAGGAGATCTGCATGGAGGAATGGTCAAAAATACCAAATTTAAGTGGGAGAACTTGCACAATTGGTGGCTGACTAAATACTTTTTTGCCCCACTGTAGGTATGATGGGTGAAAAAATCTCTATGTTGCTAGATGGAGGCACTATACCAGAGTGTCACTCTGGTTATGTGGATATCATCATAAACATAACCATCATAAACAATACTGTCTAGGAGCAATATTGATGAGATAGGTAAAACAAAACCAAACAAAACATGGTTTCTGTAGCCAGATGGTGGCGCTATACCTGATATTATCATAACCATCATAGCCAATAACTGTAGCAAATCTGACATGAAGCTGAGGGGGCAACCGTGGCCTAAAAGTTAAAGAAACGGGATTGGGACTGAAAGGGCACTGATTTGATTTGAATTTGAGTCAGATACAGTAAGAGAATAGTAAATATTTGTGGCAAGCAGCCAGGAGATGTGAATTAAAAAAGGGGGTTTGTCATTGTTGGTATAAAAAGGGTAATTCAGAATCATTGTACGGGCTCATCCTTTTCTTTTCCATAGCCTCAGTTTGTTAATCTGGAGTAATGAAGTTCACTTTTCTGCAACTTCAACCTTTTTATCTCTGACTGAGTGATTTAAGGTGTAGTCTCCATGACAAATGCTGTTGTTTTTAAATGTGCTTTCTAAATAAATTTGACTTGTCTTGATTAGAGCATTGAGATGCAGGATTGTCTACATTATGCCAAGAAGAAAGGACATCAGCCAATATCTTAGAGAGGCAATTATTCCAGCAGTTTAGGAAGGGTTATAAGGCCATCTCCAAACAATTTAAAATTCACCATTCTACAGTGCGGAGAATTATTTTCAAATAGAGAGCCTTCAAGACAGTTGCTGATCTTCCCAAGAGTGGGCTTCCCAGCAAACTCAGTCCAAGGACACAGTTTAATGCTCAGAGATATAAAGAAATCCCCAAGAACAACATCATGTGACTTACATGCCTCTGTAAGCACAATAAATGTTTATGTTCATGCATAGCAAAATCAGAAGACCAAACAATGCACAGCACAATCAGAATTCCACACAAATATGAAAGGGTGGCTAGAAAAAACATCCCTTCTCTCAAAAAAAAAAAAGGTAGAGCATGAGTTAAGTTTGCAAAATTGCATCTGAAGAAGCCACTGAAGAAGCCAGAGGTTCTGCAACAGCATGCTTTGGATTGATGATTTCAAGGTGATGTATAGTCATCATGCAGATTGCCATTTTGGTGAAAACCAAGCATATCACCACAAACACCCCAAACCAACCGTCAAGCATGGTGGTGGAGGGGTGATGATTTGGATTTGTTCTGCAGCCATGGGAGCTGGGAAACTTGCAGTCACTGAGACAAAAATAAACTCAACTTTATGTCAGAATATTCTTGGGACAAATGCAAGACCATCTGTCCAGCAGCTTCAGCTGAAATTGGGTCAAGCAACAAGACAATAATCACAAGAATACCAGCAAATCAACATCTGAATGTCTAAAGGTGAAAGGATATCCAAGGCTGAATGGATAAAAATTAAGGTGTTGGAATGGTCAGGTCGAAGTCCAGACCTCAACCCCATTGAGATGCTGTGCCATGATCTTAAGAGAGCTGTGTATACCAAATGCCCTCAAACATCAAGGAAATGAAGCGATGTTGTAAGAGTGGACCAATATAAACAATGTCAACAAAGACTTGATAAACTTCTACAGAAAATGCCCTTATAAATCGTAACCATTTCTAAAGCAAATCCATGTGAACTGCGGGACTGTTTAGGGAATAATACACATTAACAAGCAAACAAATAAGCAAGCAAGCAAGAAAGCAAGAAAGAAACAGACAAAGGGACAGAAATCTGAAATGTTGGCCATGCTTCATATTGGTTACAGGCATGAATTTTTACTGTGCTATATTTGTGAGCTATGCTGCAAAAGAAATTTTGCAAAGTTGTTTCCATTACTTAAAAAACTAGGGTCTCCCCAGTATGAAAACTGCTGCCAAACTCAATTTAATCATGTCAGATATGCACTCATGGTTTTAAAGAAAATTTTATCTCTGTTCTAACTTTGTAATTTCCAAAATTTTTTTCATTTTAAAATAAATTTAAAATTTGTGTTTTAATATTGCTGTTCTTTTCTGTCAATTTTACTTTTAATTTACCTGTCAAAACTATTGATCTTTGATCTTGACATGGTAATAGAGTCATAAAACTGTGCATTATGTATACAAATTGCTTTTAATATGTCCTAAGTGAACTTCTATAATTAGTTTGCAACATATTCTTTGATAAACCAATCAATACCAAACTGTGTATTGTATTGCATTATTGACCAATTTGCTCACCAAAAAACTACAAACTTAGTCTGTGGTTTTGTTTTTTGGTAGACAGAATAAGTAAACACAACAAATAAACACAACAAAAGTGCATTGTTTGATTTATTAGTCTGCTGAATTCAGTTAATAACAGTTATTTCATACCTTAAATAAGGAATTTGCATTGTTTTAATGATTGCTGTTTTACTGCAGTTAATTATATTCAGTATAATAATACTTATTATGGATTACTTAATGTGTGCCCATAGAAGTGGAAACAAGCAAATCTTCTTTATTTAATAATATGTTTCCTTTTCCACCCAACCTATAAAAAAGGAAAAAGAGAGTTATCTATTAGAACTTTTATTAATTTTCCATAATTGATGAAACTATATGTTATCTTTCTTTTTTTTACTTTTTATTATATTGATAAAATGTTCATTGATATTTATTGTAATATTTGTACAATAGATTTTTATCCATTGATTATGTGAGTTGTTAACAAAACTTTAAAATAGCAAAACTGACAAAATATTTCAGTTGGAAATTATTTAATTAATTAAAAAGACATGTAATAAACTCATGCATATTGTATGCATATAATATGCATATTATACCTGATGCTCTCTCAGCATATGCATAGACCAACATGAACGTAACATACTATATATATACACCCTTACCTCCAGGGTTGTGCCGCAGGATGTATCTTCTAGTCTCATCATATATAATGATGAGGAAGGCATATGGTAAGGCACATAGCCACCACGATGGTCTATAAGGAAAAACAGTGTGTTTTAAATGGCCACTGCTACTCTCCAGCTGAGAATTATTTTGGCTTATTTGTTAAGTATAATTATATGTAATTATACATATAATAATATTATAATGGTTTAACACTGTCAGTTATATGTAATATAATTATACTTTGTAATCAAATTAAAATTTTAGTATAGCTTTACTTTTTTTCTATCAAATTATTAACAAGGCATACGTACTTGAGTGGATACATTCTAAGTGCAATATCCATGCCTGGGCAATATGACAGAAAAGACGCCACAGCAGTCTCCTCCAAAAGCCCAAAGATAAGGATTTTATTCCTAAAAAATGGTAAGGATGGTAAAAAAATAATTATTTGTCAGGTAATTCTGAAATCTGACTCCTAATTACTGTAAATATGACAACTGCTTAAAGGTAATTTACGTACTTCATTTTTTGTTTTATAATGGAATTCATCCTGGTCTTACAGATGATCACATCAGCCCACTGCACTATCACAATGGTTATAAAGAATGCTGTCTGGCATGTGTACTCTACAATTTTTCTGCTCTCAAAAGTCTGAAAAAATATATGTACATGTTTGACAATGCAGATAGGGAAGTTTTAACAGCTTGTGTACTCTAATCTATTTTGGCCCCCATTTGAAGGACATACCCACTGCTGGCCATAGCTGTCCTCCAAGTCATTAAAATATTTATCATCCCAGACTATACGCAATCCTATTAGGTATGAGGGCAAGAATCCATTCTCAGCAAGGACTGTAAAATAAGTGAAGAAACCTGCAGCTGCTTGCATCATTCCTAAAATAGATATAAATACATATTAATAACATTTCTGTAATCCAGACCTGGTTAATATTGTATAATGTAATATTAAATAATATAATATTCTATTTATATTAAATCCTCTGTCTCAGTCATCTTACCAATCTGACCATAAGCCATACTGATTAGCCTTTCATTCACTAGCTTGTCTTTTTGTGGGTTTCTGGGCTGTCTTTTCATGATGTCACTCTCAGCCTTTTCATAGGCCAGTGAAATAGCAGGCACCTGCATTAAAAAAAGGAAATGAAATGTAATGCCAAAAAAATTTCATAGCTCAAACTACCCCAGTGGCCAGTTCTTGCCAAGTTACATAGAGCAATAAACAGGCCTTTGATGAGCATACATATAAAATTTAGTGAAGATAACACAATACTAGCTGTTTGAATTCATACTGAAATCTGTTTGGCTAAAAATGGCCATGTTTTATAAGTAATTCAGTGATAAATAATTGGACATGAAACACTAGCTGTACTTGGCACAGTTTTATAAGATGGATTTCCTCTTTAAGAATGCTTAATGGTTTAACACTGTCAGTGAAACTGACAAAAATAATGAGTAATTGCATTTTCCAAACAAGTGCAGTGCCATCTTGTCCCATTGTAGGATGTGACATCATGAGATTGGTTGGCTTGGAAGTTCTACATTATTTCATATTAGCTAATTCGTGATAGCGCTATTACTGATGCAATGGAAAATAAGGAAAGTCACACTAAAAGGTGAAGCAAGAGGGGGCACTTTTGTATTGTCCCTGAATGCAGCGATGAGATTTATAGAATCGAAAACCAAAGAAAACTGTCCATATTAATACTTTCATACTACTTGCTGCTTAAGAGGCAAGCACTTCTTCGTTGGCTAACTGCATTGAAACGAAAGAATCCTCCAATTACCCATAATGCCAGGGTTTGTAGTGAGCAATTTGTAAAGGATGGCGATGTGGAGAAGAGAGAGGGGTTTTGAGTTAGGCATACAAGTGGTTCGCTGGACCAATAAGCTGAAGTCAGAGGCTGCTCCCTGATTGTTTTACTTTTCCTCCTATAAAATTGGGTGTACTATATAGAGTAAGATCATTGACTTGTATATGAGACTGCTGATAAGAGGCTAAACCAAGCAAAACAGACACATTACAAATGCAGATAATTATCTTAACAATCAACCAATGCCGTCTGGAGCAATATTGCTCTTATAGGTGAAAAAGCCACTCTTTCTGTTGCCAGAAGGTGGCGCTATACAAGAGCATCATTTTGAGCATGATGCACCTCTGGCAGATTAGCACAACAGGACAACTGATAAGAGTTTTTTTTTTTACTAAGCGGAGATCAGTGAAAAAACCTCTCCTTCTGTTGCCAGATTGTGGTACTATACCAGAGAGTCACTATGGGCACGTGTATATCATCATAACCAATATCTAAATCAAATCTGACATAAGATGATGGAGGTGGGAGAAAAATCATTCTTTTTGTTGCCAGATGGTGGCGCTATACCAAAGTGTCACTCTAGGCATGTGTATATCATCGTAACCATCATAACTAATAACCTGTGAAGTTTGTGCCATATCAAGCACTGCATTGACTTCTCAGTGCATTGCTTGATATAGCACAAACTTCACAGGTTATTAGTTATGATACATTAATATCATAGATAGTTATGATACCCTAACTGTTTGCATGATGAGAGATATAAATTCATGTTGTCATTTCAACAACGTGCAAGATAAAAACAATTTATCATCAGTAACATCTTGACATCATGTCTACCAAATCTGACATGTTTCCGACTAACCATTTAGAAAGAGTATGTTAAAATGTAACATGTCAAAAAGCACAAAATCCAAAATACCTCACTTCCTTTTGTTTGCCTTGGGGTGACCAACATGCCTACCAATTTTAGTGTGTGTATGTGAAACTATAAGTGCATGGAGTGTGGAATAATAATAATAATAATAATAATAATAATAATAACTTCTTACCATGTCAGTTCCTAAGTCGATACAAAGTATTGTGACAGTGCCAAGAGGGAGAGGAATGCCAGCAATGATGAAGAGGAGGAAGGGGGAAATCTCAGGAACGTTACTGGTTAGGGTGTAAGCAATTGATTTCTTCAAGTTGTCAAAGATGAGACGACCTAGAGAGATAGAGAAATAAATTTATGTTTCTTATTTGGCTTGACACAAAACAAACCTTGAAAAAGATGCAATTAAGTTTTTAAACCTTCTTCTACTCCAGTAACGATGGAGGCAAAATTGTCATCCAGGAGAATCATATCAGCAGCCTGCTTGGAGACATCAGATCCAGCAATACCCATTGCTACACCAATGTCAGCCTTCTTCAGAGCAGGAGAATCATTAACTCCATCACCAGTCACAGCCACAATGGCACCCTGTCAGCAAATAATGTAAAGATATTTACTAAATGAAAGGTTAAACTCTCACCTTATTAAAAGTATTGATAAAACTAAAAATAGTCCAAACCTGTCTCTGGCAACCTTCCACAATTATTAGTTTTTGCTGAGGAGACGTTCTGGCAAACACAATCTCAGTGTGGTGTTTCAAGACATCATCCAGCTGTTCTTCTGTCATTTCCTTCAACTCTGCGCCATGGACCACACAGGCCTTTGCCTCTCTGCAAAGATGTCTGGTGTCTTTTACTTGCTTAAAGAGCTTAAGAATTGTTTTATATATTTATTTTTCACTCAAATCAGTCCACCAACACTGCAGTACCTACAGCCCTATTGTTAGCCATGTCCCACCTTGACAAGAAGGGAACATATGCCAAAATGCTGTTCATTGACTTCATCTCAGTGTTCAATACAATGATTCCACAGAAAGTGGTAGCAATGCTTAAGCTGCTGGGCCTCATGCTGTCCTTCTGCAATTAAATACTAGACTTCCACAGAATGACCACAGAGTATGCACATTGCATGCAGCACCATCATGCTGAGCACTGACAGACTCCAGTGCTGCGTGTTTGCACTTTGCTGTTCACTTTGATGACACATGAATGTATTGTGAAATACAACTCAAAGTGAATCATCAAGAAGATGATAATAGTGGAACTCATCAGCAGGGACAATGTGACAGTATAAAGCACGGATGTTGAATAGCTACTGGACTGGTGTCAGCCCAATATACTGTCTCTTAATGTGAAAAAGTCAAAGGAGATGATGGTAGACAGTGTCAATTTGTATATTTCTCAGAGTGCACATGTCTGATGACCTATCCTCACACACCACACAACACCATGACCCTGGCCATAAAAGCCAAGCAGTGCCTCCTTTACCCCCCATCCTGACTGCACAAGCCTCAGTGAGTGTGTTCTCACAAGCCACATACGGTTTAGTAAGGGAACTGCAGTGCATCAGACCGCTAGACCTTGCAGCAGAGAGTGAAGACAGCAGAGCGTATCGTGGGTGTGCCTATGCTGGTGTCCAGGCCAAGTTCACAAGAGCCTGGAACAGCTCCTTTCCACAAGCTGTCAGGACACTCAGTATTAAACTCCCTCCCTCTCACCTGCCTCAGATTCAGTGGGCACAACCCCCATAGTCACCTTATTCTTAACCTTCTTATCATGTTCTTTTTCATTAATATACCATATTCTTAAATACATACTCAGGAATGTCACTATATACTGTCTGCAGAACTGGTATTCTACTGTACAGCTTTTCAATCAGTTGCCCAGTTGTTGCCTCTTTCTAATGAAAGTATATGGTCCTTGTCCATATTTATTGATGAAATGTAACAGACTCTCTAGTGAATGCTTACAGGACTACTGAGGCACCACTACATAAAGTATTTCATAACAGACATTGCTTAGAACAAATGAAAAATTTCAGGAAACCTGAGGTTGACGTCTCCAACAGGGATGTTCAGACGAGCAGCGATGTCTTCCACAGTTTCATTGCCTTCAGAGATGATACCCACACCCTTAGCAATGGCTTTAGCTGTAATTGGATGATCTCCTGTAACCATGATAACCTGGAAGTACAGGTGAGTATTTAAATATGAAGCAATGATAATCTAGTTACATTCTTACAAGGTGCCCCATAGAACTTTTACAGCTGTATTTCAAAGATTGTGAACACTTTAGAATTTTGTATATTTCTTTATAAATATGACCTAAAACACCATCAGATTTTCACACAAGTCCTGAAAGTAGATATAGTGAACAGAATTAAACAAATATATTATAATTGGTCATTTATCTACTGAGGAAAATAATTTCCAATATTACATTTCTGTGAGTGGCAAAAGTATATGGACCTATAAGATGAGCAGTTAATTTGAAGGTGAAATTAGAGTCAGGTGTTTTCAATAAGTGCGTCATATATTTCAAGTCATATTTATGCAGAAATATAGTAAATTCTAAAGGGTTCACAAACTTTTGAGCACCACTAAACACCTGAACAACACTGAAACTTTTGAGCACCACTTATTAAAGAGCTTACCTTGATTCCTGCACTCCTGCACTTAGCTACAGCGTCAGGTACAGCAGCACGGGGAGGATCGATCATTGACATGAGGCCAAGAAAGCATAGATTCTCGGTAGTGAAATTTACTTCCTCTGTGTCAAATGCAAAACCCTCAGGAAAATGATCATCATGGAGACTAAAATGGCAGAAACCTGGAATGTAACAGTGTATAGAACATAACAGTCAACCTACTACTCAAAATATCAAATTGTTCATTTTGCATCTGTGTATTTAGTTAGATTTTCTCACCTAATACCCTTTCTCCAAGGCTCCCAAGCTTCACATAGGCATGCTGGAAAGCATCTTTCATCTCTTCATCTAAGGGCTGCTCTTTCCCCTGAATCATAATGGTTGAGCACCTGTACAGAATGCTCTCAGGGGCTCCCTTCATTACTAATATGTGCTTAGTCTCTGAGGAGTTGGGGTTCTTGTGGACTGAGAGCTTATAGTTCAGACATTATAGTATAGACATTTAAACTTCTGTTAGGGTTAAAAATGATCATCAAATAAGTTATTATTAACTATTTTAAGGTTAAACCTAAACACCTGGTATTTGTTGGTGGAGTTGAAGGGGATCTCAGCAAGCTTTGGATACTTGTCTCTCATTTCCTTCACTGAGCCACAGCAGAGCTCAATACACTTTAACAGAGCAGAGTCTGATGCATCACCAGCTGTATCTCTCTGTAAGATAAGGAAATGCATAAAATAAGAAATGTTTTATATACAGAATCAGCCAAAAAAAAATGTATACACACTTCAGGAACACTTAATGCACCTACACATAAATGTCTGGAAGCTAATGACCACCACTTTGAGCACCTCTTGTAATTGTAGAGGCCAAAGGTAAGTTGTATTAATCTTGTGATGTCTGCATAAATTTAGTATTAAAATATTTATAATTTTTTTTTTCCTTAAGTGTGTATACATTAGAAAGCTACTAGATCAAAGAACATTAAAAAGAACAAAAAAACTCTTTAATAATTAGACAAACTTTAAGTATTGGAACTTTGCTCTGTTCGCCAAGGAAGACTGCACGGTTGCACAGGCCAGCTACACGAGCAAGGGCAGACCAAGTAGGAGAGCTTCTGTCAAAAGAAGTTCCACTTTGGTCCTCTGTGGTATCTGCTTCATGAATCTGGTTGTCAAACCACATATGTGCCACAGTCATACGGTTCTGTGTCAGAGTTCCTGTCTTGTCTGAGCAAATAGTAGAGGTGGAGCCAAGGGTTTCTACAGCTTCAAGATTTTTAACCAAGCAGTTCTTCTTGGCCATGCGTTTGGCAGTTAGAGTTAAACACACCTATAAGAACAAATATATAAATTATTATTATTTTTAAATTAAATACTATTGACCACTTTCTTGGTGCTTGGTTTTAATAAAAAGACTGACTTTATAAAAGTTACCTTGATTGAATAAGTTTACATAAGTAATGAAGAACCATCATGAAGATTTTTAAGTTCAGAACTCACAGTTACTGTTGCAAGCAGACCCTCGGGCACATTAGCAACAATGATTCCAATAAGGAAGATGACAGCTTCGAGCCATCCATATCCAAGAGTAATGGACAAGATGAAGAAGGACACACCCAGGAAAACAGCCACACCAGTAATAATGTGGATGAAGTGCTCAATCTCTATGGCAATTGGTGTCTTTCCTCCCTCAAGACTTGAAGCAAGAATAGCAATTCGACCCATGACTGTGTGATCACCAGTGTTGATGACGATACCTTTGGCTGCACCTGAGAAAGAATATATTTTTATTTAAATGTACATTTTATTAACTATCTTTTACTTTGTAAAGGATTTATTTTATAGGTCAAGTGTACATTTGCACCTTCCAGGCAATTTGTGGAAAAGAACACAATATTCCTTGTCTCTAGAGGATTTTCATTGGAGAAGTCAGGAGTACGAGTTTGGGGCTCAGATTCTCCAGTAAGAGAGGAATTGTCCACCTGCAGGAGCATAATAATAGACATCATTAGTCCTCAAACTGGTGTGGTTGAGTCTTATGTCTTAGTCTTTGTCCACACAATTAGCTTTTAAATTTATCCTTCCTAAAATATTATTATGCTACCTAGGTATAGTATATGGGGTAAGTACACTGGGACAAGTTCCTGTGCAAACTTAATGTTTTTGTTTTATTTGCTCTATTTTTGTTAGTAAATCATATATTTAAGTACAAGTTATCCTTGTGGCTCTGGTAGAATGGTGGTAATTGATTCCAAAAGACAGCTATCTTGTAAATCATGCAAATATGTTCATAAATTATGGTCAGTGTCTTGACTGATTCAATGCAAACAGATATGAGCAGTATTCTTTTTTTGTTACTTTATTTATTTTGATAGCTATTAGTTCAGACTTTCACTTCTTCCAAGGCTTTTTTCCCAAAGCATAACTTTTAGATATTGGCTTTCACAAGGAGATATTGTTTTTGTCAGAAGCCTAAATCACTCTCACTCACTCACTCACTCACTCACTCACTCACCATTTTTTCATGGTCAGGGTCATGCTGGAACCTATCGTAGAAATATTGAGGCTATTTAGACTCAAGGAGCACTGAGGGATGGCAGGAATAAAGCCTTGATGGGAAACCAGTCCATTTCAGGGAACTGTGCACACATGCATTCATACACTCATTCACATTTTATCATAGCTAATCCATCTACTAGTTTTTGGGAGGTGAGAGGAAACCCACATGAACAAGTGGAGAACATACACAGAAACTCAACACAAACAGTAACTTGAGATCAGGATGGAACCTCGGACCCTGGACCCTCAGCAGTACACAAGCCAAGTCAACCATTTTAAAGTCAATGGAAGCATCTTTCTATAAAGTATTTGGAAGAACTCTTGTCTTACCTTGCATCCATGAGCAGCAATAATGCGCAGGTCAGCGGGAATTCTATCACCACTTTTAATTTCCACCAAGTCACCAACAACAACCTCTTCAGCATTAATGCTTTTTCTCTCACCATCACGAATAACCAGAGCTTGCTATATGAGAAAAATGCAGTTAAGTGAAGGATGAGATATAGATATTGTAAATTCTTTTTAATAGCTTATTTTTTGTTTACATGGGGAACAAGGTTTTTGAAGGAGTCCATGATCTTTGAGCTTTTAGCTTCTTGGTAGTATGAAAAGCACCCAGTAATCAACACCACTGTGGCCAGCACAATACCCAGGTACAACTATAAAAAAGGTAAATCTTATTATTTGCTTCATTAATATGTTTAGAAAATAAAAATATCAGTGAGTCACAAACTTGAGGAAAAGTAATGTTTCTTACATTCTCATTTTCTGGTTCATTCTCAGTAGTAATCTGAATCGCAAAAGCCAAGAAACAAAGAAAAGCTCCAATCCACAATAGTGTACAGAATCCACCAAAGAGTTGTTTACAGAATTTGACCCATTCTGGGGTGGTGGGAGGAGGTGTTAGAACATTGGGTCCATCACGTTCAAGGATCTCCTTTGCTTGGGAACTAGACAAACCCTTCAAAAACAGGAAAAAATAAAGAGACCATCCTGGAAGAGACCACTCCCATCAGAAATGTTTCATCAAAGAACTCTGTAATGAACGTTGTAACTTTGTAATGATTCGGGTGAAGTGGACCTAAACCATACCAACTAAATGCTCCCACAGTGTAATGGAGCTTACTATTATGATTTAATTATGTTTTAGACTAACTTAGATACATAATTTATGGCCACAAGATATTACATCAAGGCCACAGAATTGGTTTATTGTTTTCATTTTATTTCAACTTATCAAGTTCTAAAATTGTACTCTCCTCCAAAGAAAGATATCTACATATAGAGTTATAAAAATAAACTATAAAACTATAAAAATAGATATATTTCTCGTGTTTGTTAAATAGGTTTACTTTGTATTTCAAAATTAATTTATTTTTCTCATAAATTATGAAATACCTCTGCTTGAACTGAACTGTAGCTGTACCAAATATCTGTAGATATTAGACCAGACTTACACATCACAAATGAACAATAAACAAAACATGAGTACAGTTGATTGAGGACCAAAAATAGCTCATTTCAAATGGGGAAAAAATAAACATTAGATACATTGTGAATTTCAGGACCCAAGTTTAGTCTTTTCTGGCTTTATTAAATTATTTCATGATTTATTATTTAATGTCGGGCCTCTCCAGACATCTGTAAAACTTAGATTTGTAAATTGATTTATTTTCAATAGTCCATTATTATTTAATTTTTTCATCTTTTGTAATGAAAAGTGAATGCATCCACCATAATCTATTGGGTAATTTCAGCATTTTACAACTATAAAAAATGACCTGAAGTGGATAGACTCACGAGAACTATGATTAATATCACTACACACTGGAATTTCCTTACATCCTACCTTTGTAATTGTACACCTGTAAAATTACAGCATATAAATTCTGAATTTTTAAATTTCTCTATTTTTAAATAGATTTAAAATTGTAAATGACTTTAAACAACTCAGGATTAACTGTGTTTTCTCATCCAGAAGATCTTCTACTTACTCTGTTAATGTCAGTGCCATATTTATGGTGCAATTCATCTAAGGTTAACTTGTGATCATCCTGCAAGGGAAAATATGACTTAAACATTAGTCAAACAATACACATTCTATCAAACAGTTTTCATCATTCCATTTTTAAACTATATATAAAATAATGTATTGCTTTATGTATAATATTTATATCCTGTGAACTGAAATCTCTCTCTCTCTCTTTCTCTCTCTCTCTCTCTCTCTCTCTCTCTCTCTCT